>JASJOG010000160.1:0-600000 GCA_030142905.1 Heliopora coerulea
TATTGTTGTTGTTGTTGTTGTTGTTGTTTACACAGAAAAATCATTTTCTTAGTAAGAAAAAATATTCTTGAATAAAGAACTTTATTTCTTGGTGAGAAGAAAATGTCTCAAATGAAGAAATATTTCTCAAAATAAGAAAGTCACTATCTTAAGAAAAGTAATATTTCTTAACATAAGGAAATTCTAATTCTAATAAATGAAAAATTTCTTGAAATAAGAATGTATTGAGCTTTAATAAAGAAACATTTTTTGAAATACGAAAGTCATTATCTCATGAAAAGAAATATTTTTAGAAATAAGGAACTACTTATTTTGAGAAAAGGTGTTTTTCGTGAAAGGAGAAAGTCGCAATTTCAAGTAAAAAATATTTCTTATAATGAAAAAGTCAATTCTAAACGAATTAATAAGAAATAGTAAGAAAGTCATTATTTACCAAAACAGGTACTTCTTGAAACAAAAACATGGTAATTTCAATAAAGTACTTCTTGAAATTTGTCATCAAAGAAATATTTCTTAGAGTATACCAGTACTGTATTATTTCGCAGATTGCACACTAGCCAGTTAAAGCGAGTGAAAGGAACTTGGTCCGACTTGTAAGGGTAACAGCCTGACATGAAAGCAGCACGCTGGGTATTGTCCTTTCGTGAAATTGTATTCTTTATTGTTATTATTATTACAACTCGCACACCACCCAATTAAGGACAGTGGAAGGGGTCTTAGCCTGCTACGGGCGCCCAGCATCCCGCCAGGAAAGACCGTAACAGACATTGCACATTTCAGGGAACTTGTGGGGAAAGGAAATTTCAACATTAAAATGGATTTTGAGAAACACCCACAGGGCCAGCCCTTACTCGCCCAACTTATCCAGTCAGGAAGGAATAAGAGATGTACAGCCCTATAAAGTCCCTGAAAGTACTCCCCGATGTGTATATCCAGTTTGACCTTAACAGTAGTCTCTTGCACTTCCAACCAGTTAAGGTCAGTTTAGGCGTGCCACTGTAAGAGTTAAGTCTGAATATTGTTTTATTCTTAGACTAGTGCAGATCTGTTTCAGCATTTAAGGCTGGTTTATCCTCAACCAATTAAGGTCAGGGGCATCAACTAGCTGTACAGATTTTCTTCTACTCCTTATTATTATTATTATTATTACTATTATTATTATCGTCATTATGACGGTTATATTAATTGTCGTTATTGTCATTATTTTATTATCACTTTTATTACAGTTATCATTATCACTATCATTATTGCGGTAACATTAATTATCATAATCACTATTTTATTATCATTATCCTTATTATTGCTATCATTATCATTATTATGATTGAATTAATTATCGTTATCATCATCATCATTGTAATTACTATAATATTATTATTGACAATATTGTTAATAGGTGTATCCCTCCAAGATACACAAACTACCGGTATTAATGGAGAACCTGCGTCAAAGAGATATCAAATTGAAGCCAAGATCTAACTGAATTTAGCCTGTCCATGGTAAAGTTTTGACAAAAGTCGATCATCTAATAATTGGTTTCAATGTTACAAAAGCAAGTTAGGGAATTAAGGGTGTGTTATAATTTTCAATGGTCCTAGGCACTAGTCAATAAAAAAGATTTCGAGGGAGATAGTCATTTTAACACCGACATAATATTTCTTGAGCGTGAAATTATGGTCTTTTAACAACCAAAAAATGCTAACCCTTTACCGGCCGTCCTTCAGGGACGTCTTTAACGGACAAGTAAAATCGCATATTGATAAAAACGTGCACCTTAGCTCGCCATCTGAGTAGTTCAATGGGTGGAGCGTCTCACCGGTCATACGAAGATTGCGGGTTCGACTCCCGTCTGCATGGGGCTCACAAATCGCTTTTCTTTGATATGTACGGTGGCCCACAAGTATCACGGCAAAAACTTTTGAAAACAACGCAAACATTAAATTTTACACGACCTGTAAGTACCACGTCACGGAAAAAGTTTGTGGAAACATCACGGAAAAAGTTTGTGGAAACATCACGGAAAAAGTTCTCACGACGGAAGTAAATTTTATGGCGGAAATTGGTTCGGAAGGCCGAGTATTGCTTTGCGGAAACATGGATGAATTTACCTAAGTAGACATTTAAGTTTACTTTTACTTTTATCATAAATGGGGTTTAATGAAGTAAGAAGTTTGTAAAATATTTATAAAAGCAGATACCGAGAAAGGGAAACAGAAGGAGAAAAATCCGAAAGCAAACAAATCCATGTACAGACGGAATTTGCCGTTGTCGATTACCATCGAACACAAATATCGACCCTTAGCCATGCTGATTGTTTTGTTTGAATAGCAAAATTTTGTTCGTATATTTGTAATGATACTAAGGCTAAATAACTTGGGGATGCCTAAGGATGCGATTATTACTGTTTGCCAACAAAATTTTGAGGACGTATGGGAATTATGAAATCTTGAGATACTTCTCAAGCATCATTATGCAAATTTGTGCAGCTCTTTGTTCGTGACAAATTAATTTCCAAAGCTAAATATCAGGATCAAGGCTACAGAGGTCATGGGTATCAAAGAGGATATAGATGTCCCCTACCTAGGCAAAGGTTAACCATATGCTTGTCTAAATTTTCTATGACCTGAAGTATAACTATTTATGAATATGCTGTTGTTAGAATGTATGCATACTCAAAAGCCCAAGGCTGTTAATCTTTCAATCATTATTGATGTTTGGACAAAATTTGTGCTGAACTTTTCAATATTTATTGGTGTATATTTTATAATCCTTCTTTGGGACCAAATAGGTGTTTAGAGCAAGACAACTTGCTGCAAGACATATAATTTGACAGGCAACACATGCCAGATAAGGATTTGTGAGGTAATTAAATTAATTGAATAGTTCATAACCTAGAGAACCTGATCTAGGGATAGGGGTAGGGGCCCTAATGGTCAAGAATGTTGTAACATATCATTAAATCCTTAAAAAATAAACGTATAGGACAAATTAACCCTACTATATTTTGACTCAAATGCTGTTTCTCCTGAACAGAAACTTTTCATGATAACCTGACACTGCCAAAGTCAACTGAAAAATGTTGAGTCATTTCCTGTGTACGCCAAAATGCCCATATTTTCACAGATCCTGGTGTGTAAATTTCGGGTTGTTTCACCCAAATACAACGCGGAGCAGCGTTGACACGTAAATTTATAAGCGACATTGGATCTTAGGCGCATTGGACTTCGGTCTTTGAATCGGAAAAAGTGTAAAAGACGGCAAACTGGTCGAAATATTAATGGGAAGTCGATGTGTGGGTAGGCCGATGATATCAACTTCTAAAGCTGTTGGCGAATTTTGAGTCCGTGACTACCAATAAAAGGCAATACAATCGATAACTACAATTTAGGTGCTGTGAGAGGTTGAATTGGCGTGTCGGAAACTTTATTTAAAAACGAGCAAATACAATTGTCTATTTTGAAGTAACAGGCTCTTAAATTTTGCAAGTTCTTCGTGAAAAATCGAATAGGACGAACATATATTCAAATATTGAAACAAAATTGTGTAAATTAGACCTTTCTTATAAATAACTTAAGAAAATACAAAATAAAACAAATTCCGAAAATAAGAACACAAGATGTCTATTTTCGGAATTTGTTTTATTTTGTATTATAAATAACAGGTAAGAAACTCTCGAAATTCGTGAAAAGGCCGGTAAATGTTGGTTTTCGATAAACAGAAGTGACAAATGAGCCATTATACCGAGAAATAGTGATGTCAAGAAAGGATAGCGTTTTGTTGGACTCCATCTCACAGGTAAAGTTAATGTTGGGATGCTGTGAATTGAAATAAATTAGAAAAGGCTCGATGTGCTCACGAGATTTAAATAAAATAAAAGAATCATCAACATAACGTCTATAAAAATGCGGTTTGAAATCGGTGGGACAGTTTTCTAGCCATGTCTTCTCATGGTGTGATAAAAAAAAGTATATTATATAGACTGCCCAAGATTCATAAAACTAACCTACCACTTCGACCTATTCTCTCGGCAATAGGAACTCATTCATATAACCTAGTTAAGTTTCTAGTTTCGCTTCTTCATCCTATTTCTTTAAGTTCTTATGTAATTATTAATTCATTTTCATTTATTCAATAGTTGTTTTCCTTAGACTTTAATACCGACGAATTAATTATGGCCAGTTTTGATGTTACGTCTTTATTTACTAATATTCCTCTTGATGAAACCGTACAGATTGTTCTTGACCAGCAGTTTTCTACCAACCGTCTTTTCCAAGGCTTTTCGCGCAAAGAACTAAAAGACCTCTTGAATTTAGCAATGAAGAATTGCCATTTCGTATTCAATGGAAAACTTTACGAGCAAATCGATGGTGTCGCCATGGGCTCACCGCTCGGCCTACTTTTTGCCAACATATTTTTATCACACCATGAGAAAACATGGCTAGAAAACTGTCCCACTGATTTCAAACCGCATTTTTATAGACGTTATGTTGATGATTCTTTATTTTATTTAAATCTCGTGAGCACATCGAGCCTTTTCTAATTTATTTCAATTCACAGCATCCCAACATTAACTTTACCTGTGAGATGGAGTCCAACAAAACGCTATCCTTTCTTGACATCACTATTTCTCGGTCTAATGGCTCATTTGTCACTTCTGTTTATCGAAAACCAACATTTACCGGCCTTTTCACGAATTTCGAGAGTTTCTTACCTGTTATTTATAAGAAAGGTCTAATTTACACAATTTTGTTTCGATATTTGAATTTGTTCGTCCTATTCGATTTTTCACGAAGAACTTGCAAAATTTAAGAGTCTGTTACTTCAAAATAGACAATTGTATTTGCTCGTTTTTAAATAAAGTTTCCGACACGCCAATTCAACCTCTCACAGCACCTAAATTGCAGTTATCGATTGTATTGCCTTTTACTGGTAGTCACGGACTCAAAATTCGCCAACAGCTTTAGAAGTTGATATCATCGGCCTACCCGCACATCGACTTCCCATTAATATTTCGACCAGTTTGCCGTCTTTTACACTTTTTCCGATTCAAAGACCGAAGTCCAATGCGCCTAAGATCCAATGTCGTTTATAAATTTACGTGCCAACGCTGCTCCGCGTTGTATTTGGGTGAAACAACCCGAAATTTACACACCAGGATCTGTGAACACATGGGCATTTCGGCATACACAGGAAATGAGATCTCTTACTCCTCTTCTTTGTCCAGCATTTTAGCACATAAAAGAGAAACTGTACACCCGATTTCTTTCGATGATTTTATAGTTTTTGCTAGTGGCCTGTTCAGAATTAGATACTCTTATTCGAGAAAGTTTGTTAATCGCAAAAAGAAATCCCTCTCTCAAGGTAAACATTAGGTCTTTTCCTCTCATGTTGCTTTGATTTTTTTTCCCCTCACCTTAATCCCTGTTTTGACACACCATTTATTATTCTCTCCTTGTCTCATCTCTATTTTTGTAATTGTGTAGGTTATTTAAGCCTAAAATTTTCATGGAAACAGACACTCTGGTGATGTTGCTTGTAAAGTGACAAAACGTTAGTTCCTTATTAAAGTATTTTCCAAAGTATCCTGATGTATTTATGTACGATATGGGCTTCCTGAAAATTATTTGCTGGGCAATGATTTTCATTACTAGTAGGTTAAGTAGGTTAAGTATGTCATGATTGACTGACTGATTGCGTACCTGAACATTTATTTCCTGTTTAACTGCAAGTGACTGTCTATTGCTTGGGACAATTGCATTTAAACACCTCAAAGACATGGGGGGTAAACAATTGAACACAGTGGCCCACCTTACATTTATGGTCCAGAAGGGCAAACCAAAGATATATATTATGCTGGCAGCATTCTTAAACTTATTCAAGTCTGGAAGTTTGAACACTTAACCACGATATATACCCCTATCTAAAATCCATTAAGTCACAAAAATGTGCCTTGGTAATCCACGCAGCCAAAAGAAGTACGAGAAGTGTCAAGACTCAACAGCTGTAATAGAGTAAGATTTGTTACTTTTTACAACTTACAATAATTTTAGAAGAAGGTATTCCATGCACTTATGAAGAAAGAAAAATCAACAATCACTGACAACCTATTGGAGATGATGTGAACTGAATTCTACAATGACCATTATCTAGGTAGTAACTCACTCAATACATTGACATGACAAAAATCAAAACTGCAAAAAAAATTGTCTTGAAATTTTATTTGAAAGTAGAAAAATTAGAATGTTTATGACCGTACTTCCGAAACCCAATTAATATTTGATCATTTGTGACAACTTACACAGGGTGTACATCAGAATTCTAAGCATGAATCACAACCATTAGGGTGGTGGGAACCCCCCTGCTTCCCAATGGGTACACTTCCAGGTAAACAGTATTTGGAACAAATATTAGTGGCTAGTTTAAAACCATGGCACATTGATCAGGACAGTTCAATCCAGATTAGAAAGCTTGTTTTTCCTTTGCTATTTCCTAACTCTTTCCTGGCAGCATAAGACTTACATTATTTTACTCAAGCTAATGCCAGACAATTTTACTCATCAAGGGGGGAGCTCCTACCTCAAAAGAGTTCAATCCAGGTTTATTAACTCTTTCCCAGTGGCATAAGACTTCTATTATTTCACTCAGGCTAACACCAAACAATTCTACTCATTTAAGGGGGAGCTCCCACCTTGAAAGAGTTAAGCCTGTCATTTGATTTGGTTCATACAAAAGGGCTAAAAATATCAGCAAGTATATGCCTGTATTCCATCAATTAATCATCCAGACTTTTGGTTTGGAATATTGATTATTATTAACTTTACAAAAGTTATTAAACTGATCTGACAGGTGGGGTTTAATACTTGCCACCAAGTACTAATTGTTTAAGGTCCTTCATATAAACATTAAATTTAGTAAAATGAGTGAAATATTTTGATTTTCACTTGCTATAAACTTTGAGTAGTTTTTGGCCACTCTTAAAATTAGGGTCTTCAAGCACAAGAGTGCATTTTACATAATGACAGGCTACTATGCTATTAAAAATAAGGTCAACGGTACACATTGCGAAGTATATCCAATCAATTGTCCTGAAAATTTTTCATAGTTTGCAGCTTTAAAATATATGCATTACTATATCACATTAAACCCTAGCTACCAAAGTTCTATGGATTCATCACTATTATTAGCACTACACCATCAACATTACTATTGCCATTACCATTATTATCACTGTCTCCATCATCAATAAGTACTAATACTATTATCATTATTTTTGTTGTTATTTCTTTTTTCAGTTCTTTTTTTTTGCTCCTTTTATTGTTGTCTTAATGACAAAGGAGGAGGAACTGGAAAGTCTTCAAAGTGCTACAGTGGAGCCTTGCTGTAATGTGGTAGTTAGGGTCCACAAGAGGAACTGTTTTATAGATGAAGCATGTTATTCTGAGGTACTGTCAGAATCTTACTTTATTTTGGGTCCTGACAATGCAAATCACAACTCTAATAAAATGGACATGCATTTTCTGGTCATTCATAATGAGAGTTACCAAGTTACTGCAGATTACACTTTTTAAATATGCTTTTTAAATATGCTTTTTTTGTAGTTCTGAATTAGAGGATAAAGAAGCTCAAAGTCCACTCAACTGAAAGAAAAAGGAATAACTTTTTGAGCCTGCTATATATTTCTTGTAATGCTCACATTGCTGCATTGATGTTTTATCTCACAACAATAGGGATCATTAAGAATGATCGGTGATCATCAGAAATTGCCTCCGGAGAGCCAGTGTAAAAGAAACTTTAATTTCAGTGTCAAGTAATCAAATTACACTTCAGTGCAGTTGCTACAATTAGGTCATAGTGTAAAAAGACAGTTTAACAGTTTTTGTCAAAAATCACCTAAATTTTCTGATTGTTCTACTCCACTACTTGAGAATAAAATGAAAACCAGGTATAAGTTATGTCATACTGTGAATTTAAGGGTGATTCAGGGTGAACTTTAATAGGTAAACATCACCATTTATATTAGTAGTCTTTTCACAAACCAAGCAAAGTGACATTTTGGGGTCCAGCTATCAATTGTGTTATACCAAGTCACATGTTATAACAATGTGCAGTATAATGAGGCTCCACTGTATTTCCACATAGCATTAGGCAGGCCTGTTTGAAAATTATCTCTAATTTTCATCACTGCCTGGTCCAGAGTCCAGACCAACAGGTTGCTTAGATTTTATTTTTTCACTTTGTAAGCAGCATTTCCAAAATATTTATATTCATTATCCAGTTTTCCCACTCAATAAGATGCAGGGTAAAGTTTTCCTTGTTAATGTATTCACTATTTAAATATGGCTACAGTGATTTTTCATGAGCATAATATTGGGACATCCCCTGGGCTATAGAAAAACGTTATCCTTCTTGGTTGGAAGTGTGATTACTCCCACCCTCTATTGATTACCATGGTTCCAAAATTAATCCATTTATGGAAAACAAGGTACAATATTAATTATTGTGAAATATCTTTAAAAATTCGCCATTCCACTCCAATTGTTTCCGAAAGATGATGAAAAAAGAATTTCGTTCAGGCCTAAGTATGCTTTGACGTATTTTGACTTTTAGTTTAGTTTTTGCGTCACACATTTTCTAATATTCTGATTTTGATCAGCACAAACCGTTAAACATTAGTCATTCCGCTCGATAAGAAAGACAAACTAAAAAGAAACACTGATACAAACCTCCGACGACATACAGAAGTCCTACGTTGGATTTCCTGGGTCTTGTCCGGAGACTTTGCATTTGGGCACGTCTTTCAGGCAGCAAATGGTACTTCATGGCTTCAAGGAGCATTTCTTTACCATTATACTCACTAAGGGCAAACGTGGGCGACCTTTCCACGTAGTCTGCAAGAAACTGACAGTTCATTAGCGGCAGACGAACATTCTGAAGCAACTGGGTGACATACGTTTTCCTTTTCCCACAGTCAAACTGCACCCACTTCTCCATCGCAGCAAACACCTCTTCTTCTGTGTTCACATTTAAATCGTCACTGGCGAATAATTCCACTAGTTGCTCGCCGTTAATCATTGGGAATTCCTTACTCTCAACGACTTGAAGAAAGTTCTCTTTCGTAAACTTATCGGCTTGCAGAAAAAGGTCTTCGCAGCCATGACCCTCGGCAAAAGCTCGTATACCTAAACAGTTCGTGGGATGGAGATGCTGTTTCATGAATTCGCAGCATTGTTTTTGAACTACTCGCACCTGTAAAAGACAGGCAACACTGAGCAAATTCTCCACATTATCGACTCGTATCTCAAGGCTTCCCGTATACGCGTAATCTACGATGGTGGCCAAGGCATCTGGATCGACATCTCTTATGTATATCACATCCTGAAGAGTTTCTGCCAAGTCCCCGTTAAACATTGCGTTGAAATAGTCACTAAAACCTGCCATAATGACGCGATGTGCTCGTATCTGTTTGTCACCTGCTACCAAAGTAACATCACAAAGCTGAGTGTTTGTTCTGAAGACTTCCATTCGTTTGAATGTAGATATCAAATCTTCCTGACGCGAATAATGCAATTTATCGTTTCCCTCATCCATGAGACACCTTGGCAAAGACATGAAACTATGTGTTCTTTCTTAAAGATTTAATTTAAGAACACACGAGTTAGATTATTGCATCTCGACCACTTATTACGAAAGAATCAAAATAGTAAAGATGTTTATACCAAGAAGTCAGACAGTGGCACTGGTCAGTGGTTGTCCCCAACCTCTATCCCCCAAAAGAGGAGGACCATCCGGAGCAGTGCTTCCACTTGAAAGGAAATTTCTTTCCAGTAAGAAATTTTGGCATTTGGAAGGGAAAAAAAAAACAATTTGGAAGAAAATTGAAATGAAATTTGATCATGTAACAGGAAAATGGAAGGAAATTTTGAAATTCGAAATGTTTTGAAGTAAAAGTTGATGAAAGTGCTTGTTTTTTACTTTTGGGTTCAAAAACGTGGAAGTGTGGAACGCGCAAAGTGTGAAGGGAATAACTTAATGACCGTATTCCGTCAAATTCGTGCCCCCTTGCAATTGGCACCACATTCATTAAATAAGCAATCAGTGCTCTCGCTCAATTTAGCCCTCCGCCCCTGAGTGCTTTGCGACTATTTGATGAGGTCCTGTTTCTAGGGTACGGAGCTTATTAAAACTAATTGAAAGAAACGATTCTGAATAAAGCACAGCTAGTTTTTATTTCTAATAATGAAAACAATTAACCAGAACAAGATAAACGAAACGCACGCTAAAGTATTGACATTATTAATGTCACAATCTTCTCGATTATTGGATTTAAATCAGATCGAGGTAGGCTTTGATAGATTGTGCTCCCCTTTTACTGAAATTGTGCCGGAAATTATGCTAGTTTTTTTAAATTATGCTAATAATATTAAAAAAGAACAAAAAAGGAATGAAACAGGCATTTGTTTGAAGCAGTTATAACTATTAAAACTGTAACAGCAAGTAGTACAAGCAGAGCCAATATTATACTTTTTCGCACTGTTTAACCAGCAACTCTGTCCTTATCGCTTGTTGTACTGTAACATAACACTAGCTTGCAGGTAATCCACATGGACATGATCTTGAAGGTCATTGACGCATGACGAGAGCAGAGAGAATGGTTGCTCAGCTGTAGAAGACGATGGCTGCAAAAAAAGTACCTGTTTGATCGCTGCAGTCCATCGAGGTAACTCCTCTGCATGGAGGCTCCACCACACGACTTTCTCTTCTTCAGTGGCAAATCCCCTCACATCGTCAAGCTGCACCAGCAGTTGTTGATATACTTCCCACTTGGACCACCACCGAGTCTCGCTGTTGGACTTTGGTTTCCAGCCTGTCTGCTCCTGCCATAAAAGCTTCGCTTTATGGCTGTGACTGAACATGCGGATCCATAAGTTGCCAAATTCCAGAAGTGTCGGAATCTGAAAGTGGTTGCCTACATTGTCTGACGTGTATGAAAAGCAGACAACATTGAACACTTTTGTAAATATAAACTTGATCCGTTCCATGACTGCTTGATTGACACTAGCACCATCTTTCATGGCTCCAAGTAATGAGTTGCCTCTTATACCATAATCGACTGACAGACACTCGTTAAGAACATGAGCCAAGCCTACTGTATTAACAGCCTTTTCACAAATGTCTATCTTAATCAGACGTTGTTGAATGCTCCAGTCGTCGTCAAGAAAATAGACGACAATGACAATTGCTTCCCCTTGCCTTGTACTCCCGTCAAAACTGAGAGAAAGATCTCGGGTGTCGTGATCACAAGATGGTGAGGCAATTTCTCGCTTCAGTTGGTCTACCTCTTTCTTCAGGATGAGTGGAATATACTGCCTCAAGTTGGTGGCAAGAGTAAATCAATATCCATGCTTCTGAAGTAGGGGTCGAAGTTTGTCCGCCTTATAGACAGGAATACCGCCCTTTAAAAAGTCCTCAAGCACTTCAACACGAAATGCACGTTCGTTCATTGGCAATATACTGTGCTGTACTTGTTTATTCTCGGATACTTGAAATACCTCAATAATACTTCTTTCTCTCAATTTTGATTTGGAGAGTTTTTCTTTTCCCGTGTTATGTTTCTTCGAAATAATATGGTTCCTTAAAATGCTTTTCTTTGTTGATACACGCTCTTTGCATGCACTGCAAAACAGCTTGCTTTCTCGTGTGGTGAGATTTTCATTTGGAAATTGTGCTACACGATCATGCAAACTTAAATTTTTCGCATCAGATTTTCCTTTCTTTCCATATTTTCCTCCAGTTGATCTCACAGTTCGTCGTCAGGTTATTTCAGCTTCATCCCGGATTTGGGATGCTTAGCTCATACTCTGCAGCTTGTTGTCAACGATGGAGTATTGTCGCAGAGAGCAGTGGTTGATATGCTTGCTATAGCCAGGAAGATATTGGGGCATTTTAGACGATCTTGCCTAGCATAGGATCACCTGCAGGATATTCAGAGAAATCTCGGGTTACCGCAGCATCGCCTCGTGCAGGATGAACCTACGCGATAGAATTCGACTCTTCATATGTTGCAGAGGATTTTGGAGCAGAAGATGGCTTTAGGTGCTTATGCTACTGACCACTTGATTCGTCAGCAGACACAAAACCAGCTCGACCTTGCCAGTAAGGTTGTTAAAGTGCTAGCTCCAATTGATGAGGTCACCAAGTCAGTTTCTCAAGATGCTGCTACAGTGTCGGTGGTAATCCCATTTGTACGAATACTTTCGAGAACACTCAGTCAAAATGAGGAGGACAGTGGTGTACGTACAATGAAAACAGAAATGAAAGCATCTTTGTCCAGGAGATATGCAGATGTAGAGAAGAATGAAAAGCTCACCATTGCCACAGTCTTAGACCCACGATTTAAGGATAAATTCTTTGGTGAACAATCTGTCAAAGACAGTGTGAAGGCTTCAGTTGAGCGGGAGATAGAGCGTTTACCAGGTGTTGTTCATTCGTCAAACCTAGTACAAAACTTGAGTGAACAACCAGAACCACTTCCCAAACGGTCGTGTTTACTGACAACATATTCAGAACTACTCGAAGAAGCAGGTGTCCATGTGTGACAAAACAGCGGAAGTGGTTCTAGAGAGCTCGACCTCTACCTTGAAGAACAGGTGATGCAGCTTGGGAAAAAAAACCTTTACGCCTGGTGGTCAAAGAACGCTATACGATTTCCACGCTTAGTCAAGATTGCACAGAAATACCTCAGTGCACCCCCAACATTTTCTCAGGGGTAGGTAATGTATACGATGATAAGCGTAATAAATTATCACCTGAGACAACTGAAATGCTATTGTTCGTAAAAAAATAACTTTAAGGTATTCCATGTTTAATGTTACATAAAAATTAATTGGTAGACAGCACAAATATGCATTTGCTAAATTGCTATTTGCTATTTGCTTGTATAATGCCTGGATAGGCTGATGGTTACATCAGTTGTTGACTTCATGACATTGTTCCTGTTAGCATTTAGTACTTAGACTTATGATTTGGTTGTAAGTACTACGTAGTTAGTAAAAAGTAGAAACTGTAATAGCAATTAGCAATATATTACATTATTATTACTTATTGTTCGTATTACTAGATACCAAGTCACTATTTCACTTGTACATAGCTTTATAGTTCATTTTGACATTCTGAAGATTTTGTCTCTTTGACTCTCATTTTTACAAGACCTTAGGAGTTAGGATTACAGGTATAAAATATTTCTCTTTAATTCTAGTACTGGACTACAGTGGAACCTGCATATAACGGCCCTGTATCAAGCGGTCACCCTGTATTAAGCGGCCAGTTTTCAAAGTCCCGAATTTTGGGCCATACACATGCTGTAATTGTTATCTCTATTAAACGGCCACCTCTATTAAGCGGCCGCGGCCACCCTTAAGCAGTCCCAAGTTTGTCTTTCTTTGTTCTTTTTACCTGTATTAAGCGGTCACCCTTAAACGGAAACCTAAAGCCACATGTCTTTTCATGCAGGATTTTCTTGTGTCTGATTGTGATTAAGAAGCGATCCATCATCATTATAGAAATGACAATGCTAATGCTTATAATTAACCGTTCATTGTGGTCAATTTTTTCCCAGATGTCAGCAATGAGCTGCTGTACAAAATCACGAGATGCAAAAATTTTGTTTCGAATCTGCCTCCCTCTAGCTCTACGTGAAATTACTTTTTCAGATAGCTTGTTCTTGAGCAGTGTGATTGTGAAGAAATGGCTTCCAAACGTATACTTGTACGAGATTTCCAGGTCATAACCTCCACCACTTTCAATGCGCTTGCCCTTTACAGTGACTTTTCCGTTGCTTGTTGGTTTGAATTTTATTTTCAACAACGCTACTTTAGCAAAATTTCCGTTTTATCTCCACGTTGATCGTAAGAACTATGAAATGACAGAATGAGATGTATGTCGTTGTGAACTGTAAGTCAGAAATACTGCATAGTAGAGCAAAAGACAGTTGATTGTACCTTTTCATAACTTTACGTTTGTTGCACCGCTACATTTACAAGTTAGCAACTTTGTTGAAAGTAAAGATCGCCTCAAAGAGTGTTGATTTTCTTACTGTTTGCTTGAATGCAGTGTCGTATGACACGCTATTGAAACTGACATTTGACCACGCCCAGCGAGTATTTTTAGTGATCTTGTATTAAGCGGTCACCTGCATTAAGCGGCCAGTTTCTGAAGTCCCGAGGGTGGCCGTTGTATACAGGTTCTACTGTATTAGTCTATTACATGTAACTTTAATGAAAAAAAACAAACATCAATTACTCATTACCTAGTGAAGTTTTGTATTATGACTGATGGATGTTTTCTCTAATTACAATTCACAATTGTTATGGACTTTAAAGGAATTTTATTAAATCTTGATTATCTTCACTAGTTTACTTGTTACTTCATTCACTTATCATTTACATTTTCTGAAGACAGAATATCGGGTCGGATATTGGTATTGGCAAATATCGGCACTAAAATATCGGTTATCGGAATATCGGTAAATTCCTATATTGGTGTATCACTAGCCAAATATCCCCCCATCACCTAGCTATCGACCTGTTGTCCAGGCTGTAAAATTCCCCCTTTTCATTGGTTTATTGATTTAAATTTTTATGAAAAGTTTGATGTTTGAACTGGGCTCAAGATGTAACTAGTATGCTGTGTGCATGACTAAATCCCTTAAAATATGAGGAATACAAGGAAAAAATCAGTTTTTAGTCACAGAAATGTGGGTGCCCTTCATTAGAAACTGATTATTAATCATTAATTAGTATTTAGACATTCAGTATATACATATATTTTATATATATCATGGCTATAGGAAGCAGAAAGGAGGGGGCTGAGCCTCCTAAGTATTTAATACCAACACCACTCTCAATCCCATATCGATCCCTCACCCAGAATGAGTATTTTACATGGCGTTTTGTAAATTTCAGAATTCTGCGATTTCCCACCCCCAAAATCTATGAAATGGCGTTTCAGAGACTCCCAATTTCAAAATTTTCCGGGGAAAATGCCTAGGACCCCCCTAGAAAATTTTCAGTTTCCCTATAATGATACATCTTTTTACGGGCTTGTATAAACTCTGAGTTCTAGTCATTTATGTAAATTTACTTATATCTACATTGATCGATATTGCTTTGACTTAATCATTCATGATTAATGACGTCATCCATGATTTTCTTGTTTAGATGAGTACCATATGATCTAATGGTTAGAAATTTAATGGCTATATATGTAACCAATTACAATCACTCTATATTGTCCTTTCGTTGCATTTTATAATTGATACCTATTCGCATCTTCCATTCCTGCGCACCCTTTTTCAAGGGGGGGTTGGGGTAGCTGCAAGTGTGACAGGGGCCCGGCACATGCTTAATCCGCCACTGGACTCAGGACCAGTGCTCAGGACTCAGATTTGCATGAAAATATTACAAAATTTGTCTCGCGTTGACATTATGTTTTAAACCTGAAAAGAATATACTTCATTACAAGGTAAAAAGTTAAAAGGTTGATAACTGCCGTGACTGATTTCAAAGAATTCCAACGTTTCGAGCAAAAGTACTTCGTCAGAGAACACGTTTTAGAACACGTTTCTTTCTCTGACAAAGGGCCTTTGGTCAAAACGTTGGAATTCTTTGAGATCAGTCACGGCAGTTATCAACCTTTTAAATTTTTACCTTATTTATCACTGTCTACGCAGTCTTCTATTTTTATATCATTGATTGGATACTTCATTACAATACTTGTTTCCAAAAGGGCTGAACAGTTTGTCCTTAATTCTTGACAGTAACGTACGTAATTTTCCAATTGTCATTTGCGATACAGTGGAACCCCGCCTTACGGCCACCTCGTTAATACGGCCACCTCAATATTACGGTCACTTTTTTTTGTCCCGGCAAAACGTCAATACATTTCCCAATAAAGATACCTTGTTAATACGGCCACCTCGTTAATACGGCCACCTCAATATTACGGTCACTTTTTTTTGTCCCGGCAAAACGTCAATACATTTCCCAATAAAGATACCTTGTTAATACGGCCACCTCGTTAATACGGCCAACGGCCACATTGTAATGTTCCAAAGTTAAGAAATAACCCCGTTAATACGGTCACTCTAGTGTCGACAGATGGAAATATAATTTGAGATACTATTAGTGGGCGTACATACAAATGTTATTATGTTTGTGCTTGTGTTGTTGTTATAACATCAAAGGCATGCATTCCTTTTAGTTTTAATACAGTATGGTATTTGAATTTTGAATCTAAACAATATGCGCTATAGTTAAATGCGCAAAGCATTAAAGCAATAGAAAAAATATGGAGCGTTTAATTTAACGACTTTTATTAGCTTTTCTACTTCTACACTTTTCTTCCTGCTCCGCGTGTCTTTTTTTAGCTTCATTTCTTACAGATAAATTACGTTCAATGTCTAAAAGTTTCCGTAGTAAATCGACATATTTTTTCTGTCCCTGAAATTTGTTGACACAGGGGACTTCCATACCATATCCACCTCCTCAATTAACAGCTTTTCCAACCACCTCAACCTCAGCTCTACTGCTCGTTTTTGTTAGAAAATGCTTCACAATGCCTGTCCCTTGTTTTGTGTTAGCTAACCCCTTTGGTATATGGCCAACCACCCTCTCGTCTCTAACTACCTCAATAGCATTCTTGTAGTGCTCATTATTTGGGTCATTCCTCAAGGTCAAGACTTCCTCATTCGTGATCTGGCAGTAGTTCTTGTACGCATGATACCCCCGAATCCATGATGGAACTTCGATTTCGACTGGACTTAAATCCCACATAAGACGAGAAACAAGAACACGTTTTTGTCAACAGCTCAATGAGTTGATCATACAGTGTAGCAAACAACTTATCAGATGTCTCTGTGTGAATGTGGGAAGTGTAAGACAAAGAATTGTCAAAAATCTGTCGGTTACTATGGCAGAAAATGTGAGAAAGTCGTGAGCAAGGTGTATGGTTTCAATATTTCGCCGCTTGGAGAGTAGACTTTCTATTCACTCGAATCAAGTGAGAAAGTTTAATTTGTCATGTCAGGCAAACTTAAACGGAAAGAACTTGACTTGAAAACGCGATATGAAGTGATTACATTTAGCGATGCAAATCCTCAGATAAGTACAAGAAAACTGGCTGAAAAATTTAGTCGTGGAAGAACTCAAATTCAATGCATTCTACACAGGAGTGATGAGATCATAGCAGCTTTCGAGGCTAATGCCAGCAGCGACACAAAAAGATGGAGAACGTGCAAGTTTTTGTTTAAACGATGCTTTCTTGATGTCTCCGACAAGGTTTTGATGACGTAAGAGGTCGGCTGTGAAAATTGATCTCACTCCGTTAATACGGCCAGATTTTTATGGCCCGTTGGTGACCGTATTAACGGGGTTCCACTGTATATGCATACTCCCCAAAATTTTTTGAATGGGGTGAGAGGTAGGTTAACCATCGCCGTAGGAGGATTTATCGGTAATCCTAACGCTAATCCTAGTCGTAGGATGAATATTAATGCCCAGCTCAAAATTCGAATGTGAATAGCCATAACAGGATAAAACACGATAAATAACAAAACATGTTAGTTTAGACAAGCTTTACTGACGTTTCGTTGCTAACGCGCAACATTTTCAAAGTAACATAGATGATGGATAAGGTAAGGTTATAAATACGATATTTACAAGGTGTGAAAATTAATTAGCCAATGAGAGGAGAAAAGGTGTGAGAAAAGTAAAAGAGGAAGAGCGGAAGGAGAGAAGACTAATTAAAATAAGGCAAGCTGAACAGACCAGATGTTTTCATTAAGGACAGGCTTAAATTTATCAATGAGTAAGCCTGTCCTTAATGAAAACATCAGGTCTGTTCCGCTTGCCTTATTTTAATTAGTCTTCTCTCCTTCCGCTCTTCCTCTTCTACTTTTCTCACACCTTTTCTCCTCTCATTGGCTAATTAATTTTCACACCTTGTAAATATCGTATTTATAACCTTACCTTATCCATCATCTATGTTACTTTGAAAATGTTGCGCGTTAGCAACGAAACGTCAGTAAAGCTTGTCTAAACTAACATGTTTTGTTATTTATCGTGTTTTATCCTGTTATGGCTATTCACATTCGAATTTTGAGCTGGGCATTAATATTTATCCTACGACTACGATTCCCGCCTGGTAAATCCTTGGTCAATATTTTAACGCTAATCCTAACCAAAATCTTAACCATAACCCTAATCCTAATTCCAACCCTTTTCTGAGTTCTCCTAGAAAGATAACACTGATCTATTTAAGCATATTTTGAGAATTGATCCTTTTCATCTTTTCGGGGGAGACTGTTTTAAATACATTTTGTACTCGCATTCCTTAAGCTTGATACCGCTGGGCAGAAAAGAAGTCAGCTGATAGCCAAGTTCGACTAATCACATGACGATTTTCTGCAATTACTTGGCAATATTGTGATAAAGTTACGCAGAGAAAAGCTGAAGGAATACCATACGGTTAAGTATCTTTCATTGCAGCTTTGGTTTGAAAATGCCAGGTAAACCTTCTCTCCTTAAAGTCGTTCTATTAGGTGATGGAGGTGTTGGTAAGTCATCCCTTATGAACCGATTTGTGAGTGATAAGTTTGATAGTCAATCTTTCCATACAATCGGAGTTGAGTTCTTAAACAAAGACGTTACCGTGGAAGGTGGAACTTTCACGCTTCAGATTTGGGATACAGCTGGCCAGGAACGTTTCAAGAGTTTAAGAACACCGTTTTATCGTGGATCGGACATTTGCCTATTAGTCTACGCTGTTGATGACCGTCAAAGCCTGACCAATCTCACACAGTGGAAGAAGGAGTTTCTCTATTACGCCGATGTTAAGGATCCAGAAAATTTCCCGTTTCTTGTACTCGGCAATAAAGTCGATAAATCGGAGCGGATGGTGAGCGAGGAAGATGCCATGATGTGGTGTCGAACGAATGGCGAAATGCCTTACTTCGAAACAAGTGCAAAGGACAACACGAATGTGGATCTTGCTTTTAGCTCGTCAGTGAAAAGACATTTGGAATTGGAACAAAAATTGGACAGACAAATGAAGAACATGGCACCCGAAGGGGTTAATCTTTCTAATCATGAAAGGCCTAAGAAAGATTCACTTTGCTGTTAAACTGGTGCGTAATTTAAAGTGACAAGAAAACGTGGAGGTGATGGGAGTGACTACGGTTCTAATGAGCTAGTTGGAATGGGGCGATGTGCTGCGGGCAGGTATAATTTCGGAAAGAATATTCAGGTGTTGTGTAGATCGTTGGGAATCGACAAACTCTCAAATTAAAATTACAATGTACAATCCGAAGTTGTCCAAGTAGTCACTGAGCGTGAATGCGCTGCATGGCTACACGATGTTAAACGGAGCCGAATACATGTACTATCATGTTAATCAACTCTTACATTTCGAAGTTGTACTGTGTAGTTAAAAAAAAAAAAAAGAAAAAATATTGCGATGATCAGTCTCACAGACAAATGAAATTCCCGGGACATTTACAACTTTAAAAACATTCTGTTTAACAGATTATGAATGTGTAAGTCTTCTGGCATGGAAGCCAAGGATTTCTCAGGTTTCAAAAGAAATTGTTTGTAAAAGATAGTCTTTCAGGTATGTCAACATGCTTCAAACCTTGGGATTTTGTTTCTTTTGTTGAGAATGACAGCAATAATTTACCATTATAGCACTGAATTTCATACTTCAGGATTTTAGAATGTGTGCTTTGATTTGAAAAGGAACTTATAATTTTTCTACATCAAAGGTCACGACATAATTGATGTATGACTGTCAAATTTCACTTGGATTTACATGGTTGTTGCACAATCTGAAATATGGACTACAGCATGACAATGACATTGATGTGTCAGATCTGTAGTACCTTTTCCATTTCAGCAATTCAGTGACTTTTTTTGTATTAAAATCACTTCTAATAGCTCATGGCCTTCAATTACATACCACCATTTAATATTAAGGTTTGTTGTTTAGCAATTAATTCCAAAATACCATGGTCATCAAGTCAAATTATGTTCTTCAGACCAAGGGCCAGCAACCTGTAGCTTTTTGATTTGGCTTTCCTCAACTCAATTTTTAGCCCAAGCCTCAAACAAAACCTGGGGTAAACAAAAATTCAACAATCAGTGCCTTCTATATACAGGCATTCAGGGCCAATTCTACCATTTTAGGTTTCTTAGGCAGAGATTATTAGCCAGAACCAACTTGAGTCCTTGTTATGATCTGCTTGTATAATCTAATGACTGAAAGCTTGTTTAAATTCTATTTCAGAATCATCTTCAAGGTATTATGAAAGTCAACTGAAAAATGTTGACTTCAGCAGTGTAGGTTAATTGTGAAGTTATTGTTTCATAATTCCCTGAGGATGATTGTGAAATAGAATTGAAACACTGCACATCCATCCTCATGGATAGCATTAAGTTGTCACCATCTCATGCACTAAAATTGGATCAAAAACTTACCTCATTTATGAATAATTATGGTGTCCCACCTGAAAATCTACTTAGCAACACTTACGGTCAAATTTACTATAAATGTAGAGAGCCTTGAAACCTTGTAGTTAGTCAGAGAATCACTGGCTACAAGACATGCTGAACTTTAGTGTTACATGAATATTTTCTTGATTACTGAATATACTGTTCATTAAACAAATACAAAATTGCTTGAGTGGCTCTGTGCTGTGGTAGAAACATGAATGAACGTCAATAGGAAAAATGCCTAGTGGTATTTGGCATCATGAATGTTTCTATTGCAGTACAGTGACACTGAGACACAAAAGACTATTGTATATGTTTTATAAAAAACCCAAGGTTTTATCAAGTTTTGGTGGCGCCATTCATATCTTTGTACTCTTATTTGAAATGAAAGTGATGTCAGCATGTCTTTGTACTCTGAAAGAAAATGAGGCTTTTCTACTCAGAGCATGCTTTGGACACGTGTTATTATATATAGGCATATTGTATATTGTTATTGTATATAGGCATGTCACCTTATTTTTTTTCCGAAAGGTTCCGTTTCATTATTTTACACGGTGTGTGTTGACTGCCCTTCAGCTCCATCATGACCATACACAGAGTTGTTTTGCTTATGGGCATTCCCACTGAGAGCCGCTGGGGGAGTGGTAGAGAAGTTGGTTCCTCCAGTCAAAAATTAATTTCATTAACCTTTTAACTATTGGGCAAATTTTCATGACAACAATATCACGATAATGTACTAATGTCTCACCATATGAACTTCAGAAATGAACAAAACAGTAAAGCAATTCCAAATTTAAAGCGGTAAATACAAGTAATACCAAGTTTAAAATTTTATAGCAGGTTTTCAAACTTTCCTTCATATCTAATTCAGTACTCCATGCAAGATGAATCCAAACTGTCTATATATTAAACTGCTACTTTAGGTCAAACCACGCGCATTCAGGGACCGCGGAAGCGGGGGGCTGGGGGGCTTTAGTCCCCCCTTTTTTGGAAAGAAATTAAATGTTTCAGTATCGCTTTGATAAATGTCTTAACCATGGTGAATGGTTATACAAGACAGTTCTAAAAAGAACTAGAGGAACCAACACACACAGAGAAAGTAAATACTAAAAAGAAGCACTATGCATTTCGGCAGACCACTCTTAAGGTGCAAACGTCTGCTAAATGTTGAGGAATGAGTTTTTAGCTTATATTTATATCTGATGTACAAGCAATGATGTTATCCTACGTAGGAGGGATTAAACATCAAAATAACGCCAATATGCATGGATTCCATAATTTTAGGAAGAATGCTGAGCGGCACTTTGTCAGGATACTAAATTTGGAGTCTGAATAGTTATTGGCACAACTGTTTGACCAGAAGTGTCGACCGATCGCCGAGTCACAATCGTTTCAGCAGAGGTACATTGCCTTTTCGGTTGGTTTCTTAATGGTAAGGTCTTGTTTCGTATAACACTTGGTACATGTTGCTTGATCCTTTCACTTAACCGCCGAGTTGTTCTACCTACATAGCGAGAACTACACTCGCATTTTAGTATATGGTTTTAAATATCGAATAAACATATCCGATTCTTGAGTGACCAGCTGATAGTATTTGAGTTGTTACTGTTAATATAACCAGTGTTTGGTGATTTCTGAGTTATCATTAAAATAAGAAGTGTTCACGACCGTCTCAGAAATATTGAATTTAATTTTTTCAGGGGGTTCATGCTATCGCCCCCTGTCAGCTCCCCCCCTCAAAATACGTGTACGTAAGTGTAAAACGTCATGATATAAAGTCATTCATCCTTTCGTGTCTGGAACTCGGATGTCGCCAAATTGGAATGCGATAATGGTCATATTGTCTTATTTTACATAGAAACACTGACGGCACATGAGCAGTAGTAGTATTATTCTACTGATAAAAGGTAGGTACGCTTTGACGTACATGTATCTACTGATTAGTACGAAGTGCCGACTGAAGTCCGGAGTAATGAAGTGAATTTAAAGCGTCCATTTAACCCTATTCTGGGCGGGGGTAGGTAAAACTACCTATCCCTGACCAGTTTTTTTAAATATTTTCTCAATGTCATCGAAGTTGAGGTTGGTGTTCCATGACTTTTAATATTTTTTTATGAGAAGGATTTCCTGAAAGCTTCGGTTGGTATCTACAACTCTATTGCGAGATATAGGCCATTGCTCGAAACTACCCCTACCAAATTTCCCTGTCTAAAAAAATGAAATTTGGAAAAAATCTAAATTTCCATAAAAAACTAACCGCTAATGATATTGACTTGAAACCTTTACCAGTTGTTAACCACTCAGCTTAGATTTGTTTGACGTCAAAAAATTACGTCAATGACATCATGACGTCATTTCCTGTTTTTATCCAATTGATTTTTGGCATTGGAATGACTATATGTCACAAAAAAGTGCCTTGAAAATTTCAAGGTGTTTCCTTGATCAGAACTCGAGATATTTACTTCCGTTTTCGTTGGCCGATATTCAAATTTTTCACTTTTTCAATAGCATTTGTTACTGAAACTGTAACTTATAATCAAGGAAGGATAGATATTTACTTTGAATTTTCATCAGCTATTTGACATGGCGTCAGTTTTCAGTTGCATCATTGTTGTTCACTGTCCATTGAGATGCTGGATTTTTAATGATGATTGTGTGGCAACCATAGTTGTTCGATTATACCAACGTATAACTGGGGATAGATCAGTTTAGGTCCAGTGAGACTAATACAATTAAAATTTTGAGCTTCGACATTACCTCACGACAGATATCCTATTTTTTCATATTCTAATTCTTTGAGACGCACTTGTAATTAGTAGGCGAAGAGCCACCTCATGGATGAACTACTAATAAAGCCATTATTATTATTATCATATGGATGGACGAATTTTTAATTAGCATCACAAATAGTCATCAAACAATGAGCTTTCATTTTGATGAATAGTTCAGTTGTAACTTGTAACATTTTATGAATGCAATTCAAAGCATAAAAGACAAATGTAAAGGTTTAGGAAATTATATGGGGCAAAGACTTTTGACCAGAAAGAGTTAAATAAAAGCAGGGTTCATAGTATGTTCCTAAATATTTCAGAAAATTCTGAGGAAATCTTTTGGAAATGCTTTCAGCCATATTTGTACAATGCCATGGATCGCGAGTCAGAATGATTGTGATCAAATGGCAGAGGAATGGGGTATACGGGAAAAACCCTCTTGATGGGCTTATTGTAACTTAATTTTAGACCGTAGACTCATATCTAAAATTTTAATGCTGATAGTTCAAAGTAAGGTTCTATGATTGTCGTGGAACAAAGTCCTACCAATTCTTAGTTTTCACTAGTTTATCTGATTTATAACAGTTGAAACACTTCTTAGGACAATACGTGTTTGTCTCCTGAATTTGCCTTCCCTTAAGATTGTCCTACCCTTGCAACACTGCTGATACAGATCAATAATTTCTACAATACTTGAAGCAAAGATTAGTGCACCTCCTCAGAGACAACAGAGAGCTTATGCAAGCACAGTGTCAATCAACTAAAACATCTTATCAAAGACGAAGATTATTTGATATCCCATGGCCAGATCTGTTACAACATGGTTGTAGTTCTGCATATATAGGCAATATGACTACCAACATTTCAACATTCTCAAGTCAACACCAACGATAAGGGCACTAAACTCCGCCATTTGAATTTAACATCAACAAACTCTTGCCTAGAGAGCCTCAGTAATTTTACTTTGCCTTGCATTGAACGACTTTACTTGTCAAAGGGAGGCAACCTGAATTAAAATTGGTCAACACAATGACTTTCACACTTCGGAAACTTAACACATTTTGGAAACTCAGGGGCTCCAGAAAGATTAAAAAATAATAGATCCACTCCATCACACATCAATAATCTGTGGTTTCCCATATAATCCTTACCCTGGTTTGCGTGTGCTCTCCATCATAACATAATAAATGTGCGGTTCACATGTGTGGGTCCAGGTTTTTTCAAGGTGAAACCATCGTGGTCGAACTCACATACCATAAGGGGCTCCCTACAGTTTCTACAGTCGATGGGAGTAATTTTTCGTATAAGAAAAAGTACGTTGACAGACTACAATTGGATTACTCCGTTAAAATACCCTAAACTTCAAAATTAAAATGGATGCTTATCCTCAAATTTTTACAAGACTTGCTATATAAATGTTCAGCCTCCTCACGCTCAAATTTTTATCAATTGTGGAAATGCAGATCTCTTTTCATGAGAATTTGGATGGAGAAAATTTTCTACACTAGGTTGTTTTAACTTTTAGAACTGCGGTGAACTTAAGATTTCGAATTCTGTTCAAACACTTAGGTGTCAGTGCACTGTTTTCTCAAATTGAAACAGCAAAATTGCCGGAAGCTTCCTCGTTCGGTGAACTTAGTTTGTATGGTCAATGCGGCAGATTAATTTCGTGTAAGAGTTGTAAACAGTTTATAACATCAAAAACAGGGATTTACCATCATGCAATTGACAAGCTGTACAGGGCCACATTATAGTAAACATTTTCAATGATCTTAAAATTTAAATCTTTCATATTCACTTTGTGATTTTGTTGAGGAATTTAGCAGCTACAGTGATGAGACTAAATTTTGGTGCTGCATGAAAACTGTAGCCAGAACTACAGCCAGCCACTCATAACTGGCCACTGTTTGCCAACTCTTGAGAGCTTTCGATGAAAGGTCTCATATACTTCAATTTTATAAAGTACTATTTACCTAACTTTCCTACACAATGTTCAGATGACGCACCCCAACCTGTTAAAATGAGCTCGTTTGTCCTGGAGGTGTGCGTCATTATTTGTATGTACATGTATTTGACTGTAGTGCCTGCTGTAAAGGTATGTGTTGTGGAAAACTTTGGACATAAATTATTCATACTAAAAGTAGACATCTTGAATGGAAAATCAAGACTGATAGTTCCACTATGAATATGTACTACAAAATGTTGCAACAGCAGCTCCTTCTCTCAGTCTTCTCTCTCTTTGTTTGACCTACAAAGTTAACAAAATTTAGAAGTATTGATATATACACAATAAGTGTCGTACACAAAACGTTACAATAAAAAAGTATATATGTTGGGAGTAGATCCAAAAACGCATCAAAATGCCCATACAAAAGCAGTGGTGATCATTAACCAAGAAGTAGATCTTCATTACTTTAAACAGTAACTCTCTGGAGTTGGGTTTTTTTTTTTTGTACTTTTACTTTTTTTTAAACAACTTTTAGGTCTCGTTACTCGTAGCCTTGCGAGGGACCTCTCGTGTGGCAATAGATCCATAGGCACAAGCTGGACCTACGTACCTAATTCAATACTTTATCCTACGGCTGTGGCAGTGAACGGCCAGAAAAGGAAAAGTAGCCATGTAGAGTAAAGTGGGTGAAGAAACTTTATATGAAATGACGACAGAATTGCAAGTCTTTATTTGACGTTCCGTACCTTTGCTCTTGTCAATTATTTTTCAGTAAAGCCACATAAACTTCTTATTGATCTCGCTTGTTCGGTCTGTATTAGTAAAATGTCGGACCTCTGTTTTTGCACAGACTTCGACTGGCTGCGCTCGTCTAGGTCCGTACTTAAAAACATCGGTCTGATAACTCACTAGTGCTGAACTCAAGCTCGGTCAATAAATAATAATAATAATAAAGAATTTTAGTATTTTACTACTTTTGTAAACAAAGGTTGTAATAGCATATTTGCCTTTTACTTTGGTTATGTGGATTTCATTAAAGTTTACTCGTGATTAAACACCATGCACCATTTTCCAAGAAGGGCTCGTGGTATATTACACAATATTATCAGGCAATGTTAATCAGACAATAGTATACCTTGAGAGGGTGGCTCTGGTAAGTTCTCTCTTGCTACCAAATGCATCACACTACGTTTACCCAACGGTAGATTTAAAGCTACAGATCAAAGAATATTTCAGGTTTTACATAATCAATAAAAAACTGGGATTCATTCAAGAACCAAATCTTCCATAAACAATCAACGTCTGGTTACCTCCAACAGACACGCTGCCATGTAGAAACCTCCCTTGATAAATTAATTTTAGCACATTCGCCGAGCTTACTGGTTCTTCCACCCATTCTAAATTTATCAAAAAATAAATAAAACAAATTTTAAAAAATGCATAGAGAATATCACCCAATTTCACATTTCACGCGGACGACGAGCCTTCGCGCGAAACGTCAATATCTCCTCTGCTAAGTTTCGGTAGTTCCCTCATCCTTTTTGCCTTTCGAACTCGGCATTTACATTCATTCTTACTATACTAGAGAATAAACGCATGATATATATTGTATACATCAACAGTATAACTCAGCATTTACACCCATTTTTACTATTATAGGGAATGATAGCATGATATGTATTGTATACATCACAAGTAATACTCAGCATTTACACCGATTTTCACAGACGGAAAACCTAGAGGGGTCAGTTATGTGTGGATATTTCGGACAGAAAACCTCTCTTTAGTAAAAATAGCAATGCCCAGCAAATTGAGTGAAACATCGCTACACTGGCTACTGACAAAATCCGAAGAAGGCCAGCAAAATTAAAAACATACTGATTATCTCACGTTTTGTCGCTATTGTAAAAAATGGCAAGTGAGATTACATGTTCACAAATGTTTAGGAAACTGATAAATAACAAGGTGTGACAAAACTGATAGCAAGAAAAAGATCAGGATAAAAAATGGAAACTAAAAATATAATAATTATACTGACAATAACCGCAGGAAATTAGATTATTGTCAATATAACTCTTACTTTCTCCCCATTCTTTACCCTGATCTTTCATCTTGCGATCCCATTTGTCTCAACTTGCTAAACATCCTCTATCCATTTCTTTAATATTTGTAGGCCAGCTTGCCGGGAAGATAGTAGCTGTCAAAAAAAGTTTTTAGTAGTTGACATGCAAACGAGACGAAGATGTCATTTGGGTATTGCTTTGACCCTTTCGTCTCGTTTGCATGCCTCTAAAATGAAAAATATATAACTGCGGGCTCAACTTATATAACTGCGGGCTCAACTTTTATAACTGCTGTTTGTTAGGGGCCATCAGATCCGACACGGTCGCTAAGATCTCTGAGGAGTCACTGTGCGGCTCACATACAGGGCCGGTAGCATGCAAGTTCCACTATCGTACTCAGGGATTGAGTACCCGACTGCCCGTACCAGGAATCTTCGTTCAATGGAGGCAAAATTTTCCGGAAGTCCTCGTTTTACGACCTCAAGGGAATCAAAAACAGTTCGAATACGATTAATTTTTACGCGGTGTAAGCCTCACCAAAGTGGAACATTGAAAGCGTACATGCAGAGACTTCCCTTTTTAAAAGAACACTTTAAATCAGAGTAAAACAGCCCGCTTTTGGCTTCAAAACGAGATATGAACTGGTATATTATGATAATAGTTGGTTTGGTTGGCCTATTGGAATCACTTTTCACACTCGATAAGTTCCTTAAGGTTGCCAAGAGCATGCAATGTTTTACCAATTGCCTTAATTGGTACGACGTCAATGATTTTAGGTCATCAGATCATTGATATATAAATTATATCAAACGGTTCCAAAGACTGGCCCAATTCTTTGCGGGAAAAACAGCAGCACTGTCTCAGTCTGATGGACAGCTGAGAACTATTACTAACCCCTGCAGTGACTTACAAATGCTTTACGTCTTACAACTAGTGTATCTGCTGTACCTTCGGGCCAGTGATCAAAGACATACTGGCAAATATACGCTGCAGTATCATCAGGTGTAAAGAAGAAGTCTAGTCTCTTTACTGGCAATGTCACCCATATTAACTGCAAACAAATCTACAATGAAAAAAACAAAATTACTGACATCGCTTACGCGCCACTTGATGGCAGTACAGTTGACTAAAGGACCGTCTACACGTCCATTTTTGCACGTTGAGATTGTCATCCTACTGTATGCAATTAACCCATTACAGTCTACGCAGCACGAAATCTGCTTATAATTCGCTGCAGTTAGTCCTCGATGCTTTAGTCAGTTTAAAACATACTCAGAGATGTCAATCGGAAGACACGGAATCGCAAGTGTAAACAGCCGTTAAGACTCTATTCATGCGATGCCGGAGTGAGTCGAAAACGGCGCCTAGCACTCAAAGGATGCTATGCGATAACGACACTTTAACTAGAGAGGCTTGACAGTTGACAATGATATCTAAACTGTGCGATATGAAAACGATAATCTCGACACAACATCAACGCCATTATTTTTCCGCTTCGGTGTAATGAACAAACTCCTTTTCCTCTGAACAAGAAGTGAAACAGCTTTCCATGTTGTCTTCTTAGTCCACTTTAGAAAATTCCGAACTAGCCTGTGATTCGTTCCATTCTCCAGAAATTCAAACAGCTTAGCGAAAACAAAATGGTATTCTTCAGAACATCGGCTAGTAATAAACCAGGCGGAAAATGTAGTTTTATAATAAAAATTAAGGCCCAGCAGAGAATGCGTATAACACTTCAACCTATGGCTGTTATACGCATTCTCTGCTGGGCCCTAATTTTTATTATAAAAATGATATTCTCCTATTCTTTTGCACGGACGCTGTATGAAGTGTAACAACAACACCTAAATTATATTCATACAGATTTACTATATAATGTTGTTACACAAGTGTAACAACAACACCTAAATTGTATTCATACAGATTTACTATATAATGTTGTTACACAAGTGTAACAACAACACCTAAATTATATTCATACAGATTTACTATATAATGTTGTTACACAAGTGTAACAACAACACCTAAATTATATTCATACAGATTTACTATATAATGTTGTTACACAAGTGTAACAACAACACCTAAATTATATTCATACAGATTTACTATATAATGTTGTTACACAAGTGTAACAACAACACCTAAATTATATTCATACAGATATACTATATTGTCAGAAGTAGTACAGAGTAAAATAATAGTTTTCATAAAGGGTTTATGGGGAAAAGTAAATAGATATGTTCTTCAAACTGACGTCGAACCTTAGCAAATCAGTATTAAAATTAGGAAAAGTGCAACATCTCAAAGTTTCACAGTGTAAACGGTGCGGGCTTCTTAAAATTTAGTACCCATGCCTGAAAATTTAGCCGAGCCGAGCAACTGTGTATATGTAGGTCTCGGCACGGCTAATTTGCCATGCCGTGCCCATAATGTTGTAGTGTAAATGCGGTTTAAAAAACACATTTTACTTCAGAAAGTCTTTCAAAATAGTTTTTACAATGTATATTGTATTATTTCATTACCATTTAAATTTACACTTATTACTGTACAATCAGCTAGTTGGACACAAGGAATTGCAAGGTTTACAGTATTTTCACAACACTTCACATAAGTTGAGATTATAATATGAACAACCTTTCTCATTCTGCATATTTTCCTTTCTACAATGTGCTAACCAATGCCCACGCAGGAGGCGTCGGTCCCGAAGGGCACCTAAATTCGCGTTTAGTAATAACATGCTTGTATTGGAAAATCACGGATCCTTGTTTCGTGGTCTTAAATACCACGAACAGAAATGACTAATCCAGCGACCATGATGTCATTTTTCATGCTTTGTCATTCACGTCGTTACTAGAAATTTGGAGCGATATACTGACAAAAAATAAAACATGAAGAAACTTAACATGTCGCTGGTATAGCTTTCAAAATCACTATAAAAGCGGTTAAACATCAAATGTGCTACTATCTTCTCCCGCGGTGAGAAACTAGTACTTTAACTTATTTCTACTGAGGACAGCTATTTCGGCAGGACTGTTTTCACAACCTGACAGTAATCAACCAAGTTCTATTTAACAAATAAAAAATTGCTGGAGGTCTCTGTGCTGTGGTAGAAACATGAATCAGGTCACTTCAACCGGACAAATGCCTAGTGAAAACACGAGGCGTAGCTGAGTGTTTTCTGGCATTTTTTTTCCGGTTGAAGTGGCGTCATTCATGTTTCTATCACAGTACAGACACACGAAAGATATTGTCTATCTGTTTTATAAAAAAAGGAAGGTTTTCTGCAGTTTCGTGACGTCATCCATGTCTCTGAACTCTAATACAAATGAAAAGACGTCTGCCATGTCTTAGTACTCTGAGAAAAAATAAGCTCGTCCAGTCAGAGCGAGCGTAGTACGCGTGTTATTTTATAAAATATATCACAACAACTTAACCATTCCATGCAAGTACAGCAAAGTAGTATTTTTTAGCTCTAAAGCATAAAAGCAAGGTCATAACATCATTAAAATTTAATGGATAATCAAATAACCTGTTACCCCAAATTTTAAATAACAGAATGGTTTGAAAGGGTTGATAACAACAGGCCTGAAATGAGAACAATTGGTTAAAATGGCTGAACGAAGCAACTCTACACCAACAAAATTAAGCGTGAGCAAATGGCCGATTTTCTTCATCTGTAATATTCCATGGAAGGTACATATCATTCACCGTTTTTTACCCCATTCAGCCAGCACCACAGAATAATAATAACTTGTTCCCCTCAACTGATTAAGTTTACCAGCTTTGGTTTAACTTTTTTAACACTGCTGTGATAGCAATATCTAAATGCTTAGTGGATTCCTTATGATAATAGTAGTGGTAAGGAGGTTGTGCAACATACTAGGAGGTATTCAACTGCATCGCTATCTTTTAGCATGCCCATGAAGTTAACAAGATGTTCACCTTGTCCATCATGAATTGGCTTTTGCATCTGATTAAATTTGCACCTGTTGTTTACAGTATATCAGCAGTAACCATCTGGAAATGTGCTGACAGATTTTATAACACAATTATTTATCTGTCTGACACTTTTGGTATCTTGCATGCTAATCTGTAGCTCTGGTGTGTTCATAATTGTCTTCACTTTAGTTAGGTTGAGTCAAAATACTTATAATCATATTATACAACACTGCATGCATCAATGCACCCAGTATTAGCAACCAAAACAAAATTTGTCTGTAATTTTCTGAATTCTGCATAATGAACAGTAAGTAAATAAATAAATAAATAAAAACAGCCCATGAAACACAATGTAACGAAAAGGAATAAATGAGGCTTATAGCAAACCAATGACTAACAATCTTCTAAAAACCTGAATGTACCAAGGAACACTTGCAACTTGAATACTGCAGTATTAACCACAGTCGAAATAAACTTTGAAAAATGCACCCCAGAATTAATAAATGATTTTTAAAGGAAATTTTATGGTAAATCTGGATAGCCTAGTTCTCTTGAGTAACATATATCAGTAACAGGGATATATACGCACCAGATATGCTGTTATACAGTAGCAGAGTACTTGAATGAACTATTTTTTGTAATCTTGATCCCTAATGGGATTCAATAAAGCAAAGTAGAATGTGGAACTATTGCACCTGTGTGTCAAGACCAATGTGTAATGGAAACCCAATATTAACACCTGACAGAAAAGAGAAGTTCAACACTAATGAAACCTCCTTTAAAAAATTTATAAGTGAAATAAATCTCAAAATCTATCAAAACAGAAAAAGACACCATAATTTCAAACTTGCCTTCTTGAGCAAAGTAAAAACTTCAAACTGTGTTAGTGTGAAGATAAGTAAAAACATTTTCAACATGTACTGAACAAAATGTGCCAAGCGCACACAGCACAGCCGAAAGGGAGATGTAATTATGGTAAAGATAATAATATCACAAGTAGCCTCATACTCTATAATTCATAAATCATCGCTTGATTTTCTTCAATAAAAACTAAAGTTGTAAAAGGTGGCTGACAAAATGATACAACAATCTCATTCTGTGTGTCCTCAAAATGTACAAAAGCTACAAGACTGAATTCTTGTTATCTTGTACAGCATTTAAATTTATTAAAACTCAGGTTAGCCACTTTTAGATGAAGTACAGAAACATTTTACTTCAATGCAAAATGAAGAAAAATGCCTTGCCAAAAGTAGGGAATTAGAAAATTTTCATGGGTCCTTCAACAAAGGTTGGCCTTTTGCCTTCTCTGATTCACTTGTCTCACTTGTAAATTCTATCTATCCATCAGTACAAATTCTCATAGAAAACCCTTCACCTGAGCACCTATATGAACATTTTCATATCTTTGATTATTATGTTGATACTGCAACTGAAGACTGCATGTTTGTAAAACTTATAATCTCAAAAAGTAATCAAAAGTGAACCTGAAACCCTACCGTGACTGATGACATGCACCATTTAACTGTTAATGTACATTTTTAACCTTTCCCATTCATCATGGCTTAAATCACTAAATTATTATAGGATGCCACCAATCATCTCTGGCATGCCTCTTGAGTCTCACTTCTCCACAGATAATTCTTGCTTCTTTGCACAAGTAATTCACCCAATAAGAAGTCAGCCTGGGGGAGGCAATTACAAAATAATGGGCCTGCTGCTTTCCTAAACATATCAGCCACTAATTTTGGGTATTGCCAATCAATCTTGAAACTTTCCAAAAACAACTATCAAACTTTACTACCTTACTGTCATGATTAGCTTTCTATTTTTATACTGGTTCTGATATCAAACTTAGTTTCACCTTCCCTTCTATATCTTAAAATATTGGGCAAATCAATTTCCGATGAAGAGTGATTTTTCTGGCTATACCAAAATATTACTTAAAAGGTTTCAATCATATTAATTTTCTGGTAAAATTTTCAGCCAGCCCTTCACAAGGCCATCAAGAAATTAAATATTTATCTCTTTCAACTGACATCTCATAGAGGACCAATTTCCCATGTGTTGTGCTAGCTGCAGATCATGGACCCATTAATTTTAACCTCCTTTATTGCTATTCTATTAAGTCTATTTCCAATTTCATTGGTGTAAGAGGTGATTTTAACTTTGAATTCAACATTAATATAAAGTTCTGATATCAAAGAGGACTGTTTTGTTTTACATGAATCAGAAATTTGATTTCAGGACCAAGAAGAACCAATAAGACTGAGATACAATATTATCTTCAGCCAGCTGATCACAAAACATCATTTTAGCATTACTAAGATTTTACCAAATAATGATGACAGAAATATTATTACATTGTTGCAAGAATCTGTTTGAATTTCTTGACAACTCACTTAAGTTAAACAATTCCAAATTATTTGAAAAATAAGCCAATTGGTTATCTCTATCACTTTATTGCTCTCTACACCTTGTGTTATATTGAAAATTTGACAGATGCCACAGAATCTAAAGGAATAACAGTCAGAAAATAAAAAACAAATTCATTTGTTATTTCACAAATTTCATGAGTTCTAGTGATTATAGTTTTGAAACTTACTCAATTTCAGAAGTGTTGCCTAATAAAAAGCAGAAAGAACATCATAAATTTCTTGGTTCATTTTTAAAATCAAAACAAGTTGATAGTTTCATACTATTCATCAACTTATAAAAGCTTTCCTTTTTGGCTGTTTGAAATTTCTTGTTCATGAAAATTTTACAACAAACAGTAGCAATTAACATTGATCTTTGGTTAAACTATTAGGGGTATTTAGACATTCCACAATGGGTTTTTTTTTTCAAATCTTCTAGCAGTACTTCAACAAGACTTGATATTTTACAGCTTGGGAAATACATGAAATCATTATGGTCATTAATTTTTTGAGTACGTCGGGTGAAGCATGAATTGTCCACTTGTATCAAATATTCTCTTAACATAGCAGACCTTACTTCATTTTAAATTCTTACAAACGGTTCTCCAGTTGAATAAGAGCTAGGGAAGAGACACTTCGTAAGCTGAGCTTGTCATTTTCAAACGATTAACTCATTAATATTCCCTCAAAAGAGCTGCAGAAACCAAATAATGGTTTAAGAAGTTTAAGTGGACCAGCATCTCTTCCATTAACTATGACCTTTTCCAAACTCATTTATACTCACAACGAGCCTCGAAAAATTCAGTATCGTATAAAGCATGGTAGTAGCTTAATTTGTGGTGACCCATTGCGTCAGAAATATTTTCTGACATAGTGTTGTCACGGCAGAATCATGTATTCAAGTATATCAATATCCACCAACAAAGAACTTTTCTTTTCCTCCAGCGAAAAGGAAACATCACCTATGTCTCTAATAGTTCAAAGCACATTATATGTTAATAGACCCCCACAAGAACTGATTCTGAAAACACAAACAATACAATCTCCAGGAAACGGGAAGGATAATGTCGAATTTTAAACACGAAATTATTCATTTAGGGAAAAGAGAAATAGGCTAAAATATTTTAACAAGGTTTTACAGTAAGATTTCTACAGTAACGTAATGATCGCCAAACCTTATCAGACGGTAGGCCAGAACCTTTCTTGCGCTGAATTACGACATCCGACATGTTCAAAGAAGAGTTTCAGAAGACGACGAAATGCCGAATGCTTCGAAGTTTCAATGTGACTGCTTTTCACGTTCTCAACAGCCCGACGTATGAGATTAACAAACAAATGACGCAGTTATTGACTACTCGTCAAAATCCATGAGAATATACCAAATTTTGAACATGACAGCTCTAGTATTAACCAATATCAACACTACCTTTCTTGCCGATTACTGTCAGTTGTATGAGCACGAAGACTTATGGGAATGCCTCCACAGGGGATTCACCACAGGGCATTAGTACCTACGGGAATTACGGCCGGATGTTCTGTGTTTTCATCTCGTAAGAATTCAGATCAGGCCATAGGCATAGAGTATAGGGATGCTAAGGGGCTTCAGCCTCCTCAGAAATAGCTTTGTAAGGCTTAGTCCCTCTGGGATTTTACATTAATTGGCACGTGTTTCACGAATGGTAGGGTTACCAGAGCCGGATTTAGTGGGGTGCACAGCAGACGCGCGCCCCCCTCTTTTGAATAGTTTTCACTAGTTTTTGAATAGTTGAGCACTGAAGTGACAATCAGTCATTGACTGTTAATCGAATAGAAACTTTACGCTTGTGCAGGGCTTGGACTTGTGCAGGGCTTGACTTTCGCATGGAAAAGGTTTTGGTTCGCGCAGTTCATGCTTTCGTGATGACGACGGTAGCATAAAAATTCTTCCTCTGAAACACCACATACTGGCATGAATTTGAAAAAATATTCCGCGACCCCCTTTCTCAAAATTCTGGATCCGCCCCTGGTTACTGACGTGCTGGTTGGGGCAATATAACCGTCAAAGCCTTATTTCTTCAAGCCTATAGTACCCATCATGCACCTGAGAAAATGAGCTAAATCCAGCGACGAAATTTGAAACCTTAGCAACAAATCACTCGCAAATCGTGGAATCACGCATTTCCGTTTTCGATTTTGGTTCCCCCTGGGAATGGAAAAACTCTACGCCTGTGCCAAAGACCCTTTCAGAACGACTCACGGATGTCCAGCGGACGACAAATAAAAATTACTAGTCATTAGGGAAGTGTTCTTGTGGGAAATTCAATTCGCCGCGACTTAATGTAGAATGGGCGACGTGTAGCGTTAGAGGCCATTAGCAGAAAAATAAACTAAGGTTTTCGCAAACTCATACAATAGATTACGGATGTCATGGTTGACTTGGTTGCACATTTTATTGGATGCCGAGTCACGGAATAACGAAACGATAACGTGTTGATTTTACTCTGTGATACTATTAAAAAATGTGTTGCAGATACAGTTCTATTTCAAAATTATTCTCGGGTTAACATGAAGAAAAAAGTTGCCACGAGAATCTCTCGTGCACGTACAGGGACGGTGGAGCCGAAGAAGCTTGAGGGGGGGGGGACTGAAGCCCCCCTACATTTTTCCAAATACGGTGTTAAAACAACTACGTTTCAGAACACTTGTTGTGAAATTTCCCTTGGAATCACGCAAAATACTGTATTTTTATCTCACCCCCCGTTTGAAATTCCGCTCTACCATCCCTGACTTAAATTGGATTAAACCAGCATACTGTTCCCAATTGACTCAATAGCTCAGTTGGTGGAGCAGAGGTCCGCTTACTTGAACTGAGCGAGTTCGAATCTCGCTCAAGTCAACTTTTCTAGTTGACTTTTGCAGTGTAGGCAGGGACCGCGGAACGATATTTTGAGTGAGGGGGCCTGACAGGGGGAGATAGTATGATCCCCCTGAAAAAATTAAATTCAATATTTCTGAGACGGTCGGGAACACTTCTTATTTTAATGATTACTCCGAAATCACAAAACACTGGTTATATTAGTAGGAACAACTCAAATACTATCAGCTGGTCACTCAAATATTGGATATTTAAAATCATAAACTAAAATGCGAAAGTGGTTCTCGCTATGTAGGTAGAATAACTCAACGGTTAAGTGAAAGGATCAAGATTAAGCAACATGTGCCAAGTGTTATACGAAACAAGATCATATCATTACGAAATCAACCGAAAAGGCAATGTACCTTTACTCAAACGATTAATTGTGACTCGGCAATCGGTCGACACTAGTTGTCAAACAGATGTTGTGCCAATAACTATTCAGATTCCAAATTTAGCATCCTGACAAAGTGCCGCTCAGCATTCTTTCTAAAGATTATGAAATCCATGTATATTGGCGTTATTTTGATGTTTAATCCCTCCTACGTGGGATGACATCATTGCCTGTACATCAGATATAAATATAAACTAAAAACTCATTTCTCTACAGTTAGCAGACGTTTGAACCTTAACAGTGGTCTGTCGAAATGCATTGTGCTTCTTTTTAGTATTTACTTTCTCTGTGTGTGTTGGTTCCTCTAGTTCTTTTCAGAACTGTCTTGTATAACCATTCACCATGGTTAAGACGTTTTTCAAAGCGACACCGAAATATTTAATTTCTTTTCAAAAAAAGTGAGGGGGCTAAAGCTCCCCCAGCCCCCCCGACTCCGCGGTCCCTGGTAGGTCAATTCATGAAATTTTCTCTTCAAGATACAGTTCTACTGGTGGTAAAGTTGATTCAACGACGAATTTTAACGTAACGTAATATATATTTTAAGGAAAATCATTGCGTGCAACGTGCCATTTGTGAACAGTATTTATCAAAATTTGTTGAGGCAACATGTTGCTTTAAAAATTGAAGATGATAATTACCTATGATATCCAAAAAGCAGCCTGGTCATTTGTTTACCCGCAAAGCAACTCGGTCATTGTTAACGTTTTAAAATGTTTCGAATGTGTACTAGTGCCCGCATAGACTAAAAAGTGTGCTACGCAGACACCGTAAGTCAAAAATGAGTAGCCAAGGTGGATGGCTGGGGGAACTGAGTTTTCCATATCCTACTCAACGCCCCCACTTTGTGTTAATATCAACTTTCATTTGCATTTTGCACAGTTATCTATGACACATACAATCATTCTATCCACCCACGACGCCCTCATTTTTAATATGTCATTTCCATCACGTGATACTTTGATAGGCATAAGAATCTCCAGAACAAACTTGAAGCAAAAACTATTCCAATATTAATGGCAAACTAGAATAAAAAATCACTGTTGCACTTCAGTTTTCTACTCGATGCTCGTTTACAGATTTTCAACCGTGTGAGTTATGAATGAGTGACCGTTCTTTGTCAGGGTATGAAGACTCAAGACAAAGCCGAGTGACCGTACATCTTGATACAGAATGGACACGAATCTTGTAAGTCACTCCTATATCTTGCTTTAAGTCATTTCTGGAATGACTTAAACAATTAAAATAATTCTAAACAATTAAAAAGGTGAACGAAAATCAGTTTTACTGTGCAGGCCGAAGCAGTGTCTGTAGATGTAATAGAGACCAGTTTTAGTACACGTTTTACTGTTTATTACCAGAAAATCTCCTATCATTAGCACCAACCTCAAACTCATTAACGCAAAAACACATTCATTTTAATGAGTTGTCACTCATTAACGCTTTTGACTCATTCATTTAAAATTTTTGCATAAAAAGTTACATTAATTAACGTCGAAAAGCAACCATTGGCATGAAAGGGCATTCAACAGCATAAACAGACGACCATTAACTTCATTCTTCTGTAGATTTGGGACAATAAAATTTCAATTACGACAGACGTTTTTCAGTTATGCTGGAGGGTCCATTTAAGGTTTATATGGAATCAGGTATATATCAAATAGTTAAAAACTTTATTTCACTGCACGTTAATTTCTAAAGCCGGAGACACATTATCGCTGTCGCCGTGTCGCTGGAGCTCAGCGACAAGGCGATCGGCGACAAATGGTGAGACACATTGTCAAAAGCCATAGCCACAGGGCGACAAAAATTCGATCAAATTTCATGCTCGCTCCAGGGATTTTTTTAGCGTGATATAATCGCAAAAGCACTGGAAACGACAAAAGCAAGTTAAACGTTAATTAAAATGGCGTCCAGCGAAAAGTTGTGTGCGGCATTAGTAGCTGTTATTGTAAGCGAATTAAACAACGAAGAAAAGAATGAAAGACGAGAGAAAACAGCCCGTCGAAGGCGATGGTGGGCCTGAGATATTAATCGACGTCGACAAGAGCAAGGTGACTTCACAAATCTCGTCCACGAGTTACGGAATGACGAGGAGCAATTTTTCGTTTACTTCAGAATGAGTCGTAGCACGTTTGATCGTCTTCTTAGTCTTTTTGGTCCATCTTTGAGACGTCAAGATACGCATTTATGTAAATCAGTGACGCCAGGTGAAAGATTAGCCATCACACTGCGAAGGTTGACGACTGGAGACTCCCCACAGTCTGTTGCTTTTGCTTATCGACGTGGACTGAGCACCGTTCGTGATATTGTGTACGAGACAAGTGAAATTTTATGGAAGGTCCTTATGCCCCTCTGCATGAAACCTCCCAGTAATATGGATGACTGGGTAAAAATTGAAAAGGGGTAAGATGATTGCTGTTAATTATTGTAAACCTCTGTATACTTTATTATTATCTAAATATTTTACTGTGTATTTTCAGTATCTTACTGTCTACTATATATTATATTATATTATATTATATTATATTATATTATATTATATATTATTTTGTTAAATTAATTAGGTTTCCCTATAATTTTGTGTGTTTTACAGCTTTTCATTGGTACGGAATTTCCCAAATTGTGTTTGTGCATTGGATGGCAAACATGTCAGACAACAGGCACCAAAAAATTCTAGATCTACATTCTATAACTATAAGCATTTCTATTCAATTGTACTCATGGCTATGTGCAATGCTCATTACCAGTTTATCTATGTTGATATTGGGGAAGCAGGCAGATGGAGTGACTCTGGGGTGTTTGAAAATACACAATTTGGATCAGCCTTATTGAATGGTGGGTATATGAACAACTACAATAACACCAGGCCTCTCAATGGGACGCGCGCGAGCGCGCAGGCACGCGCCCCGCTAATGTTACGCGCGCGAATGATCACGCGCGCAAATGTTAATTTCAGCTCGCCTGTCAAACTGTTTTGTTTTCAAAACGCTCCCGTCCATCTGGCTCAAACTCTCAAGTACAGAGAACGTTCAGTACCGTCACGAGCATCCTCTCGGATAGGCGCTTGTTAATGGCCCACAACGCTTTGAATAAAAGCCTTATCGTCGACGGAAACAACCCGCTTTGGAACAGAGAAGAGAAAGAGGCCATAATGGAGCGTGCTGTTGAAATATATATGACATCAAACAGACGGAAAAAGGTCTCTCAACCAAATCAAATTACGTCAGTGAGAAATACGGTTAACGTTGTTCACGAGGTCCACGCTACACTTGACCAAGACGAAAGCAGTAGTGAGGACAGTGAATTTGAACTTTTCCAAGAGGAATTCGAAAGCGACTCGTGCTGAAGTAATATCTCAATGTTTCTGTTCCTTCTTTTGTTGTAAAAAACATTGATATGACATTGTATTCATATTGGAATTAAATTGATGTAATTACAAGAAAATTGAAAAATTTTCTATTTTTTTGAGAACTCACCCCCCCCTCCCAATTTGTTGTTATTTAATCGCGCACGCAACGTAATCTGCCCGCGCGATAGACCGCGCGCGCTAAATTTCGAACGTGAGAGGCCTGTAACACCACCACTTGTTAGGCAGAGTACTGCTTCCTCCATCCAAACCGTTGACTCCTGGTGGTGAATCAATGCCACATTGCATTGTGGCAGATGAAGCCTTTCCATTAAAAACCTGGATAATAAGACCATATCCTGGAAAGTCACTGGACACTTTGCCAAAGAAAGTATTCAATTATAGGCTGTCTCGAGCCAGAAGGACAATAGAAAACACATTTGGTAAAAAATGTTTTTGAGTTATGGACTTATTATATACTGTACCTATATCAGTTCCAATATCAGTCCTTATCAGATTTATGTAATTTGAATTCACTGTTGAAACAGATAAAAATAATTTAATCTAATTTAATTTTTTTTTTGACATTAAGTTATAATGGTATCAAAGTGGAGAATCTTAAAATCTGCAATAATAGCTGAGCCAACCAATGTAGTAAAAATGACAAAAGCTATTTGTGTTCTGCATAATTTCTTGAGGGAAACTGATCCTGCAGTGTACACACCACCAGGGTTTGTAGACACGGTAGACTCCAATGGAACTGTTACTGATGGATCTTGGAGAAGTGAAGCAGGCAGACATTCTCTTACACCAATTCAATCACATTCAAGAAACCATACCCAGGCAGCTTTTAAAATTAGAGATAAATTTGCTACTTTCTTCAGTTCAAGTGCAGGTGAATTGCCCTGGCAAACTGACTATGTTTTGCATACAAGATGACAAAACATCCTGTATGCAATAAAAATTCATATTAATGATTAATCAATTGCTATATATAGTATACCATAATGAAGCTCATAAATTTATTTTGTAATTTCATCAATACATTTTCTTAACATTCACTGTGTATCGATGAGGAACTACATACGTTTGTTAGAATATTTAATAATAGATAAGCTGATTGACATTTAATTAGGAGCACGAGGTTCACCAAGTAATATGATCTCATATGAAAAACTGCAGTCTACACGTGAGAGCGCGTCGGACGGGTAAAACTGTTGTAGGGTTATTCTGCTTTGTTTATTCTGTTTGCTAACCTGTGAATCATAATTGGAGATTTAAGACTGTTTAAAGATATAGAACGCGGAAACCCAGCAATAAGTAAGTAAAGATAACGGTTTATATGTAATTTACATATTATGCGAATATGATAACTGAGCACGTGTAAGCTATTATATATTTAGCCATATTTTGTTAATTCTTTTTCTTAGATCGAAAAATTCATCTTAAATTCATCTTAAATTCATCATAATTCATTTTAATACCATCACAATAAATATTCCAAAATTATACGATTCCGTGTACTGCGTTCTATTACTGAGAAACCACACTGCATAAAAAAACAATTTTAACTGGAAAACAATTTAATAGCCTACTTAGAGAATATAGTTCAAAAGGTCAAAATACTTAATAAAATATTGACAAGTGCTCAATAACAACCTGCCTATGTGTGATGAAGATTGCTGTCAGCATATTCAAGGTTGAATAGAATGTCTTGAATTTCTTTTTTCACCCTTGCCCATGCAAATGCAGTGGGAAGTTTCCTTATTTGTTCAGCAACACTTTTCCCAAAATAGTCATATTCATCATTAGCATCCTGCTGCCTGGGCCCTTCAGTTGCAGACTTTTGTAGTGCTTCTAAACATCCAAGCAATTTTGATTGGTAAAGGGTTATTTCATGAACTTTTCTCTTCTTAGAAAATTCGTTTGATCTGGCTGGAGTGGTGGAAGTTACAGTTGAAACTGGGCTTCCCTTGTACAGCTCGCAATTTGACGAGTGTGCTTCAAGATCAATATTTTCTTCCAACTTACAAGTCTTTCAGACCTGTCACTTGCAGGCGATGGAGAACTTTCCTCTTCGACTTCGAGAGAACTGGTTGAAATATTCGTCACTGTTCTACAGGAAGTCAGACATTATAATCAAACTCCAGTTTAATTATGGAAGTGCGAGGTGTATAAAACCCAATAAAAGAGAATCATTTACTCTCTTCTCTTTCTGTAATCGTCAAGCCACATCAATTGGCTCCAGAACTCCCAGGTTGGCGTCGAAGACGCCGGAGCTCCAGATTTAATGGCCGCATCGTTCTTTTTCTTACATCTTCCATATGTGTCTCTCAGGTTCTTCATTTTGGTCTTTATTTCATGCACTAAGTGAAACATAGTATATTGTTATCGAGACGATGTCGAGTCTAATTCACCGTTATCAATAAGAAAATAGATTCAGATTATATTTCTTACCTTGAACACAATGACCCAAATCACCCAGTTCTTCGGCAATCTTTTCCCAAACATTCTGTTTCATCTTTTCATTCTTGTAGTCCTTCAGTGACATATCATAAAGCACAGGATACATTCGGTAAGTGTTTATCAGTACCTCTTCGAACGACGCCAATTTTGATTTTTGGCTGGCGACTCAAGCGACGGCTGAGCGATCTCATGTGCTTTCAGCGATACGTTCCCAGCGACACAGCGACAAGCCTTGGTAACCGGGCAAACGTGTCGCTGAGCGCAGCGACACGGCGACAGCGACAGTGTGTCTCCTGATTTACACTCAACAATTTTCACATCTTAGCAAAAACGTTTTACAATCGAAGCTCACAGAGCAGTACAGTAGAGTTCAGTACAGTAGAACGTTGTACAACTACATGTATTAAAGTGATCGTTTGTCCAAATTATCCCTGAATTTCTTCTCCGTTTAAACAGCGTGGCAAGTAAGTCTGCATAAGTCGGTACCACTGGGCACATTTGTGAGCAGTTATCGTTCCAACATTTCTCTCACATGCTGTAAGCAATAGCTGCTGTCGATATTCCCCTAAAGCAATTCCTTGACGTCTAGCTCTGAGTTTTCTCCTGGTTTGTCAGCACTTCGATGTGCGGGAGCACCGTTGTTGTCTCAAACGGGGGGGGGGTTAAACCCTCGGAAACCTCCCCTTGGATCCGCCACTCCAACTTTCCTCCAGACGTAAAGATTCACTAACAACTAAAGTAAGAATATTTCATTTTTCAACTGAAATGATGGGGCTCTGCCCAGCAAGTTTAACAGTGAGGGGGGAAGGGCTCAAGCCACCTTTGGTTCCCCTATATATCTCCGCTCCTGTATTTACAGACAATCATTAACCCTTATCCGCATGCGGTCGCTTTGCAACAAAGAATTGCACCAATAGAGCAAATAAATGAGCAAAGTACAAAACTAAAGCTCTTCATGCACGAAAGGATTAAACATTAATTTCCTTTCTGTTTTCTTGATTGGTTATTGAGCATTAGATTATAAATTCTAAATACTAGGGCGATTTTCAATTTTTTCTCTTTTTTAGTATTATTTTGGACGAAAACTCGAAGGAAAATAAGTATATGTGTATAAAAGCATAGAAAGAGCCAAAATTGAAAAAGAAATGTGGTAAAAAATGCATTCCAAACGAAAATCTAACACCGTTCCTCTAGGCTAGTGCGCAAAAAAGCTGCGTCATATGACGGCAGTTGTCCATTGATATATTAAAGCATGTTCGCATTAGAAATCTTCATAAGTTGGCACTTTCAACATAAAGTCACGTTTGGGTTTTCTTGATTTTCGTCATCATCATCTTGATTTTCAAACTCTAAACTGAAAAATTTTCTTTTCCCCCTACTGGGAGATTACACTAGCTTTCCCATTCTGGAGCGAGTGTTAACTTCAATCATTTTCGCTGGATATGTATTAACAATCCTTATGAACTGGATAGCTCAATAGGTACTCAGTGCCTGTAGCACCTGTTGAGCTATCGAGTCCACAGGGATTGGAGGCGAACTGGTACACTGGAAGTGTACCAGTAGCCGATTGGTATAATGCGCTACAGTGTTTGTTTAGAGTGGCGGACCGGTATCCCGAAGGTGCGAGTTCAAATCCCGCTCGAGTCAACATTTTTCAGTTGACTTCTCCAGTGTTAGATTATCATGAAGAAATTTCCGTTCATGTATCTCTGAGAATGATTCTAAAATACAGTTATGTTTGTTCGAAAAGTGGTCATTATACGCTTAAACGAATATATCGGTTAAAATCAACTCTATTCATAGCAACTAGATTGCCAACTCCCCGGTCAATGGCCAGGCAAAAAGGAATTAGCCAAGATAACCTCCCACAGAGAGAAATTATGTATGTCAAGTGTATGTTAGTTTTAGTCCTCTTCGCGGTCTTGTACGTCTTTCCATTCCTTTCCATGACTTTAACCATCGAATTCAATTTTTGATTGGTTTGGCTTCGAAGACTTTTACAACCATGGAAAGAATGTACGTTCTAAGTAAATGCGACAGCAGGAATTTTACATAATCAATTAGTATTATGTAAAATTCAAAATTACTGTGTATTGACTAAGAAGCGTGTCAAAATGTCTAAAGATGGCAAAATAACGGTAAAAAAGAACGTGTACTTACTAGTTATCTAATGTAATTTTAAATTTAATTTTTTCAAAAAACGCTTGTAAGACTAATAGAGCAATAGCCAGAGTCCCACATCTATATAATTCGTTCGGGGGCGAAAACATTTAAGTCAATGGCATTGGCGTTAATGCCGAAGCCTAACGGGGCCCTCTTCGCCCTAAAACTTCACTGGGCCACCCCAACTTGTAATGTATGTAATAATCAACCTCTATAAAGTTGGGTATTTCTGCAATTGCAGGTGTGCAAAATGACATATTTGAGTGTTTCAGGGGCACTCCCTAAAATCTGCACTTGATGTTGCCCCCAAATTTGCTGAGGGCCTCTTGAGACCCCCAACGTGAAATGTTCTAGTTACGCCACTGGTCAATGGAAATGTTTTGTCGCGGGATTCGCGTTTCAAGCCTGACAGATACACTTTAGTGAATTGATTTTTGGAGTATGCGACAATCATTTCATGGTAGATATAGTAATGGTATTATTCTAAGGTTAACTGATGCTATATCAATATCGATAATATTACTGTAAGTTAATAAATCTTAAGCGAATGCGATGTGTATTTGGTTTATTTACATGCATCAAGATACTCTTACTAAAACTTAAAATTTTGTCACCAAAATTATAAATCGGCGCCCGTGTTGGCTCTCGGTGACCCGGCAGACAACAATAAAATCCAAACGATTTCTTGTTGTGGCCGAGAAATTTTTAACTTCGCTTCTTGTAATATGTCCTTGGTAACTTCTTCTTTTTTGTTAGCTCCAGAGCTAGTGTTAAAATGTCTGAAGGTAAGAAAAGAACAGGACAAGAAAGAGAAGAAAAAGAAAAAGAGATTGCAGGTGATATTACCGTCACGATTAAGAAAGATCATTATTCGATTGTTCGGTCAATAGTTGCACGTTTCGAGGTAAATAAGTAAGGCTAACGTCAAGAGATCATCAACCAGGCTGGTCCAGCTTAGGCAGCGGCGCAACAACACAACACCAAGGGAGAGATTCTCGCTTGCTACAATCTGAAACAGATAAAAATATTCTATCCTCGACGTTTCGAGCAAAGGCCCTTCGTCGGGAGAGTTAGTAGAATGTAAGTTTGAAATCAAGCACAGTTTTACATGCGTTTCCTCCAACCTCATTTACTGCATCTCCTGCTGTAAATGTGGTAAACTCTACATTGGAGAAACTGGAAGACGTTTAGGTGATAGATTTGCTGAACGTCTGCGTGATATAAAAAACAATGAGTGCAACAAACCTGTCGCCAGGCATTTCAAAAGTGCCAACCACTCCATTTCTGACAAAAGCTTGTGCCATCCTCTCCATCATTGGTGCGAATGATACCCGCAAGGTACAAGAACAGTTTCTCATTTACAAACTTGGTACTCTCCATCCCCACGGCTTTAATGAACGTTTTTCTTTCATTTAGGTCCTCATCTGTCAATGCCCGCCTTTTCAGACATTCATCGTATTTTGTATTACTTTTCTATGGTATTTGTTGTGTTTAATTTTCTACTGTGCTCTCACTTGTTTTATATTCAGCTTGCATGCAGGCATACCCCCTTACTATCGGGTTTGTTGCTGTGTGCGGGCTTAATATTGAATAAGTTTTCATTTTGTTATGGTTATATTTCTGTCATTGGTTAATTTCGTTTCACGTGACTGCTTGTATAGCTTACTATATAAGCAACAAATTTGTTTATTCATTTCTCTTTCTACTGACTCTCCAGACGAAGGGCCTTTGCTCGAAACGTCGAGGATAGAATATTTTTATCTGTTTCAGATTATGGCAAGTGAGAATCCCTCCCTTGGTATTGTAACGTCAAGAGATGGCGTTTGATAATCACAAGACAATTAAAACCACTATTTTGAAAAAGTTCTTATGTTATTCTGGCTTTCAAAATTGAATAGATTATAAGAAATCGACCATACAATGGACATCGCTTGAGGGCTAATTACATATTGATCTTGGAAAATCACGTTCCATTTTCAACAAATGAGTTTAAACGAAAATCGAGAAGACTAAAATGAAGACTCAGTTTAGCGAGTGGAATAACGAACTCTGTGATTTAGAATGCCAATTGATAAATTGTTTTAAAAATTTTTGAATTACCCAGTCAAGATAAGACTTCGACTGTTTACTCTTCTCCCTACCCTCGAAGACAAATCTTGTATTGTATTCATTTGATTCAAAACGTTGTTGAGTTATTTGGTGAAAGTCGGATTGAACCTCGCGTTCTGCACAAAGCAATACGCCCATGCCTAAAAGTTATGGTAAAAAAAAAATCCAAAAGCAAAATAATTTCTCAAACACAAAATTGCCGTCAGATTGACGTATTTTATCTTTTATACAGCATTTCTGTGACAAGCTCAAGTTCTAATATGAAGCATTATTTGCAAAACTTTGTCAACTGTAAAAATAGATAAAGTGGCCGGAATTTACGACTAACTAAAACGGAAATTAAAATCAATGGACACGTCAAGAAGTTAATATATGATGGTTTAATCAGGAGTTGCAAGGATTCAAGGAACAAATGGTATCCACTCATTAAGCTAATTCAGCTGTTTAAGTTTACTTCACACTTCAAACATGCATTGCATTAATCCATCTCAATGCAAATCAGCTTAAGCAATAATAGAGCGTTCATTTGAACTGAGCTCGACTCATACGAAGTTCGACGCTTCAAAGAGGCCTTAGATTGCCAGCAACCAGTAATTTAACAGTAAGTATAAGTGTATTTTCAAGAACCGTAATCTTAAAATAAATGTCTTAAAAAGAAGAGTATTCATCATATTCTGAAAATGTACTTTACATTACCTTGTAATTTATACATCGGCAATGAGTTTAAGAAATCGAGTTTGTGGATTTGCTGGAAGGAACAGGATAAACTAGTTCTTGGTAAGAATTGCTTAACGGACTCTGAAAGTATTGCTCTCACTATTTTGGTGGCAAAAACTGAATGTTTGTTTCATTCAATCGCTAAATGTTTTGAGCAAGAGTATGAGTAACGCCTGTAATGATAACATGGTATCTATTATCTATATTATCGTTTTGGAATTATTTCACATCCGTTCAAGCCGATCGTCGCTTTCCACCGATGGTAATCCCTGTGGCAATACCGAAGTTTTACCAATGTTTTTCGAACGTACGGGAGAAACCGCATCCAAATAGTTCCTGGATAAATATGATGTTTTAAATTTTTAATTGGCAGTGTAAGCTAAAAGTGAAGTGACTGATTAATTTTGAGCCGAAAAAGTGCTGTATTTTTAATGCAGTCCATGTTTTAAGCACCATGTTACACAAATAGCAGTCCCACTTTTTCAGTCTACGACGAATAAAAACTTTGAACGTCGGAAGGATCTGGTTGCTTTTAGGGTCAATCCAAGGGGTACGCAGCTGCTATCCCAACTTGTCTATGAACTACCTATTTGATGAAAGATAAGCCATCCGCGCAGTTCACATTTGTTGGGAATTCTAAAGTCCTTCATAACACAACTCTAAAAGAATATTTCAGCTATAGCAACCGCGCAAATTTAAAAGAAATTTAAAATTTAAAACTATAACTAGGCACGTAACTGGAAACGGCAACTCCCTTTCGGTTGCTTAAATATATTTTAAAATTAAAATTCATTGCTTCCCTCACTATTAGTTCATTTCCAATTAACCCTTTATAGTCATAAATGTTAAAATTTGTTTCATTTTCTCAATCCATCGTTTTTTGTCTATGAAACATAGGTATGAATTTCAGTGGCAAGCTTCTGGTTCTTGTTGGCATGATCCTGTTTAACTACCAAGGTAATATTTTTGTGGTACCTCAAGGAAACCGAATGAGGAACCACTGGAAATCCAAGCAGTATGGCACAAACTTAACTTGACCTCATCAAGGGTGGGCAATAATGAATTATATTGATCAAATGACTTTATGTGTTTTGACGTACATGCATAGTTTTCTTTTTTCTTGAAAAGTGCAGAATCAGTTGCCCATTTAACACCTACTAGTGCTGGAAACAGTCGGGGAGATCGCATATATTCCTTTAAACACACATTCAGTCACTGACATCCGTCTTCGGCTTGTCAGTAGATGACACGGGGAACATGGTCCCAAGTTCCCTTGAAAAGATGGTCCGGTCCTTTAAACTTTTCAAATGGATTAATAGTAGTTTTAACGTTTTTGAGCTAAAAAAAAAAAGCGCAACAACAGGGTGGGACGGACAGATAAACCCTATGGGCCGTAAGCAGCCAAGAGATTTAGCGGCTGTCGACCATTTTATGGTATCATAATTACGATTACGTCATACTCACGAGCATGAAGCTTTAACCATGTCCAAGGTAATCGGAAGTTTCATGTTTCGGAACGGAACGTTCGCTGTAAAATCGAAGTTTGTATCCCTAACGAAAATTTCACATGTTGTTTCACATTTGAAAAACGTATAGAATTGGAACATTTTCGTATATGGAATTTTCATTCCACATATCAAACGGCAGCGTTTTCACATATGAAATACTTGAGATGTGAAATGAACTGGTTGAAAATTTCACATGTGAAATCTTGGTGGACGACACCTTTAACGTGTATTTCATATATCAATGAAAGATTTGTATATGAAAATTAATTTCACCCATGAAATTTTTATTTCACTTATGGAATTGAAGCAATTTACTTATGAAATACTATTTTCATATGTGAAATTGCATGTGCAATTTTTGTAACTGGCTCAATCCCTAAGGGTATAGTCAACGCTTTTGAGGACGTTTGTGTGATTAAATGCACTTCAGGTTATACCGTGGCCAAACCGGCAATAAACCTGTATGGTGATACTGTGATACAGTTTTAAGTTATCCAATAACAACGTTACGAAAGGGAGTTAAGTTCTGTTCGTAACTACATATTTTTTTCCCCTTCTCGGAATAGTGAACAGCTCCTCACTTCGAGAACGTGACGTTGGTGCAACGAAGAGAAATCTTAATAATTTTGGGACCATGATTGAGTGTGAAACCAAAGTCAACAAGTGGAAGTACAATGAATACGGCTGCTGGTGTGGTTATGGGGGACAAGGGACACCACTAGACGAAATAGACAGGTAGTCGGTATCGAAAAATAGAATGAAATGAAAAATCCGCCGTTATAATCTAACGACATTGTGGAGGAGACTTGCAGTATCTCCGAATTTGATTCAGTTGCTAGTTAGTCTTAATCATATTGAGTTTTAATTTTCCGGGAAAACAATGCTCGATTCTGTTTGCTTAATGTAGAGATGAATCAATGGTACGGCCCATCCAAGTCCTTGAATAAAAATAGGCCCATTTCTTGTCGGGCTTCTAAAAGATTTGCTCTTTCAAATGAAACCATGGACAACAGATTAAGAAAAATTGCCAAAATAATTTTATTTGGAAAGGTTATTATCATAATTATTTTGATATTATAAGTCTCTTGCAGGTGCTCATTAAATTTGCGATTAACTCTCTCTCGGCAGGAGTTCTTCCCTTGACGAGTAAGGGGCTGATCATGCGGAGATAGCCAGCTCGGTTAACCGGGCTGGCCCGCTTTGACGAGATCTCGCTTTAGTTCTGAAGTAGACTGTAAAAAGTTTCCGCGATTATATTGCAAGGAGCCAGCCCACTTTGCCTAGATCCCGGCTAGTATCGACCGGGATTCCTTTTCACCGGTTGACTTTCCCATATAATCACTCTGAACCGGGCTAGCCTAACTTTTTTAATGCGCACTCTCCGTAAATTAGAAAGGCAAACTTTAACCGAGATTTTCTCATATGATCGCACATAAAATGTCAGCCCAGTTAACTGAGCCAGCCCGGCTTACCAGCTTATCAGCCCCTAATATTGTCTAACGTCAGCCAGAGTAAAATAATTGAAGACTTATGAACCGCCGGGAAAGGATTAAGGCAAACGTAAGTTAACAACTGCAAATCAAAGTCTTTCTTTTGTGTTGTTAGTCTCAGTTTGACCGAAACATATTTATCAACTCAAGACTAATTTCTTAAAATCAAGATTAATTTTTTTCATCATTTAATCCTATCCTGCATAAGGTTGTTCTACAACAACTAATTAAAACAATGGAACAATGAGATGAAGAGGGTGATTTCCCGGTAAGCAGAGTGCTCCATGCAAAGCTGCAGAGCTTTATAGTGATAATTTATTTTTGGCTATGTAATATATCTACAGCTTGTCGTTACACCGTGTTTCGTGCTTTCGCAATCATCAGACGACTCTCAGACGAGAGTCATCTGACGACTGATGATTGCAAAAGCATAAAACACGGTGTAACGACAAGTTGTAAATATATTAGATAACCAACAATAAATTGTTACTAATATATATATATATATATGAAGGAAGAGTGGTGGTTATCATGCATGGAATATATGTGAACTAAATATACGCTGACTTCTTCAGGCAAAGTTTAAAAGATTTTTATTATTAATCTCAGACGTTTCGCCGGTCAAGGCTTCATCAGTGAGTAAAAATCTAGAATAATAAAACCGTCTTCTATATATACATAAATAATCAGTTCAAATGCGTAATTAAATTAAATACAAGCTAAATCCTTGAACGTCCATACAATGAATAAAAATCTAGAATAATAAAATTGTCCTCTATATATACATAAATAATCAGTTAAAATACATAATTAAATTAAATACATAATAAATTTAAAAAGTTTATTATGGTAATAGTATAAAAAAAAGGTAAGAAGAAAATAAATTTTGATTTTTAAAGAGAGAAAAAATTTCACATATACATAGATAGCAATTATTTAAAAGTTAGATACTAAGGACTCTACCAACACAACCGTTCATGATATTTTCTGATAGTTTCCGGATTTCTAATGCTTCCATGGTTCTACGTTCGTACTAGATTTTTATGTTGGAATGAAGGATTTCCCAATTGACGGGTGATCCAATTTGTGGATCGATATTATGGGATCTGAGATGAATATATACTGTTTGTTTTCTTCATTCGAAGATGCTCTCTTACACGTGAACCAGTTGATCTTCTAATTTCACCAATGTAAAAAGAATCGCAATGAGAGCAATTTATACGATAAACAGTAAGCTTCACTAAGCAACGGTTAGTCTTCAATGGCAATTTACATGTATCACAATCTTTCGGACAACTTTGTTCTTCTTTAGGTGGCATAAAAATTCTCGATAGCCATTTCCCATTTTCAAAATTAATCCTAACGTTATCTATACCAGATCGTCGTACAATAGCCAAAGCACGCCTTCTGAGATCTAACCCTAACCCTAATTCTAACCCTAACCCTAACCCTAGCCCAACCCTAACCCTAACGCAACCCTAACCCTAACCCTAACCCTAACCCTAATCCTAACCTAACCCTAACCCTAATCCTAACCTAACCCTAACCCTAACCCTAACCCTAAAGAAATCCGGAAACATTCAGAAAATATTGTGAACGGTTGTGTTGGTAGAGTCCTTAGTATCTAACTTTTAAATAATTGCTACTTACATATATATGAAATATTTTTTTTTCTTTGAAAATCAAAATTTATTTCCTTCTTACTTTTTTTTATACGATTACCATAATAAACTATTTAAATTTATTATGCATTTAATTTAATTATGCATTTAAACTGATTATTTATGTATACATAGAGGACGGTTTTATTATTCTAGATTTTTACGCAATGATGAAGCATTAACCGGCGAATAGTCTGAGATTAATAATAAAAATCTTTTAAACTTTGCCTGAAGAAGTCAACGTTTATTTAGTTCATATATGTGCAGTATATATATATATATATACGCTTAATGGAAATTTAATAAAAATATAAAAAACTGTGACTCGAGTTTCACGCTCCACGGCGATCCTCAGATCCTCAGCGTGAAACTCAAGTCACAGTTTTTTATATTTTTATTAAATTTCCATTAAACGTATAATACGTAGCTCCACGACTTGATTTGTGTTGAGCACTGTCGATATCTAGATAGATAGATAGATAGATAGATAGATAGATAGATAGATAGATAGATAGATAGATAGATAGATAGATAGATAGATAGATAGATAGATAGATAGATAGATAGATAGATATAGATATAGATATATGTATATTACATGGCTGAGCTCGCTATCCGGTTTGCAAGCGAAACGACGCACGTTGATTGGCTGCTTCGCCGAGCAATTAGTTTTTTGTACAGACCAGCAAGTTTTAGCGGTAAAATTTCCGAATTCATTTGAAGACAAATAAACCAGATTCAAGTACGTTATACGTAAGAATACCAACAACAAACTGCTAAAGATTAGTTAAATCTTCTCAACGATAACTAGATGAGAGTAACCTGAAAACTAAATGAATAGATACAAAGAACACCAACGGGTGAAGATGAGTAAACCTATAGTAAACCTCGCAAAACAAAAAGTTCGTTAAAAGCGATTAAGAAACCAAAATTCATACAATAAAATCCTCATTAACCTCGTTTGGTCAGGATGGGAAACTGTCGGCCCTTCGTTTTTTTGCGTATAGACCTTACACTCGGTTATGAGGGAGTTTAAGCAAACACCACGGCAACGTGTTCTTACAATAAAAATTTTCATTGAAAACAAAAGGAATGAATAATTTGAAGTCCCAAGAATATTTTCAACACCGTCCTACTTCTACACAGTCGAGCACGTTTTCACGATACCATGACTACATTAATCAAAATACGTAAGACCTTTCGGATCCTTTAAACGTTAAAAAACTGACCTAAGCTGCTGAGAAGAGTTTCAGAGGCGTACACAACATTCACAATTCATTTTTACGTCACTAGAATGTTATTCTATTCAAATGTGTTTAGTTAAGCTACTTTGTGAAATGCCGCCGCCTTATTAGTTTGTTTAAACTCTCTAATAAGTAACCAATACGGAGATGAAACAAAATCAGGTGTGAACATGTATCTGTTTTGAACATGAACGAGTTTTGCAAATTACTTTCAACGATTTTGGTAGATATTCTTCTTTGTTCTCTAAAAAGTAGTATGGCCCCGTTGGACTCCACTAAATTTCTAGGAATGAACTCTTTCGTTTTAGATGTTGTTATGAGCATGACAAATGTTACGACAGATTAATTGTGGGAAACGAATGCACAACAAGCGTCGATCCATACTTGGTTTCCTACAAATTTAGTAACTGCAGTGTTTGCGGTAAGCTATACCTGAGCTAATTGTCTTAATACGGATCACATGTACTTCTGAAAGATTAACGAACAAGCTAAAGTAGAGCGTGGCATTTTTAGCCTTGTACATGCATAAAGTTTGACCAATGTTTTAGAGGACTACCAACTAAACATCTAAACATATTGCAAATATGTTAAGTGTTCTTCAAAAATAGTTACGGACCAGTCAGGCACTACTGCTTGTTTCTGATTTTTTTCAGAGGTCCAATGACGAACACGATGTAATAGTTAGAAACAATCATTATCTATGGTCGTTGGAGTAAGTTAGTTATAGTTTACCGATGAATGCTGACTGACGAGTTTTTCTGTTCATATTTTTACAGCGCAGGCCAGTGATTACGGCATATGGGATTGGCTTGGCTGGACTACCATAGCATGTCGTATGGCGATCTGTGCTTGTGACTCTACAGCAGCAAAATGTTTCGCACGAAATGCTTACAACAATACATATGCTTTTTACGACAAAACTAAATGTCGGGTGGGCACAAACGCCTAACCAAGATAGAAAACATTTTGTTACAGTTAATGTTAAGATGTAGAGAAGAATCGAAAGAAAACATAACTTTAAGTAGACGGAATTGTGTAGCTGCTGAAATACGAAAATACAAATTAAAAAAAATGACAAAAAAATGAAAGAAAGAGAGAGGTATCGAGTTTCGTGTGAACAGTTCATGCAAAACGTCTCTGCGACACACTCCAACGATAACCAATGCCAGACTTCATTTAAATAAGAGATAAATACCGAGAACGGAGGTATGCAGAGATATAAATCCCGAGGGCCTGTAGGGTCCGAGGAATTTATATCCCTGCATACCGACGTTTGAGATATTTATCTAACTTAGTTCATGATATTCTAAATAAAACCTCTGCTCGCTCCTCTTCCTCCCATATTATTATTATTAACTAAAATTTATCAATCTATATAGTTGAACAAGTGCCCGCCAGCGGCATGGATTATGGGTGTGTGTGGGATTTGACCTCCCTCAAAGCTTGCGAAAAAATAGAAAATTCGAGGAAAAAATAGATAGTAATTCGGAAAAAATTTGGTAAGGTAAAGTAGGTCAAAATCCCTTTCTGTCATTAGTTAATATTCAATTTACGTATTGCGGTTGGGGAAACGACGGCAAACCATACATGGCCTGAATGCGGGTCAAATTTTTGAAAGTATGCAATGTTCGGGCAAATTAAGTTGGACACTCCTCAATCAAAATGGGTTAACTACGCCCCTGGTACCCGTGACAAGTCTCCCCGTGTGTCGAAAAGAAAGGAAAATTCCCTAGTGGCACGTCTTAGCGAGTTATCGCCTCGTTTGCCCTTAATAAAACAGTTTATCTCACAACATTTTTGTTGTAGTAAGTCTTGCAAGATACAGAACCAAATCCTACTTTTCGTAACGACCACAATAACTTTAGAACAATTATTTTTATTAATTAGATTATAAGCTGGAAATTTCCACTAGTTGATAGATGGTCAGAGTGAAGCAAACAAAAATCGAGAGCGAATATGCTAAGCAACTGTTTTAATAAAAGCTAGGTATCTTGTGTTCCATGGACTCTTCAGGAGTATAATACAAAGTGAGGCACAACCATTGTTTTCAGTTAAAACGAAACCCTTCCTTGTTGTGCTTCAGACAAGAACTGCTTGCGAACCAGTTTCCGCTTTCCATCGAAATTCGACAGCAAGCAGCCCAGTGAGATCCTAGTACGGTGAAACCTGTATTAAGTGGCCCTTCATTTAGTGAACAGTTCTCGAAGTCCGGAATTGAATCTCACATTAATCATACAAATACCACCTCCATTAGACGAACACCTCTATTAAGCGGAAGCGGGCACCTATATCAGTACAAAAAGACACCGGGTCCCTGTATTAAGCGGACAAAGTTTTCTATATTCATCGAAATCTAAGAGCTTTTCTTTCTTTAAATTATAGGGCAATCACCAGGTTATTGAAATTTGATAAGAGACTTTCCTGTTTTCGATGTTTCACGAGGGAAATCAGCAAATGATTTCAGTAAAATCAGCAATAGTCGGTGCATAGTTTTTAGCATAATTTCATAAACTATATTTGTTGCGAGTTACTGTTATTCTTTATCGGAGTCCGACACCAAGTGCTCATCCAATCGCTGGAAAAGCCGTCTCCTCGAAATTCATAAAGACAAGGAATCTCCAAGCCATATCCCGCACCTCTGTTAATTCTTTTTCCCTTGACCATAACTTTGCCAATGTTTGTTGGACGCTAGAGACACTTATACTGACCCACACTGCCATGCATTTAGGGATTCGACCACCACCTTTGATGTTAATCCTCATTTCGGTGGGACGGAACACAACACTATACAGTTGATGCATCGCTGTCACTTGCTTTGACAACAGCAACCATATTTTTATCAGTTTCATTAGTGGACTCCAGTTTTAGAAAATACTTCTCGTTGATTTTAGTCTACCAATGTTCCATGTACTCATGATTGTCTCGCACAAATCGATTTACAAGCAAATATTCATGCAGAAGACATTTTACTGCAAGGTGTCACGGTGCAACTGCAGGACTTCTTAGACAGGTTTTTTACATGGTGAATAGTCTTTTTTCGCAACCAGATGAACTATTAGTCATTTTTATAGGTAGTGCTACTCTGGTTTGGTGGCCAGCGAAAGGTACATACAAGTAGCTTGAAAACATTTCTTAATTGAAGACTAAAATAGAGTCACCAGATATTTCCTCTAGATTTAGGGGTCACTGGATATCTCCCTGATAATTAAAAAACTAAAACAAGGTCACTGGGTGTCTCCCTTGAAATAAGGGTCACCAGATATCTCCCCAAGATTACTATTAAAACACGGTAATGACCGAGATAAGACCATAAACTAAGACTATGAGACTAAAACAGGGTCACCGGATATCTCCCCAAGAAAGATATGGGATCACCGGGTATCTCCCCTTATATAAGAGGTCACCGGATATATCCCCAGAAATATAAAGAAGGAAAGAAGAACAGTAGAAAGCAAACCGAGAAAGAAAAGGAAAAACAAGTAATGTTTTCGAACAGCTAGAAGAATCTTTTTGTCTGGAAGTATTGACTATGAGATTAGTCAATACTGTGTTTTTGCCCAACGTTTCGAGACTCACGTTACTGTGTCTTCATCAGGGGTTAGAATCGTCTGGAGTCGTACCCGTATTTATAGCACCGCTAGCGTTTTCATGTTTTTTAATAAGGTATTTGTAAGCTTCTGGAAATAGATTCCCATCATCTCTATTTATGACGTAATCCGTGCTATTAATATGCCACGCTTCCAAGCAAATCCTTTGATGATAGTGAGGATTACATGAGATAATAGAAGCATTGTTCCATTCAATTTCGTGGGATGTTTTGAAACTATGGTCTGCTAGAGCTGAGTTGGTTATCCGTTTCGCCGACAATGCGCTTTTGTGTTCTTTCGAACGGGTTCCGAATTGCCGCTTCGTTTGTCCGATGTAGACTTGTTCGCAATCACGACAAGGAATGGAGTAAATCGCGCCTTTCGTTTATTCTTTTTCAAGCTTGTCTTTCGGTTTCGGAAATATTTGTCCCAACGTTTTGTAAGGTTTAAGCGCCGTTTTTACATTGTATTTACCCAAGGTTCTTTCCATTGGTTCCGAAGTTCCTTTAACATATGGTATTACTGCAAAACCACTCGGTTCCGTTTTGTTGTTAGCATTGTTGACGGAGGAATTTTCGTTTAACAAGTTTTCCAGAAATTTCTGTGGGTAGTTATTGTTCTTAAGAACATTAAACACATGTTCAGTTTCTTTATGTTTTGATTTATTTGTGTTGGGTATCACGTTAGCCCGTTGTAAAAGGGTTTTTCCAACGGTTCTCTTGTGGGCGATTGGATGATGCGAGTTGAAATCTAGATGTTTATCAGTGTGTGTTTTCTTGCGGTAAACTTCGGTACCTAGCGTCCCGTCGGATTTGTGTTTGATCAGAGTGTCTAAGAAGGTTATAGTAGAATCACTTTCATGTTCTACAGTGAAATCTATAGACGGTTCAATACTATTAACATCTGCTAGAAAGTGTGGAATTTCATGTTTTTTCATTGCCGAGATAACATCATCAACGTATCTTTTCCAAAATGATGGTTTTATGGCGCTTGAGGATAGAGCTCGTTGTTCGACATCCTCCATGACCAGATTTGCTATGACGGCGGAGACTGGCGAACCCATGGCGGTGCCAAAAACTTGACAATGTTTACCATGGAATAAAAAATTAGCTGAGGATAAGCAAAATTCTAAAAGTACTATTATGTCAGCAACAGCTAAGGCAGTTCTTTCAGCGAGAGTTGTGTCATTAGAAAGGCGTTGTTCAGCGACTTTGATAGCAAGATCTACTGGTATATTCGTAAAAAGCGAAACTACATCAAATGAAACCAGTTCTTCATCTTCCGTTAGTTTAATGTCCTTAATAAAGCTTGCAAATTCGTAAGAGTTTTTCACATGACGATTTGTGTTTCCAACAAGAGGTTCTAGGATGTTAGCTAAATAGCTGGACAGATTATATGTAGGAGAATCAACAAAAGATACGATAGGTCTTAGTGCTATTTGAGGTTTGTGTATTTTTGGAAGGCCATAGAATCTAGGTGGCAAACCGTCACTGCTGTGAAGTCGTTTGTAAAGAGATTCGCTTATTTTTTCCGATTTCTTAAGATCGAGTAATATTTTGTAGAGTTTTGCTGGAAACACAAATCGTCGTGTGAAAAACTCTTACGAATTTGCAAGTTTCATTAAGGACATTAAACTAACGGAAGATGAAGAACTGGTTTCATTTGATGTAGTTTCGCTTTTTACGAATATACCAGTAGATCTTGCTATCAGAGTCGCTGAACAACGCCTTTCTAATGACACAACTCTCGCTGAAAGAACTGCCTTAGCTGTTGCTGACATAATAGTACTTTTAGAATTTTGCTTATCCTCAGCTAATTTTTTATTCCATGGTAAACATTGTCAAGTTTTTGGCACCGCCATGGGTTCGCCAGTCTCCGCCGTCATAGCAAATCTGGTCATGGAGGATGTCGAACAACGAACTCTATCCTCAAGCGCCATAAAACCATCATTTTGGAAAAGATACGTTGATGATGTTATCTCGGCAATGAAAAAACATGAAATTCCACACTTTCTAGCAGATGTTAATAGTATTGAACCGTCTATAGATTTCACTGTAGAACATGAAAGTGATTCTACTATAACCTTCTTAGACACTCTGATCAAACACAAATCCGACGGGACGCTAGGTACCGAAGTTTACCGCAAGAAAACACACACTGATAAACATCTAGATTTCAACTCGCATCATCCAATCGCCCACAAGAGAACCGTTGGAAAAACCCTTTTACAACGGGCTAACGTGATACCCAACACAAATAAATCAAAACATAAAGAAACTGAACATGTGTTTAATGTTCTTAAGAACAATAACTACCCACAGAAATTTCTGGAAAACTTGTTAAACGAAAATTCCTCCGTCAACAATGCTAACAACAAAACGGAACCGAGTGGTTTTGCAGTAATACCATATGTTAAAGGAACTTCGGAACCAATGAAAAGAACCTTGGGTAAATACAATGTAAAAACGGCGCTTAAACCTTACAAAACGTTGGGACAAATATTTCCGAAACCGAAAGACAAGCTTGAAAAAGAATAAACGAAAGGCGCGATTTACTCCATTCCTTGTCGTGATTGCGAACAAGTCTACATCGGACAAACGAAGCGGCAATTCGGAACCCGCTCGAAAGAACACAAAAGCGCATTGTCGGCGAAACGGATAACCAACTCAGCTCTAGCAGACCATAGTTTCAAAACATCCCACGAAATTGAATGGAACAATGCTTCTATTATCTCATGTAATCCTCACTATCATCAAAGGATTTGCTTGGAAGCGTGGCATATTAATAGCACGGATTACGTCATAAATAGAGATGATGGGAATCTATTTCCAGAAGCTTACAAATACCTTATTAAAAAACATGAAAACGCTAGCGGTGCTATAAATACGGGTACGACTCCAGACGATTCTAACCCCTGATGAAGACACAGTAACGTGAGTCTCGAAACGTTGGGCAAAAACACAGTATTGACTAATCTCATAGTCAATACTTCCAGACAAAAAGATTCTTCTAGCTGTTCGAAAACATTACTTGTTTTTCCTTTTCTTTCTCGGTTTGCTTTCTACTGTTCTTCTTTCCTTCTTTATATTTCTGGGGATATATCCGGTGACCTCTTATATAAGGGGAGATACCCGGTGATCCCATATCTTTCTTGGGGAGATATCCGGTGACCCTGTTTTAGTCTCATAGTCTTAGTTTATGGTCTTATCTCGGTCATTACCGTGTTTTAATAGTAATCTTGGGGAGATATCTGGTGACCCTTATTTCAAGGGAGACACCCAGTGACCTTGTTTTAGTTTTTTAATTATCAGGGAGATATCCAGTGACCCCTAAATCTAGAGGAAATATCTGGTGACTCTATTTTAGTCTTCAATTAAGAAATGTTTTCAAGCAACTTGTATGTACCTTTCGCTGGCCACCAATCCAGAGTAGCACTACCTATAAAAAAGTTTTTTTACATGTCTGATTTCATCTCAAGAACTGGGAAGTCTAACCTCTTTGCCATGCCATGAACAATTTTACCCAAATTTCATAGCCACTACCTCATCATTCATACTAAATACGGTTGTAGATGTATGTGCTTTAAAACCAAAGAACTGTGTGATGATAGTAAACAAAAATGTTTTTATTAAGAATCAGCGGATGTGATTGTGTAGACACTTGGACGTGTGGACCATGTCTAACCGTAATTAAAATCCAGGAGATCGAGGTATGAGATGCTCCAATGAGAGGACACCTTTTAGACGGACATTAAAGAATTCCCCGAGGGTGTCCGCTCAGTACAAGTTTCACTGTAATTGTATCAAACTACCAATAAACGATACATACTGAAACATGATTGGCACTTTGATTAAATGGACAAATTCACGGAACAATGAATTTATAAAATTCTAAATGTTTAATTGATCTTGAAAGATCGGCATTCAGCAAATAGGTGTAGTTTCACTAAGTCAATATTAAATAGTTTTTATATCAGTTTTTGATGTACTGTAATGGCTCTTTTTGGCTGCTGCGAATGCAGTATAGCTTCATTTCATGTTAAACAGGGCGATCAAGTTCCATGAACAATGCTGGAAATATCAACATCACACTTTGAAATTGTAGAAAACTGATAATTTTGCAGTCTTAAAATTGTGAATCTTGATCACTCAGGAGTTGTTTGACCAGAGCAAACTGATCACAAAGCTGCAAGCCAGCTTGAAGCATTCCTGATTCGCGTGGCGAATAACGACATAGGATCATTACGCCATATCCAAGGTATCTTTCATTAGTACTTAAAGGCTCCCCAAAGCGAAGCCCTAAGAATGAAGTCTTTCAGCGTACATTCATCCAGTTTCTGGAAAGCGCCCGTCTGGGTTACGGCGGTCATGTGGTTAACACAGAACTTGAAACAGAACTCTTCTAAATCCTGCAGAATAAAAGGAAGGATTTTACACAGATTTACAACGTAACTCCCAGCATCAATACCACCACTTCCCAACTAAACTTGGGTTCAGTCGCGAATACTGTGTCTTTTAAAAACGGAGAAATTAAACTTTCCAGAACTTTTTGTGCATGCAGATAACTAGGCTGAAAGGATTAACTTCAAGCACATTTAACTCTTCCCTATTCTTAAAGGGGTACTGAGGTGAAAATAAATTACATTTAAATCAAAAGCCTTTGAAAGTTATGATTAGGAATGATAAGTCTTTGATAATATCTGTTCTTTTACTCGAGAAATAACGTGCAAGACTGAAAAGGAAAAAAAAAATATGAAAAGATAACTACCACTTTGCGGGCGTAACAGCAACAACTTTGTGCCGTCAAGCAAACTCTAAAATGGTGGCATACAAAAGCACAAAACACGCAAATGAACACTTGGTTTGTCTGAAAGAGGAACCGAAATCAAAACAGAATAGAAACAGTTATTGATCTTATATACTTTAGGTCCACGTCTATTGCTACAAAGGGAACAGGCTGTCATGCTACGTGAGTTCACGTCTAACTCGTTAGGAAAAAAAAAATAAAATACTTAAGGGCACGTAAAGATCTTGGATTTAGGGTATTTATGGCAATATAAAAAGTGGAGCTGAAATGGAAGATTTTGCAATCGCGTTCTTATAAAACCTCGAAAACAGATTAATTCCCTTTAAAAGGGCAGCTGCCATTTTGGTAGAGACAGTCAGCAGTTCCGCAGTTTGTCTATCGCTTGGACTCTTTGTACTTGTCGTTGGTGGACAGACAACTTTCAAATGAACATTCATAAAAGCATACTTACTGAAGCATCGTATTTAAGGGCAGCAGCTAATAGCGTGATTGCATTTTGAACAGTTATTCCATGTTTGATAATCTTTCCTGAAAGTCGCTTCAGCTGGGGCTCAGAGTAAGCGTTAGCCAAATCAAGCAGTCCTAAACAGAACAACAGAAATAGTTAAGGCCTGAACGTTCTGATTGAACACTGATTTAAAGAGTAGTACAAGGAACGAGATATGAGTTCAGAATTAAACCGATTTTTTTTTTCCAGCGAAAATTGGATAGGGCATAACATTGTCCATGATGACGATAAAAAAAATTTAGAAAGATGTTCAGATCAATTAGGGTAATAAACTAAGTTTGATTTCACTGAGAATGGAATAGGACAAACAAATGAGATTACAGCTTCTCCAATTTCCTTTTAAATACTGTTTATAAGACTGAAAGGATCTTTCTCGGCAATATATGTTAAACCTTGACTTGTAAAATCCTCTGGCGTTAGCCACAGTAAAATGACAGAAGTCTATACTAATTGAATATAGTCGAATATATAATCGAAAATAGTTATAGTAGGACTTCAGGAATAACAACAGTTATACAAAATACTGTGATTTTACGACTTTGCTATGATGTATGAAAAGCTGCATACCAAAAAAAACTGTTAGAAACAATACTAAATGAAAGAATAAATCTTTTTTGACCCAAAAAACAATCATACACCCGACATTACGTGTTTACAACAACGTCTATGTCGATGCATGAAAATGATTCCTTTATAGACGAATTTAAAGAATTTATTACGCTTGCTTTTACAAGAACGAACTTTTCTTTCTTATCTTTAATGACACAATACACGCTAAAGTAAATCGGAACCAGCCAAGTTTATAAGTTTTATTTTAACTGTTTCAAGTTGACGGCCTCCCCAAATCTCTTTTACCCTCCTACCAAATCTTTCTGTCTGTCCATCAATCTCCGATCCAATAATCAATAGCAATTACATAAAATTATGGGCAAATTAACCATGTTTTTTAGATACGCTTTCTGAAGGGTAGAAAATGTATGTTTTACTAACGACTTAAATCCCTAGAAGGATCACGAAAAATCAAGAAGATTTCAAAGCTCTCACGGTTCCACTTGTAGACTTAAAACAAACCAATCTAGATTTGTTTTGCTTCAAATTTAAGGAAGACTTTAAACCGCTGGAATAGTGCCCGCGAGACAGGGAATATGCAGCCCCTCATTAACAAGTCCTTGTCGGTCATATTTCGTCAACAAAAGACGGTATCTTGGTTCCCTTCCTCCTCCTTTTTTTTCTTGAATTGTATAATTGTCAAGTGCCAAATTAAGTTTGAGGATCAAATGACCATAACCTGAGAACAAACTTCTACGCGGGTGATTTTTATAGGTGGTCACCTTGTCAGGACGTATTTGCGTGCTATGCGTCGCTACGAGATCAGTGCTAGTGGAATTTGTGCTTAACGTCAGTTTCTTGAATCAAAATTCAGCTTGTAATGGGACCAAATTGATGAAGAAATAAAGACTGCTGTTATGGCTGAGTAAGGAACTGCCATAAAGTTTGGTTATTGCAACATTTAATCGCGCCACACGCGCACAACAAGTAACGTAAACGAAGTAACGACAAGTTAGTATTAGTTTTTTTAAAACTATTATGCCTCCATTATGGTCTTCTAATTATTAGCTGGGCTATCATATTCATAGCAAGAATGTCTTTTCCGCCTGGTTCCTTAACAGGAAAAATACGACAAAGGCCATAAATAAGCAACAAGACCCAACAAAAGCCATTCGGTTGCTACCATGGGTTACAAAGGTATTTTTCAAAAGAAATAAGCCGAACGTAAGCGAAAAGAAAAGACGATCTTGAAGTTCTGCTGAATAATTTCCTTCCCAAGCTATATCACGAAAACAGGGAGTCTTATGTATTTGAGGTCCGCCTGGTTTCCTATTGTGAGTGCTTTTAGAGGACCTTTACAATTTTAGCCAAGTATGTTGATGATAAGATTTTAATTTATCACAAACTAGCAAAACTAACGTCTCTCAGGGTTCGTCTTGACAGTTATATCGACAACTAATAAGAAGCGAATTTTGGAAAGAAATTCTTGGAAAAATCCTTCCTTTTAAGAACGACTGGAGTTCACTTTAGAAAGGAATCTCTATACTATAATGCAAAATGAAAATGACGTCAAGGTGTCCTTGTACTCTGAGAGTAAATGAGGCTCGTCTAATCAGAGCGTGCATAGGACGCGAATTATTCTCTAAACCTGTTATAAAAAACAGACACGCACTCACCAATGGCATCTTCAGGAGATAGTTCAACTTGATCAGTATACAAATAACGAAGAAAGGCGTAATAAACAGAATATGAATAAGACGTTATTTCTATTTCGCTGAAAAAGAAAAAAACAGAAAAATCTTCTACTATTTTACTCTGGCTTGGGACCTCAGTAGAAGAAAGAGTAAATGGTGCTCTGTTTGAAAGATGAATCAAATGGAGAGGGGTAGCGCGGGGTTAGCAGAAGGAAGGAGAAGAGTTGGAACGCTGATGCCGAGCGAGAGAAATATAAAAGGACAAGAAAGGAAAGGACAGAAAACCAAAGAAATAGAATTCAGTTGAATGGGAAGTAAAGGGAAGAAACTGAAAGTAAAAACAGGCGAGTACATAACTCACTTTTTGCCATCTTCTGGCCAATGATTTTGAAATGATTGAAGTATTCGCATCTACAGAGACGCAACAACAGAGAAAATATTTAAAATTTAGGACATTGCCATGCAGTAACAAGGATACTTTGGGTTGCGCTCTACTGCATTGTACTGAGTGTCCCGCGTTGCAATGAAATAGCCGACGTCGTTCTCCGCTATAATATTCTGCTTTGTTATACTGAGTTCCCATGCGTACGAAACGGTGCTATGTTGTGCCGTAATACACCGTGCATTACCGCACCCCATCATATTTAACAGTAACTTACTGTACTACACTACGCTGCAATCTATTGCGATGCAGTTAACTGCACTGCACTGAACTTCTCTGTACTGCAATGCACTGATCTGCATTTCTTTGTATTGCACTGCACTCTGTTGCAATACACTTCACGTAACTAATACTGCACTGCATCACTCTTCCATTTACTGTACTATATGGCACGGCATTTCATTCTACGCACTGTAATGCTTTGCATTGCCCTGTACTGTACTAAATTATATTGCTGTACTGTACGTCAATACCATGATTCATTTCCTTCACCAATTTTTAAGTCACTAAGGTTTGGATGATATTACAACCTTATTCTTAAGAACGCCTTGTGTACATGAATACTTCTTTCATTAATCACAAAAGTTACGTCACTTGTTTCCTGAAAAAAATTTAAAAGTTTGTTTTTAGAGAATTAAATACCTAGCCAATAAAAAGTATTCGTAATTAAAAAGTTTGTCACTTGCCGTTTTCGTCTAAAATTGTAAGTATAAAAACCTTATCATTAAATGCCATTGCCACGCTCTTTCCCACTGTTTTCGTTTCGGCTGTTCTACCTGAAATGAGGAAAAATATGTTTAGCAGTAGAAGTATACTACAGTAGCCAAATTTCAACTTCGGCGTCGACATTCGCTTTAACTGCACATTTGATTGTTCAATGTTGTTTGAAGATGCAAATCGTATTTTTTTTCTTTTACACGTAAGATAAATATGATTATGACAACGATAATAATATTGTTATTTACTTCATATTATTTTAATATTTAGTTCTATTGATCATTTTCGTGCCGCGTGAGTTTTCAACCTATAAAAATATCGCCTAGTTTCGATAATAATTAAAGTTTCACGCTTTATTTTAGGCATTACAGATTTTTTGATCAAATCCATTACACAGCACCCCACAAATCTTGGAAAGATATACAGGTCCCTTCCCTGATGTCTTTGGAAAATTCACCGGTGACTGTTCATGTAACAGCATCACTCTCACTTATTAACTTAGAGTGATTAATCAGTCTTGCTTATGATTTTTATCCGGCGCTTAAGTTTACGTGGGAAATCAGTAAAATCTGCACATTGTTCCTTGATGTTTGTAGTCACTATCAACCCTATCCAGGCAGGGTATTTCCCTTTGACGAGGAAAATTGTCTGACATTAGCCAGGCAGAGTAAAGTAATAGAGGACTGATCGCACAGGAAAAAGTTAGGAAAGATAGTTATAATGCTTTCTAGGGTCATTTCCTCAAGTTTTTGTTGACGAAGAACCTTTGCTCAAAATGTGAGGAATTTTCAGTTTCTGGAGTTTTTCCACTTTTTGGCTATTTATACGTTTACAATGCTTACGCAGCATTCTATTTTTGAAGAACAGTTTCATTCATTCCTATATTGCAGGGTTAATCCTTATTAACAAAGGTATTTACATATAATTACTGACCCGTATCAAAACCTATTGTTTTCACTTGGCATTATATCATATATATATATATATATATCCAAGACATTGATATGGTGAAAGCCACTTTTCGCAATTTTTCGGTCTGGGGAGAGTCCAGGCAGCGGGGTGACGCCAGTGAACTCGATTTCTATGACTGGAATGGTAACTCGCCAATGAAATGTAAAGCCAAGATGGCCGTCCATGGAAGGCAATTTTGTACGTCTGGTGAACTCAATTTCCATATCTGGAATGCTAATTCTCAGATTAACTCCCAGTCATTTGCCCGGGTAAAAAGTGAAGCCAAGATGGCCGCCCATGGAGGGAAATTTAGTAAGTCAGTTTCAGTCCTCTTCGCGGTCTTCTACGTCAGTTCCAGTCCCTTAAAGGATTTTAGTCTTTAGTATTTGTTCTGTTCCGCTTCGAAAGCATTCACAAATATGGAAAAACTGCTCAGACGAAATATTACTGGGCCAATCTTACATAAACGAGTATTTAAAAGTATTCATTATTGCCGTGTGGCCTAGAAAGTGTGGTAAATTGTCGAAAGGTGGTAGACTAACGATAAAAAGTGGACGTGCATTTACAAGTTTCCTGAAGTAACTATTCCAGATCGTTTTATTAGGTTTTTTGTTCGTTTAGCAATTTATTTTCGCGAAAATATATAACTTGTAACTCAGTTTGACTTTGTCGAAATTTATTTGAAATTCTTGAACTCGTTTCTTTCTTTTGAAGACATGTTTTGTGTGTATTTTCATAGAAAACTCTTCAGAAAATATAAAAGGTCGCGTGGAAGACTAAAACTGACGTACAAGACTACGTAGGGGACTGAAACTAACGTACAAAATTGCCCTCCATGGGTGGCCATCTTGGCTTCACATTTCATTGGCCAGTTAACATTCTAGATATGGTAATCAAGTTCTAGGGGTTATGCAAGTCAATAATTGCTACCCATTGAACAATGGAATCACTGACTCCTTTTGAGCTCACGGCTTTTTAGCCAGTGGAAACGCAATAAAATATTAAGGCTTGCCAATGACTAAAATTTCTTGAAAAAAATAACTTACTATGTATACTGAAACAGTCTTGAATCTATCAGAATTATTGTTTCATGACTATACTGATTAACGAGACCATTTTTTGTACGATAATCGTAATATCATTTTCAACTCTACCTATACCTACATGTATACGCAGACTCTACCAGTACGTAGATTTTACTTGTACATATACATTGACACTACCTAAACCTGTACCTATACCCATACCCATATCCATATCCATACTCATACCTATATCTACATCTATCAGGGCAAGTAAAAAGCTTGAATCCCCGCTTGTCCTTTGGGTAAGTAACTCTAATTTTGCCTACCCTAGACAATCTTCCACTTACCCAGGCGTCTGTTAGTCAGCGGACGATTTGCCTGGACCCTTGCTCATTGGGCAAGTGAGTAGGAAAAGCCTGACAACGAAATCTTTCTTGTCCCGGACTACCGGAAGGGACTTTTCTCGAGCCGTGATTTACACCTACATCGATGTACACAGATGTAGAACAGTTTAAAGCTAAGCAACATTTTCATCGTACGAACCTAGGATCAGTGGCCTTGACATAGCTGGCGATGATGAAAGACAGGCAAATGCCTCGTCAGCACAATTAAAGTTTGTTTCCATTAACGACGTTACGGACTGACCTTTGCAGAAGCCCCAGACGTAAACCTAAAAACAAATAATCGTGTCAAGTGATACTAAAACTGAAACAGCGGCACAAAATGTGATACTGCTGTGCTTCACAGAAAAGTACATAAGGGGAAAAGATGCAAACTGATCAAGAGAGGTATAATAGTTGCATTATAAAGCGATACATCTCCAATATTTGAGTCTACAATACGATGTAAGTTATACAGAACTGGATATCACTTTTTAATGGTATGTTATCGAAAATATATTTCTTTTGGTAAATATATTGTGGCAATTCATACACTACTCTCAGCATTTCTAGCAATAACAAAACAGTCTTAACAAATGATCTTTATTTACAATCATAGTCAACAAGAATTGAAGAATCACTAGTTTTAAATTATTATCTGATATTAACTGCTTATTCACCGAAATGGAAGTAAATATCTACACTATTTAACAACACTGAGGTGAATAATTGTTTTGGAATATACTTTGCATAATTGTTTTCACAAATACATTAAATAGATTTTTAAAACGATTTGACAAAAGTCGGCTTGTTGCCTTTTGATCATTTGCAAATAAAACATTTTGAACACATCCTGAGTGCATTTTTCGCTAAAAAGTAAAAGAAATACATATTTCTGAATACTTTAGTGTCAAATTTCGTCGTTTTTTAGTATTGTCTATCAAGGCGGTATCGCTTACTAAAAATAATTTTCTTCTTTCTCAACTGAAACAAATTGGAAAGCCATCTTGTTTTGCTTGGAGTTAAATAGGGCACATACTCCGAGATACAGCAACCAATCAGATTGCATAAAAAACACTATTGTATATGCTGTATACAGCAAATTGCAAAAATTATGGCACAAAACATATCAACATATAAGCATATCAAGACCGTTGTATCACCATTTTATTCTCACTTCAACGGTCAGTGAAGATATGCTGTGTGTTTTTTGGTACATTCTTTGGCCAGTCTAATGCATTAAGGTTGATTAAAGTATTCACAGTTACAGATTTACCTATACATACTTTTTTAAAGATATGTTTAGGTTTGCAAAAATTTATGCAATTTGCTGTATATATACATATATATATATATATATATATATATGTATATATATATATATATATATACAGCATATACCTTGAGGGGTGAGTTACTTAAAACATTCCACATATATATATACATATACATACACCCAGTATTTTCATTGTTTGTGTCTTCCAGTTCTCTTTTGTTTTTTAATTAACAATCAAAAGATGAGCTTTATTGCAATCCAGTTAACGACAACACTCGACGGTAGCGACAGTTTTCAATAACTTTTCAAAAAAACGTACACAAGTCTTTGAAAAGGACCGACTTCGCCAGTATCCTTCCGACAACATGCAACAAGGTCCAAAAAATCATGCATTTGAAGGTCTCGACGTCTTCAAAGACGTCCAGGTTTAATAATATAATATCATGTTTGCCTCAATTTCTTTCGTTTTTCCAGGTCCCATAAACAACTAATTTATCTCATTAAAATTAATTTGTACTAATAGTACCTCCTGTGATGGTAAACCGGGTCATATTAGGACTAATACGACCCTCATTGAGCGGAAGGTTTAATAGCTAATACACCTCATTTCATTGTATTACTTATAGTAATTTTACAGTCTTCACTGGAATTACTTTCACATACCCCAGTCAAATGTTACTCGAAGAAGTGCATTACTACCGGCGGTAAACAGCGTTATTTTCAAACAAATCTGCCACTTACCTTTCCCAAAGTTGTGGTCGCGGAAGACATGTGGCTATAATGACACGCATTTACCTCAATAAATCTACAATTAGGAAGACAAAGAACTGTTAGAAAAAAATGTTTTTCTCGAGTAGCACGTTCACTAAAAATCTGCAAAGTGACGGCTAGGCAGGCCCTCACATGCTTTCAGTTCTGCACCCCGAGGGTGCAGAACTGATAGCACAGGTCACACAAGTGATGATTTTTAGTAATTTTTAATTTAGTTAACGGTGGCGAAAAAGATGATGACTTGTCATTTAACCGCAATGCTTCGCCAACTTAAATTAGGTCTAATAACAGCTGAAGAACTGCTGATTAAACTTAAGTCAGGAGATTCTGACGTTTCGTGCGAAGGTCGTTCACGTTTCACTCCTGACATGTCTTCAACCTAGCCCGTGCTTCCCAACTATTTCTCCTTCCTTGCCTGCTCCAACGATGGCGTTCCTGTCGCCCGCAATTACGGTGTTATCGATCCTTCAGGTCTCTTCTACACGATATGATAGCTGTATGCGATTGTTCACCCTGGTGTATGCAATTAACGCTGAAGATGACAATTCCTGTCAATTATTTGCTGGCGAATGTTGCAAAACTTCATGAAGACTCCAATGACTAAATCACATACATCACGAGGAACAATTGTGTGCAACAATAGAACAGTGTAGATCAAGCCTTCACTTTTTTTCATAATATATTTTTTCACAGATTTCTTCTACTTTATGGTCCTAATGATCACTTGTGAATCACATATATTCTATATGGTATATTTTCTATTTGGTATACATCTCACATACTTTGTATTTTCTATGTATATTTGGTATTTATCTATTCGTGTCACAGTCCCAGGTTATTTTATTTGAGCTTCATCCTCCGAAATGTGTCGAACTCGGGTACAATAAGAACCTCCTTATTCCTTGTCTAATACGAAATTAATTCTCACCTTCCTTTATCGGTTGCTATTCGAGAAGGAGTAACTAGGTTTGCTTTAGTTGCCGTCCCCAATTGTCCATATTGGTTTGCTCCCCACGTGCAAATATTACCAGTGTCAGACAATGCGATGGAATGGGCGTAACCACAAACAATCTGAAAGACAGTTCAAAAAGGCCGTTAGACATCAGTTGGTAGAACCACTAAATCTACGGGTGATAAGCAAAACACAAAAAGGTCAGTAAGTGCATATTGTTTATGTAAACGGCTTGATTTAATACTCCATTTACAGCATCAAAACCAGTTTAATTAACCACTGTAGAAACAATTCTTGCAATGTTTTTTGTTTCGTTTTTTTAACTTGCAGTTCTACACGAAGTGAGCAGTTCTAAAACGATTTAGGCAGTTCTAAGAAAACTAATGAGCAGTTCTAAATTACGTAATTTTAAGCTTGTTCCTGCAAAAGATCATCGAATGGAAACAGTATATAGGATATTCATTTAGTCTCATATACCTTAGATCTTACAAGACACAGCTAAGTCAACTATATATGATTTATCTGTTACCGATCTCACAGCATCAGATTTCGCGATAAGGAAATGGTAGAAACGGCCACTTTTTGGGATGGAATGAAATACAATTCAACGTTGACGTCATTTATTTCCTGCTTTTCTTCCAAAATGACACGGTTCATCAGTTTTGGCAATAAAGACTCTAAGCAGTTCTAAATTTTTCTTAAAAAACTCATAAGGCTCGAGGCCGTGACCGAGAGCAGATACGTCATTTTGTTCGATGTAAATTTATTTTCATTACGAACGACTGCCAAACTGAATTATTTTCAAATCAGCATATTAAGTAACATTCAGCAAATTAAGATATAATCAGAATAAATTGACATCCAGCAAAAATTAAAAAGTAAATTTGAAATTTATGAATAAGTTTTGAGAAGTATTTTCCATTAAAAATTAAGTGAAAATTTATTTCAATCATCAAGCATAACGAAACTTAGGGCGCTTTCTATTTCAACCGTTAGACTGGTCAGTTTGGTGGCTCAAAACTTTATGTTGACAGAAAGATCAGTAGCCTTGAAGCACCATTTAGCGTATCTTAAACTGCGGTTAATGCGACAATCGAATTTTGAAGGTGAGAAGACAATTGACCAGGACGGACTTCCTCATTTACTGGGCCTGAATTTTCCGGATCGACTTGTTTCAAAACCCGAAACTATTGTGTTTCTTTCAACAATTTACTGGACTGACCGACCTAAACGTGCGAATAGAAAGCGCCCTCACGGTTAAGCATCAAAATTAGAACAAACTTATGCCAAACAAAAGGATAAAATCTGTAATTCAACTCTTCACAAATATGTTAACAGTAATACAAAATTTCAAAAACGGTACTTATGTGTTGCACAAAATACATGCCGTCCAGGAAAAGGTCGCTTTGAACGTTACCCAAAAATTAAAAATTTCACTCAATAAAAATGATGTTTATTAATTTAGCACTTTAAAACAACATGATTGGGACAAGATTACGGCCAAAACTCTTCTTACCATTCGTGCTTCAAATGACAATTTTTATTCGGCTGAACATAAATTTCACGAGACTTTTTTTAAGTAATATTTTAGTCTCAAGCTTCCTTGACGACTCTTTGGATAGATGCAGAATGTCGGCCAGGCAACTTGCTTTTAGTCTAGAAACTTGTCAATCTTCTCCGAAAGTCACTTCCTGAAAATTCTAGCAGTATGGACTGCAGTGTATATTGCTTAAAATTGTCGCCACCCAAAGTAGTCATGGATGGACACTAACTTGCCACAGTGTACATCCAAGTACACTTCTAAATTAACGGTGGTATTTTTGGGCATAATCCACAGAGGACTTGAAATGTTTCCCGACATATATGTGGTTGTCATTTGGGTATCTCTGATTAGGTGGTCCCACAAACTGTTTTTGGCTGAGAAAATTGGACCTAACCAATAACAGTATCTTTCATGCATTGCTGTGGGAACCGTACTGCAATGAGACAGTGACCGTCATATAGGTCTTTCGTTTGAAAGAAGTAATTTTTTGGCAAGTTTAAATGCTTTTTTCTTAGTTTAGATGCAGTATTCACGAAGGAGATTGTGCAAGCCAATTATGGGGTAATTTTTCACCGTTCTTTGAATTCTTCTGTCAATTTTCGAGCAAATCTTGAACAACATACCTGTCGCATTTTTTAAATTTTAAATGATCCTGAAAGTGATAGTTTCATATTCCACCAGGCGTTTTCAAGCTCTAAGCTCGGCCAAGTGCAAAATGTGCCGGCCGCTTCCAAAAACCTTCTTTTCGGAATCTATCTTTTCTTATTAGCAATCAGATGAATTATTCACGAAGAATCAGTGTGCTTGTGAATCTGAAATATTATCTAGTACAAAACGTGACAGATGCGTTTACTTACCTGAGTAACAAATGTACCTATAAGCCCAGTAACTCGACACGGGTTTGTTTGATTGGTATTATTGGCAACACCTAATTGTCCGTTGCCATTGTAGCCCCAGGAATAAAGCTGAAATAATGAACGGACACGTAAGTAATTATGGCCATGCAGGAAATGTTTTCCAAGATAACTCTGCGTGTACTACAGTTGAAATAAATGCTGCAGCAATTTAAAATTCTTGTATATAGGTAAATACGAAAATACATATATATCGAGTGCATCTTACCTCTCCTTTGTCATCTATTGCCATTGAAGAAGACTGTCCGCAAGCGATACCTACGATGAGTTTGTTACCTAAATGTAACGATTCGGTTATTTTATCTTTGAAAAATCTAGCTAACACCAAAACAAGTCAAATCATAATGACTAAAAACATAAGAGTGACGAATCAGTTGTTATGTCCTTGAAACATCTAATACCAACAGGTCAAAGAATAATGAATAAGTATGACAGTTAAATTTTCATAATACTGAATGCACTAAGTAATTCCAACTTATTGTGCAAAATGAATAAATCACCTCGTCGAAAATAAAGAAACGATGGATAATAGAATAAATAAACAAACTAAGAATGGAAAGTTTGCACATACGTTTAACCTTTTCCTGTCCGAAACATCTTCCTTTGTCGAGTATAATCGTCTGACGTTAGCTGAACAGCACAGCACTAAGCCGGCATCCGCTGTGCTACGTTGCAGTGTATTGTGGTATGCTGAGTCGGCAGGTGCTGCAGTGACAGGTTGCACATTACAGGACAATGCTTTGCATGCCTCCTGTGATTCGTCGTGTTGTACTGGGCTGGGCAGGACAGCATAGTGTTGCGCTACATTGTACTATACTGCGGCTTGCCGTGTTGGGCAACGCCTGGTCATTCATTGCCATGTTGTATTTTGCTTCTGGATTCTGATTGGTTCTCTAAGCTTCACTTGCTACATTGTGCTACGCTGTCTGGTGCCATGCTATGTTGAGACGCGGTATGATTTTATTTTTTTTTTTTTGCGCGGTACTCGAGCTCGAACCACTCTCACGATAACTGTGCCACATCACACTCAGTTCCACATAGTACACTAATCAGAGTAGTTGTGCGCTTGGCTAGGCTTAATATCTTACCAATGCTTGCAGTAACTTTTCTCGGTGTAGTCTGATTCACAGTAGATCCAGATCCGATTTGCCCACTGTTATTACATCCCCAAGCAAAAACCTACAGGAGTTTCAAACAATGAACTGAACTAAATCACATAATTTTATTTTTTGCTTAGTTAGGGGAATGTTTTTTTTACTACTTCACGTTTCCAACTTCCCGTTCCACTCACATGCTAACATGACCCTTTCCTTTCAATATTCTCCACTTAAGATGAAAACGTATTTTACAAACTTAATGCCATATTTAGCGAATGAGTGAAAAAGGGGCTCAGTCGAGAACCGAACTCGAATGAGCTGAGTTTCATGGTTACATACATACATACATACATACATACATATATATATATATATATATATATACATACATACATATATATATATATATATATATATATATATACAAATCAAGAAGTCCACAAATAACGTTTCGACAATATGTCTTGTTCACAATATATATATATATATATATATATATATATATATATATATATATGTGACCATGAAACTCAGCTCATGTGCCTGTATATGTATGCGTGTATGTGTGTATGTATTGTATGCATATACTTATATATATATATATATATATATATATATATATATATATATATAGTCTGTTAAGTTATAGCTTTGAGCAACTGTCGTTACACCGTGTTTCACGCTTACGCGATCATCAGACGACTAATTACATTTAACTACGTAGTCCCTTTTATGCTCTTCGGGGCGCGGTGGCGTCATCCTTCAGGAATTAGAGGAATTTGGTGGCGTCATCCTTCAGGAATTAGGGGAATTTGTTAATTGTCCGGCGGTGTGTCTTTATAGTTGCGGAGGAGGAATTTGTTGATGTGACGGCAATTCGACAGCAGTTCGTTTCTTTTGTTTAGGAGTGGGATATTTTGGAAAATTATGTGATACTTCTCGGTGAGGCAAAGGTTGCATCGCTGGGACCCATTTCGGAAGGTTGGAGCTTTGTCGAGGATGGACCATCGTATGTTGGTGTTGTGAAGGTTACTGTCGCGTAGATTCCAAACGTATTTCGAGAGTTCTGTGGAGTTTGCCTTGCTGCGGTGTTTCAGGGAGTTTCGGTGTTTGTACAGTCTATCTTTGAAAGTGAGCTCGGTTAGTCCTATGTAGTTTACGGATTCGCTGGTCTTGTCGTTGGTGATTTCTGCTCTGTAGATAATGCTTTCGCTCAGGCACTTTCCTTGGAGCGGGCACAATTCTTTCTCCCTGCAGTTGCATTTTGGTGCGTTGTTTTCTGGTTCGGGGTGGAGGACCTTGCGGTTATGGGACTTGACGATGTTTGACATGTTGGGCATACAACTGTAGCTTACCTTCACGGAGTTTCTATTGAAGATCTTATGAAGTTTGTGTCCTTTTGGAAAGTGTTTGTCTACGAGCAGAAGAAACTTTTTTCCTACGTAAAGAAAGCGTTTATCCCAGCCGACAAAACGCGAAACATATACGAAATGGACAAACCAACGTACGAGAAACTACTTCAGCAGAATATCACGAAAGCCTACAAGAAGTCAGACAACAAAGCATACAACGACATCAACCTCGAGGCCAAAAAGATCGCAACAAATCTGGGAATACAGAACAGGGCAACATCATTAGCGAAGAAAGAAGCCTTTATAACACTTAAAGACCACAAAGAAAATTTCAGGAACGATCCCAAATGCAGACTAATCAATCCCGCTAAAAGTGAACTGGGCCGCATCAGTAAGCAAATCCTAGACCACATTAACACGGACCTAAGAACCAAAACTGAAGCCCACCAGTGGCGAAATACCAGCAGCGTCATCGAATGGTTTAAAGCCCTACAAAACAAACCCGTCCTCTCCTTCACCCAGTTCGACATTGTCGACTTCTACCCATCCATCTCAGAAGATCTTCTAACAAAAGCCATGGAGTTCGCGAAACAACACACAACCCTTAACCAAGAAAGCATCAACATCATAATGCACTCCAGAAAATCGCTTTTATTTCGCAACGGAACAACGTGGATGAAAAAAGACAACGACACTACATTCGACGTCACCATGGGAAGCCACGACGGTGCCGAGGTCTGTGAGCTAGTCGGAATCTACATCTAATCAATTCTATCCAAGAAATACGAAGACGCAGAATTTGGCCTATACCGCGACGATGGCCTGGCCGCTTTCCGAAACATCAGCAGCCAAACCAGCGACCGCATCAGAAAAGAAATTATCGAGATCTTTAAGCAACTAGGACTCAAAATAACTATCCAATGCAACCTGAACGAAGTAAACTTTTTAGACATCTCTCTGAACCTTAACGAAGCGTCGTATAGACCGTACCGAAAACCAAACGACCACCCACAATACATCCACAGAAACTCCAACCACCCTCCGAGCATAACCAAACAACTCCCACAAAACATCGGGAAAAGAATCAGCGAAATATCCGCCACGAAGGAAATTTTTGACAGTGCAGCCCCGTACTACAACGAAGCACTCAAAGCCAGCGGATTCAACGAGAAGATCAAGTACGAGCCACCCAAAAATCACAACCCCAACGCCAAACCCAACAGAAAGAGAAACATCATCTGGTTCAACCCACCGTACAGCGCCAACGTCGGAACTAACGTAGGAAAAAAGTTTCTTCTGCTCGTAGACAAACACTTTCCAAAAGGACACAAACTTCATAAGATCTTCAATAGAAACTCCGTGAAGGTAAGCTACAGTTGTATGCCCAACATGTCAAACATCGTCAAGTCCCATAACCGCAAGGTCCTCCACCCCGAACCAGAAAACAACGCACCAAAATGCAACTGCAGGGAGAAAGAATTGTGCCCGCTCCAAGGAAAGTGCCTGAGCGAAAGCATTATCTACAGAGCAGAAATCACCAACGACAAGACCAGCGAATCCGTAAACTACATAGGACTAACCGAGCTCACTTTCAAAGATAGACTGTACAAACACCGAAACTCCCTGAAACACCGCAGCAAGGCAAACTCCACAGAACTCTCGAAATACGTTTGGAATCTACGCGACAGTAACCTTCACAACACCAACATACGATGGTCCATCCTCGACAAAGCTCCAACCTTCCGAAATGGGTCCCAGCGATGCAACCTTTGCCTCACCGAGAAGTATCACATAATTTTCCAAAATATCCCACTCCTAAACAAAAGAAACGAACTGCTGTCGAATTGCCGTCACATCAACAAATTCCTCCTCCGCAACTATAAAGACACACCGCCGGACAATTAACAAATTCCCCTAATTCCTGAAGGATGACGCCACCAAATTCCTCTAATTCCTGAAGGATGACGCCACCGCGCCCCGAAGAGCATAAAAGGGACTACGTAGTTAAATGTAATTAGTCGTCTGATGATCGCGTAAGCGTGAAACACGGTGTAACGACAGTTGCTCAAAGCTATAACTTAACAGACTATCAAAGCTCTACACCTTTGTATTGAGCACTCTTCTCTTCAGAGACCAAACAGCTACATCTACATCTATATATATATATATATATATATATATATATATATATATATATAGTAAGTGAACAGATATAGAAAAATCTCGAGTGCACAGATACCTCGACTTTTAGACCCAACCGGTACCTGTTGCGAAAATGCACCTTCTTGGCCTCCCGGCTAGAAATCCAACACGCGACTCCGTGAATCTAGTGCGATGCTCTGCCAGCTGAGCTAAGGAGAGCCACGAGTTCAGTATTAATGAGGTGGGAATGCCGATTAAGTGAAGAGTATATTCAGAAACATTATGGCATTTTCACTCGATTGCTTATTGTAAGTGAATAGGCATTCCCACCTCATAAATACTGAACTATTGGACATGCTCTCGGCAACAGCCTCCAAAGCTCAGTTGACAGAGTATTGCATTAGATTCGCGGGGTCGCGGGTACGATTCCCAGCCGGAAGGCCAAAAAGTTTGCATTTCCGTTTCGCTCTGCTGCTACCGGGAAGGTGTTTAGGATTTGTAAATCAATTACATAAACTTCAGTTGGTGTAGTATATTTTGCACAGTGTGTGGCTTGTATATATATATATATATATATAACTGCAGACGGAACCGTTTCGGCCTATTGGGCCTCATCAGTGCAGCGCTGACGAGCAGGATGGAGAAGCCTACATTATTTAGGCAACTCAAATGTTCCACGCTTGTGGTACATCTAAGCCATACCAGAGCCATGTGTATAAGCCATGTATCTAAGTGATGTATATATATATATATATATATATATATGTATATATGTATATATGTATATATATATATATATATACGTATATATAAAAATCAAAATCGGGTAGAATGCTCAGTGCTTTTCGCAGCAGAGCGAGTAGTACTTAATCAGTGGTCCTAAAATGTTCATTGCCATAAACATTTTAGGACCACTGATTAAGTATATGTATATATATATATATATGATATCATCAAGAGCCCGCTCAACATAAAGTTTAAACGTCATATAATTATCATAAAAACTTTATTAAAAAAGAATATACAACTTACGCTTCGGGGACCGGTCCCTTCTTCAGCAGCTCACAGTTAAAGAATAGAGTCCTTATATACCTTATCGTTCTTCCTTAAATTTACATAAATTTCAAACCTCAAATTACATTTAGTCCCAGAGGAGCATAACATTTTAATTTTTCAATCCAAAAACCTTCCCTTGCTGTCGGATCCCTAACATCGGTAACATCAATTATTTTAACCGATAAATCTTCCAGACCTATATGCTCATCTTCAAGAAAATGTGTATACAGGTGTTCCCCATAAATTCCCCTTTGTCCCCTTTCATATCGTCTCAATGAACTCTTATGGTTATTGAACCTTAACCTAAATGGTGTTGTTGTGCTCCCCACATATTGTTTACTAGATCTTTTGCATGTTATTAAATATACCACTCCTTGAGAGTCACAATCAAAGGAATGATTGATATGGAAAGACCGCTTCTCTACATTACCCATGAATATCGATCCAGTTTCAACAAATTTACAAACTTTACATCTGGCCTTTCCACAGCAAAACATTCCCTTGGACCCCTCCTCCATAGGTTGCATTTTAGCCATCACCAAAATATCCTTCAAATTCTTCGTTCTCCTAAAACTTAGCAACGGAGCAACCGGCAAAAGCTTTTTAAGTACAGGCACCAACTCAACCAAAGTTTGCAATTCTCGAAGAATATTATGCACTACCTGAAGTGTAGGATGAAAGTCAAAAGTCAAAACCAATCTATCAGACCTATCTGAACTTCTCTTTCCCGTCCCATTAAGCAAAACTTCTCGATCAAGACCGTTCACTCTGCCGATCTGCTTATCCACAAAACCCCTCTCATAACCCCTTTTCCACAAGAAACCTTTTAATTCTTTCTCCCTACTTTTGAAAACAGCTTCCGAATCACAAATTCTTTTCAATCTCAGCGCCTGACTATATGGAATAGCTTTTTTAACATGCTTAGGATGGCACGAGTTAAAATTCCAAGAACTGATGTGTATCCGTCGGTTTATGATAAACATCAGTACTGAAAATTCCACCATTAAAACCAATCATCACATCTAAAATAGATATTTTCCCATTACCAATCTCCCACGTAAATTTGATAAATCCATGATATGAATTCAAGGCCAACAAAAATTCATCCAATCTCTCCCTGCCATGAAGTCATATCATAAATATATCATCCAAAAATCGCCACCAAACCCATGGTCTATAACTACAAGTCTCCAAGAACAAATTTTCAAAACTCCCCATGAAAATATTCGCAAGAGCCGGGGCAAACTTTGTACCTATTGCCGTTCCCAATTTTTGCCTATAAACTCTTTCATCAAATTCAAAATAGTTGTTTTCTAAAATAACCTTTGCCAAATTCGAGAGGTGCTCCGATGGAATCTCCACCTCACCATCATTAATTGCTTTTTTAAGTGCTTCCAAACCTTCACAATGAGGTATATGTGGGTATAATTCCACAACATCAATCATACAAACAATAGCATTCCGAGGCGCACCACCCAACTCTTTTAATTTTAAAAGGAAATCATTCGTATCTATAATTATCGAAGGAACCCAAATTTACTAAAGGTTGAATATAAAAATCCAAAAATTCAGAAATCCTTTTCGTTGCTGTTCCACAATTTGAAATAACTGGGCGCCCTGGTACCTTTTCCAACCTCTTATGAATTTTTGGAAGCAAATAAAATCTCCCCAATCTTGGCCTCGGATTCAACAAATACTTTCTAATCTATATATACATATATAGATAGATATATGTGTATATATATATATAGATAGATATACAGCAATGATGAGTACCACGAAGGTTACAGCGTTGATATGAAAATATAGAGCGCTCAATACCGTTGCTGGTAGAGCGAATAAGTAAATACGAAAGACAAAAATTTTGCTGTCACTACTCTGAGTTTCACGCGCTCAGGCGATCATCAGGCAACTGACAGATAAGATTTAATTATTCATATATATACAGGTGACGAAAGTTTAAAGGAAGTGTTTGGTTACATGTCGGCATTTGCTGAATAGTTCGGACCGTCTGTTCAAAATGTTTTTCCCTTGTCTCTTTAGGATAAACAATTTTTCTTCGAGGCACAGGCGACATTTTCTTGATGCTGCCTTGTATGATGGAATTTGTTTGATGATATCCCACGCGATTGTGTATTTGCGTTTGTTGTCTTTCAGGTTCCAAATGTGCTTTGAAAGCTCGGTTTCGTTTAAGTATTTTTTGTTGTTGAGCGATTTGCAATGGTTTCGGTACCTGGTTTTGAAGTCGTTACCTGTTACACCTATGTATGTCTTCGTCTCGTTGTTGTCAGTGGTCGTTACTCTTGCCTTGTAAAGGACGCTGGTTTGTAGGCAAGTGCCTTTTACAGGACATTGTTCAGGTTTCCTGCAGTTACATAGTCGAGTGTTTTTTGTGCAAGGTGGTTTCTCTTGATTGTCGTGTCGCTTTAGTATTGTATTGTTGTGCCTTTTAATAAATGTTTCCATGTTATCGCTGCAGCTGTAACTAACACGGATAGTGTGTCTGTTGAATAGTTTGTGTAGTCTGTTGTTTGGCGGGAAGTGTTTGTCGATTAGTTGCAAGAAGTCGCGTGCGATGTTAGTTTTGACGTTTTTGCTGTAGGGTGGATTATACCAGGTTACGTTGCGTTGTCTTCTGCGTTGGGTTTCAGTTTGGATGTGAGGTTTGTGTTTCAGTTCAGTGTTGAAGTTGCTATGCTTCAAGGCGTTGTTGTACGTTTGTGCTGCTTCGTCAAATGCTTCTTTGTTGCAAGATAGCACGTTAATTCGTCGGTTGATAGAGTGAGGAAGTTCTCGTATAATGGAGGGTGGATGGTTTGATGAGCTGTTAATGTAAATAGGTTCGTCGTTGGGTTTTCTGTAGGGTTTGTAAGTACCGTTAGTCAGGTCGAATGTCAAGTCGAGGAAGTTGGAGCGTTGCTGGTTCGTCAGAATAGTAATTTTAAGTCCGAGGTCATTAAATGTGCTGATGAGTTCTTTCCTTTCCTTGTCGCATAGTCTTCCTGAGCGTGTGTTGACAACTGCTAGGCCATCGTCGCGGTATAATCCGACGTTTTTCCCAAATCTTTCTTCTAGTGAATTTAGGATGAAAAGCCCGGCGAGTTCGCAGATTTCTGCACCGTCAAAGCTTCCCATTGTAACGTCGAAAGTGCTGTCGGCGTTGCGTTTGGACCAAGCGCGGTTTTTGTGGAAGAGGAGAGATTTGCGTGCGTGTTTGATTATGTTGATGTCTCTGTCCGTGATATCTGTGAATTGGCTTGCCCATGAAATAGACCGGTCGAGTAGTTGTTCGGTGATGGAGGGGTAGAAGTCTATGATGTCGAAAGATATAAATGATTTTCTTTGTTTGTCGGGAATAGATTGGAACCACGAGATAGCGTCGGTAGAGTTACGCCATTGGTTTACTTGGGTCTGCCGTCTAATATCATTGTTGATCTTGTCTAAGATGGATTTGCTGACTTTTCCGAGGTTACTTTTAGCAGGGTTGATGAGTCGGCATTTAGGATGGTTTTCAAAGTCTGGTTTGTGATCTTTCAGTGAGATAAAAGCAGGAGTTTCATTCATAGGGTCAATGCGATTGGTTATCTTCAATTCACTGGCAATGGATTTTAATTCATCGTTGATTTCAAGCTTGGTGTCGTCTGATGCGTGCTTGTAGGTTTTCGTCACATTTTCAGTTAGCAGTTTGTCGTAAGTGGAGGCGTCCATTTCATAAAAGTTTCGTGTTTTGTCCGCAGGGATAAAGACATTACTTGAGGCGTTGATTTTTCTTTTGTCTCGCTCGAGCGTTTGGATGAAATTGTCGCTTATGTTTCGGAATTTCGCCGATTCGATCATTTTGGCAACGTCATCTTCAAAAGGTTTGAGATTTAAGACGGATGGCGCGCCATGCTTTGATTTCAGGCCGTAGGTGTTGCTGGCTGTTCGGTTGTCATCTCCGTTGTTCAGCAAGAAGAAATGAGCTTTCCATCGCATACGTTGTATCATACTTTCAGTCTTGTTGATGAGGTTTCTTAGGTAGTTGTCTTTGGTTGGTAGGCCAATGTTTTTTAATGAATAATTAAACCTGATCTGTTGCATATTTGTCGTATATCTTTCACACCAAGGAGAGCGCTCAACTTTAGACAGGAGCGTGTATACAGCAATGATGAGTACCACGAAGGTTACAGCGTTGATATGAAAATATAGAGCGCTCAATACCGTTGCTGGTAGAGCGAATAAGTAAATACGAAAGACAAAAATTTTGCTGTCACTACTCTGAGTTTCACGCGCTCAGGCGATCATCAGGCAACTGACAGATAAGATTTAATTATTCATATATATACAGGTGACGAAAGTTTAAAGGAAGTGTTTGGTTACATGTCGGCATTTGCTGAATAGTTCGGACCGTCTGTTCAAAATGTTTTTCCCTTGTCTCTTTAGGATAAACAATTTTTCTTCGAGGCACAGGCGACATTTTCTTGATGCTGCCTTATCTATCTATCTATCTATCTATCTATCTATCTATCTATCTATCTATCTATCTATCTATCTATCTATCTATCTATCTATCTATCTATCTATCTATCTATCTATCTATCTATCTATCTATCTATTAAATCTTATCTGTCAGTTGCCTGATGATCGCCTGAGCGCGTGAAACTCAGAGTAGTGACAGCAAAATTTTTGTCTTTCGTATTTACTTATAGATAGATATATGTATATATATATATATATATATATATATATATATATATATATACGTGAACGTTTAGGTTTACGAAATGCAAAGAGGGCTCAATAACGCAAAGAAAGAGCAAATGGGATTATATCGCTTACCTCAAAAAGTCACTACAGCCTGTTTCATCTTGGGAAAGAATCTTATCGACCAATATCGGTCATTTCAACTATAGCTCGCCTGTCTGAGAGACAAATTTATAATCAGCTTTATTTGTACCTTACAAGGTATAAATTACTCAACTCTAAACAATCTGGATTTAGATCACATCATTCCACGGTTACAGCGCTTTTACATTTGACTAATGATTGGTGTTTCAATATTGATAGAGGAATGGTCAGCGGTGTAATTTTTTTGGATTTAAAAAAAGCCTTTGATACAGTCGATCACTCTGTACTAATGACTAAATTGAAATATTTTGGATTTTCGCACTCAACCCTACAGTGGTTTTATTCATATCTGTCAAACAGATCACAACGTTGCTTTGTTAACGATGTGTATTCTGACAGTGTGAGAATTCACTGTGGAGTTCCTCAAGGGTCGATTTTAGGTCCACTCCTCTTTCTTATTTATATCAATGACCTTACTACATGTTTAAAATACGGTCGGGGAAGATTGTATGCAGATGATACGAATTTTACTTTTTTATCATGTGACCTAAATGATTTACAGAAAGAGATGAACCATGACCTGAAGTGCGTTACTACGTGGCTTTTAGCAAATAAACTCACTTTGAATATACTGAAAACTGAATATATGATAATAGGTTCTCGTCAACGTATTGCTTCAATAGTTGACGATATATCAAATTTGTCTATAAATGGTGTATTCCTTCGTAGGGTTTACCAAACCAAATGTCTTGACGTGACAATTGATTGTCACTTAACATGGGAGCTTCATATTAATAGTATTATTCAAAAGGTTGTAACTTCTATTGCCATATTAAAAAAGGCTAGTAAATATTTAAACATAGAAAATTTATGTAAAATATATCAGTCGATAATAATGCCATATTTTGATTATTGTAGTATTGTGTGGGATGGCATTGGATCTGAATTAAGTAAGAAATTGCAACGGCTACAGAATAGAGCTGCCCGTGTTATAACAGGGGACACTTGTTTGACACATGGCAGCGATGAAACATTAAAAAAACTTGGTTGGTCAAACCTATACCAACGCAGGCTTGAACAGAAAGCTTTGATGATGTTCAAGATTGTGAATGGTTTGACACCAAGGTACTTGCAAGAGATTTTTTTGTCAAAATGCCGGCTCAAGGTTTTATTGTTTAAGACAATCGGCATTAAATTTTGACCTTCCTGTCTGTAAGACCGATTATTATAGAAATAGTTTTGCTTTCACTGGTGCCAAACTCTGGAACTTGTTACCGAACGAATTAAAATGCATAACTTCTATCAACGTATTTAAGAACAAACTGAAATTTTGTAATCTGCATCAATTAATGAGCGAAAAATATATGTAAATTATTTTTTGTGTTTTTATATGTGTATATATTAGATATTTATTTCTTTTCACGGCTTACAGGAAGACCAATTGTTAAAATTGATGTAACAACCGTGGTTAAATAAAGTTTTCAATCAATCAATCTATCCATCTATCCATCTCTCTGTCTCTCTCTCTGTCTCTCTCTCTGTCTCTCTCTCTGTCTCTCTCTATCTCTATCTATCTATCTATCTATCTATCTATCTATCTATCTATCTATCTATCTACCTACCTACCTACCTACCTACCTACCTATCTATCTATCTATCTATCTATCTATCTATCTATCTATCTATCTATCTATCTATCTATCTATCTATCTATCTATCTATCTATCTATCTATCTATCTATCTAGACCTTGCTTGGAGTCGGTCTAGAATGGAGAAGTAAGACAACTCCTTGCATATATATATATACGGTATGCATATATATATATATATATATATATATATATATATATATATATGTATATAGATAGATAGATAGATAGATAGATAGATAGATAGATAGATAGATAGATAGATAGATAGATAGATAGATAGATAGAAATATGCATATGCATATCCATATGTATATGTTATATGTATATGCATATGCATATGTATGTATATTCGGTGATGACAATCTATTAGGCACAAAAAAAACCAAAAATAAGTCATTTAATCTATTTTTCAAGAAAGTTTGAATGGGAAAACGTTTTTGGTTCATTATTGGCTCTGGGTCCTTCGATTTAATTCTTCCGAAACCGAAAGCTAAGTAGCCAATAACTACTGCCATCCAAAAAATTAGTCCAAAAACGTTAATACCTAGTGCCAATCTTCACTGTGCAGCATTTCAGAATTATTGATTCCCACTTACTTCACCCGCAGATGTCAAAGCCAAGGAATGGTTGCTACCACAGGCAATTTTGCTAACAGTCTTTTCAGATAAACCTCCACCAATCAAAGTTGGTATCTGAATTGAGGAACTGCTTGCAAGCCCGACTTGGGAATGTGAATTACCACCCCAGCCATAAACTTGACCAGATCCTGTCATAGTAAGAATACGAAAGTTGATGTTAGTTCATTAAATAGGGTTTCAAGAACCTTATTCTACGAAGACTAAATTTAATGAATTTTTAAAAACTGACCGAAAAAGACCCATTATACCAAGTCGATTTCAATGAAGCTTAACTATAAATCACTTGAACCAACCTTTTTATGGCACTAGCTGGTTCAACATTAGTTTTATTCCGGTTTAACGCTTCACGCCAAATTGGAGACCTCGTCGGAATTTTTCAATAATAACAAAAAATTAGAATTCAAAACCGTTTCTAGCTTGCATCGGGTAACTTAGCGTGTTAAATATAAAGGACCGGCAAAACAAAACTAATCAAAAATTATCCTTTTTTATATATCTTCAAACATTTTATTAATCAAAAAAGATCATTTATTTTCTTCAGTGTTCATGCTGCGGACCAGCCCTGCTAACATATATATAACTGGACTGTGTGATCCCATTAAATTTGAGCTACAAGAAGTGTCCTGAAAAGTTAGGTGTTGGCATTGAAATTTATGGTTCATTTGGCTAATGACAGCGACATCTGACCTGTATTTCTAACAGAATTGCATTGCAGGCAATCTATGAGTCCTTCTGGCTTAAAATGCTTTTTGTAAACACCTATGTACATAGATCACGTTCCTCTGTTTACACCGTTGGTTATCATTGATTAGGGAACCAGGGTTTGAGGTATGTAGGAACTATAGGTATATAGAGCTAGGAAGTATTAGACACAGTGAATGAATTTTTAATTCGTTGCCTTGGCAAATCCCAAGGGATTTAAACGACAAAGGACATGACTATTCCATCAAATGGTCAATCCTAAAATACGAATAGGCATACAGCAGCGGGTGTAAAGCTTGCAGTCTGTGCACCACTGAAAAGCTTTGTATTCTAAACGAAGGTAAACGCTTTTTATTAAATAATAATTCTGAGCTCATTTCCAAATGTGGACACGAAAACATTTTTTATGTGAATAGTCGTAAAATTTTATGTAAATAATTCTATGTAAAAAATCTTAGAGTTTTAGATTTTTAGGTATTTAAACCCTCTGGTATATAAGCAAATTTTTAGTCTGAAGATCTCCGACGAGCGTGAAACTCAAGTCACAGGATTTTTATTTTTATTGGGTTATTTTTTTATTGTCTCTTAGCCTTTCTATTAAAGAAAGTAATATCTTTGCTCCACGTTTGTGTAGAGCTCTTTTTCAGATCCTGGAGATCATTTTAAATCTATTATATTATATAATTATATTATATAATGGGGGTAAAATTATAAATATAAAATACAAAATATTATAAATTTTAGATATATATCAGTTTTTATATCAATTTTATATTTATATCAAATATTATCAAATTTTAGATTTTCATCATAACATGTTAAACTGAATCGAAATCCGCTACGTCACGTTCTACAACGTCATCATACATTGTAAGGTACAATAGACTGCAATTAAGTTACGGTATGTTACCAGCCAACCTTGGCAGATAATGCTGCAAGATGACGTTGAAAATCAGGATTTGCACGAGGCGTACAAAAAATGATAGGAATTCAGCTTAACACAATATATGATGATGTAAAATGCTTGGTTTAAGCACACTTTCGAGGGATTGATTACATTAGACCAGTATGAAGTCAAATTGGCATGACCTCAAGTTATTCTCCTTGTTTCGGTCTACACGTGACCGGTTCAAAATGTTCGCACCGCTCTCACTCATTCCGAATGCTGGACCGACACAAATGAACTCAGACTGACACAAACCAGAGGCGTCGGTATGACAATATTAGTTGGGGGCCCTGTGAGGTCCAATTTTCATTATGGGTGTGTCTGAAAGAGGGCCCCAAGAGTAAAAACCATAACGGTCCACTGCCCTCACTATACAAGTGTCAGAAACGATAACCGGAATATTGTCCGAAAACGAAATTATGGTTTTCTAAATGTTCCAAGGAAAAAATAACGTTCGAAACAACAGTGAACTCATTTGGCAATCATACATTTGTAGTTTAACATTACTAGCCAATTAAAAAGTGAGGGGCTGACGTATACTCTGGCCGCCCCACCAAAAAGTGAGGGGGCCAAAGCCACCCGCTTCCGACGCCTCTGAGAACTGGACCAACAAGAAAATTGTGAACGGATTAAAAAACGCCGAAAGAGTTATCAGAGTTATGGCAAAGAGTACGAAAATTAACAGTTACTCTGATCGGGAACGTGGAATACAATTGAAAATACTAGCAGAAACCTGGGTTTTATGTATATTCTGGTCTTAAGTAAACACTTCCGAAAACTCCCTCTTTCGCACCCATCTGATCTCATACCAGTTTAACGTAATCGCTTCCTATTATGCAACGTTGCATTGTGAGAGTTACTTTAACCATTTTTCATCAGGAAATCATATACTACACTATTAGTTGTCATCATGTAAATTTGTTCGACTATATCAGTGTACCTCGAGAACTATGGATTTTTTAGCACAGCACGATATTCTTCATAAAACCTTTATGAAAATAATAAATCTGTCCCACATTCAAATTTGTCCTTGCGATCTTTTGCTGAGAATTTTTTGAGTCTTTATATACCTAACCTTGGTTTTCCCCACAGAATTATAACAATATTGGGCGGAATATGCACTCTAATTCCTTAAATAATTCACGAAATCTGCATTTTTCGTGCCGGTGGAAAGATTTTGGTGAAAAGACATGCGATTTCAGACCTCAAGATTTTTCCTAAGGAACATGTACCGTACACGATTAGTTGTAGCATCCCCTACGTCACTGTGTTCCAAAACAAACTCAGCCACAAACAACAGTATTTTCCGACAACCATGATTAAGGATCCATTAAATATGCAAAACTCAATTTCAACGGACACTCTAACACATTCAGTTTATGGATCGGATCATTTGATAAGTGTGAATAAAAAATATAAGTGGAGGAGGTTGGTTAATACAACCGTTTTTATTTACGGCAATCCATGTACCAGACGAAAACCGTGATTTTAGTGTCCATGAGCTTTAACTGTTTTGGTTAATTGTGGTCATACCCGAATTTAGGGCGATGAGGGACGCTCCTATCTTGCCCGGAAAATTTCGCCCGCGCTTGTAAAATGATGCCCCTCACAGGAAGTATAGTAAATTTCGGTCAAGCAATATCATGGCAAACGCTCAAAATAACGTTTCAGAGGTCTGAAAATTTCAAACATTTACTCAAGATCATACCCATGGACCAGTCTAAAAAAGATATACTTTTGCGACTGATGAAATATCGGCCGGTACAAGCCGCTCCCTTTTGGACCCCCTAACAGCAACTTAAATCCTAGATTCGCCTAGATTCGTTGGTATTCAATCCCAGGGAGGTTAGAGAGCCGGACACAACAACCGATATACGCCTCCTGACTCTCTAATATATTTTTGTATTTGCAGTCAATTTCCCCGTCTTCCACGCAGCGGGTAACATTTTCTCAGTAATTAGCAGTCGTGTTACAAACTTGAGACCTATGCAAGCTTTAAATAGTGTAAAATGACAATGCTATAAAATGATAGTAAATAACTACCTGTCAATGCTAGAACATGAGGTGTGCTGCCAAATGAAAAAGTCACAATGTTTATCTTAGAAAGTTTGTCAACCTTCTTAACTTTTAAGGTACTTTGGCAACTTGCCAAACCCAAACAGTAATTAACATTTGTTCCCAGAGCGAAGACTTCATCATTGTTGGTGAGGATGAACGCTTCATTGCCATTTGTACCAAACACACAAAGTAACTGTGCTGAACTCAGTACAGTGTCATCAACTAAATGAAAGATGGACCACTTTCCAACATCCAACATTGTTGACAGCTAATTTATCAATCCAATATGACCAGCATTTTCAGCACTATCATAATACAGAACATAGAAAAATATCAAAATTATACCTGACACTTACTGCACGGTGCCAATAAAATCTTGCCAGTTCATTAATCTACAGTACCGTGAAGCAATATACAGAATTGTATCGTAATCTTCGAAACAATGATTAACAATGCAATTAAAAATGAACGTTAAAAGTATTTAAATAAGTGGAGGATTAAAAATATCTGGGTAAATCCCACTGATGGGGTCGGTAACGTGACTAAAGAAGAGGTACTGTAAGTTGGTGAATAAAAGGCATAACATTTCAGTATAAGTTATAACCCAAACTTGTACCCTGGTGTGTACGGTAACGCGGGATAACGGCTTTATCCTTCCTAAAATTTTGAACGACAAGCGTCATCCTTCCTAAAGTTGTGAATGTAAAACGTTGTACTTGCTAAGATGTCAAGAGACGTCTTGCTGCACTATAGATAATCCAGTGAACTAAACAGGTGCTCACGGGCAGAGCTAAAATTGGTATTTAACATGCATTAATGTATTGGTATGTGTTTTGATTGTAGACTTGATTTTATAAAGTTGAAACGCTACATTTGTTGGGTTGAATCACTCGGATAAATCAGTGTGCACAGCGTTACCCTAACTGAGATTTTACACTATATCAGACTACATCACTGCTTGTACCTTGGCTACTTCTAAGAGGAACAAATAGCTCTGGCGAAAGCTGATCTATCACGGCAGTTAACTGGTCGAGATGATGGAATTATTATGTGTATGACACTTCGTTATTTTCTACTCAGTAAAACCACGCAGCTCAGGAGGCTCAACGTAAATAAATATACAACAACACAAATAAAAAAGCCACAATGCAAATGCTCAAAGTGACACGTCACATGTAAAAAAAGTCACAACGCAAATAAAGCCATAAAAATAATTAAAAATAGTCACAACGGAAGTAAAGAGCAACATAATGCAAATAACCAAAATCACAACATAAATATTAAGAAAATCAGAACACAAAAAGCTCGCAATTAAATAACTAAGGAGGTAAAGAAACAAATAAACAAAATTCTCAAGGCGCATAAAAAGAAAAAAGTCATGCAGTTTTTTCACGACTTTGCATGGAGGACGAGGAGCTGAGACATTTGCTGAAGCATTACTTTAAACTTTAGTGTGAGAACAATTAAGATATCTTGGTTTTCCTGAGTTTTCAACATGAAAGTGGAACTTAACTACGCTCGTTACGTAGGTACAAAAAAGGAAAACATTGAACCAATTCACAAATGTAACCTTCGCTTCGCTTTGCCATACCAGTCCGAGTACAGGGGCACAACTACAGGAGAGATTGGGGGGTCGCGACCCTGCCCTATTTGTGGGCAATCGTAAATCTGCCCTTTCAGTGACAGCTTTTTGCCGTCAATTCCTAAAGCCCAGTAGATCTACATCACTCGAAATAATCAAAATCGCCCCGACGGTGCCTTGATACTACCATCCGGTCCCGACTCTTCGAAATTCCTAACTGCACCCCTGGAGTAGGACAGTTGTTGGTGGCTTGAACACCTCACCGGTAATCAGAACATGATGGGTTCGCTTCCTTTTCTGACTGAATATCACAGGTCGTTAAACTTCCTCTAATTAACCCTTTGATGAATGGAACCTTCGCTTTATCATCTAGGTCCAAGAAACTCCATCACTTGAGCATGCCATCTCACGAGAAAACATTTAAGGTTTAAATATTGATTGCCATGTTGAATTCTAAAACTTTCAGTCCAGTTAGAGTACCCAAGTTTGACAAACTTTACCACTCATCACTCAGAGCTTTCCAGAGGAAAAGTAAATTATTTTCCATGAAAAGGTTAGGAAAATTCAGTGGTACCCTGGGCACCAAAACAACAGATGCCAGGTTCTGGCTAAATGAAAAAAAATTTTATCAATATTTAAATTTAAAACTATAAAAAATTATTGGAGCAATCATTACAATGTTATCCCCCAAAATGTTGTTAAGCTGTTGTTGGCATAATTTTTTCAATTTGTAATTTCTTAAACTGATAATGGAGGAGTGGGGTGTGACAAGTTAGGTTACCCATTGGCAACAACATTGTTCACAATGCCACTCAGGAAAATTTGTCAAATTAAAATTACAAAAGCTTATTTGTTTGAAGTCTAACAGCTCTATGGCCAAAAAATACAGGTTCCAAGTTTAAAAATGTGCTAAATGCTGCTCATTTTTAGCTAGCTCTTGTCTGAACATTTGTCCACGTCATTCCGAACTTTCAGTCATGTAGACCTAACCTTTGAAAATTAATGGCCTAGCAAACAAGGTTGGGTAAACATTGTTAACATCACATGAACATTGCAACCCAATTTCTCTCCAAACTTACATGTAAGAAGATTAACACAAGCAACAATACCACACTAACAACAAGAATATCAGAAAAGACCACTGGTAAAATACAATATAATGGGAAGCCATGACAAAGAAAATGTTTTTGTTATACACTGTAGTAAATTCAATAATGGGCCAGTGATAAGCCATAAAACTTATTCACAATAGTGAGTTGTAGATCAAATTTTTGATAAAATGGATTTTGATTTTGAAGAAGTAAGCAAGGTAAATGTAGCTTTACACAATGACACAAGATCTTGATGTAAAGAATTTGATGGAGAATGTGACAAAAAAGTGGAAAATGTATACTGTATAGTCAAAATGACATTGGTGATTTGGTGGAGCAAGTGGTACTGCATTCCATTATCTACAATTAACATTTTCCAGACTGAGGCCATGGAAATTTAGCAAAATTTCATAAATATTTATTGTTCCAATGAAACAGTGTAACTGAACAAAGGCTATACTACATCATCTGTGTCTAAAATCTGCAACTGGAACATTACTTGAAGCTCTTGCCTAAAAACTTGAAATGGCTTCTGGTAACTAGAATTTGAGTAATACCTATGATTTTAACATACACCCTGGCATAGAGGTGTGTTCACCAAACTCAATAGACATGTTGATATTGATAAAATTTAATTCATTTTCTGTCTATAGCTGGTAAGGAGAATCTATATTGATGACCCACATAAATGTGCACTATTACCAAGTTGCACTTACTATCTATCAAACAAGTTATTTCATAAAAGAAAACATTCTTTCTAGTTTTTATTATTAAGTTATATAAATACTAATGGCAGAATTGGAAAAACTTAAATTAACCATGAATATCTCACTCTATTTTTATAACTCAATGTAAGCATAATTTAATTTCCTCAATATAAATATGAGTTTAAGTCAGTGAATTTTACATTAACACAAATTCAATTAAATTCAACAAATTTAATTCAGATGTTATGTTATGATATCTGTCCATAATTTTAAATGCACAGTTTGAATAGAAGATTCAAAATTATGAAATTAGTTCATGAATATATTGGGTTGTACTTCTGATTACACATATTCCATGCTGATGATTGACATGTCCATACTTGGCTTTTAAGAACTGTTACAGATCTTATGCTCTTTCAAATATGTCCTAACTATTAGGATGATGTTACTTTCAAGACTCACAAGTTTTAATTGCCTGCAATGTTACATGACAGCTGACTATAAAGATCAGTATGGTTTATTTGTCAGATAATTCCATGCAAATAAACAGTGCTATCCATTGCAATTATAAATTTTATCTCACTTTTAATATAAACTATTTGTTCTGTAGCATATCAGTGAAATGGCTGTTCACCTGCAGAATACTGCAATTTAAATTATTATATTACAATCACATTTGAAGTTTAAAATGTGATATTACCGGTAATTTGCATAGTATAGGAAATGACTATTTAGGTACATCAAAGATAAACAATTAAAAAACACATCTCACTGAGTAACAAATAGTAATGTTATAAAATAAATTGTAGTCCTGAAACACCTTTATGGCAACCAATGTTGCATTAAATGACTGAAAGCATTCTATCAGTGGAATACATAAACTGGAAATAAACTTGACTGCAGCATATTTGATCTTTAACAGAAATTCCATCAATGTAATTTAGATCTATCTACCAAATATGCCTTCCAGGCTTCGTACAACTGGTTCTAGAGCTTTAAGTCCTTCCCTCCTTCCCTCCCTTCTCTTACCCACCTAACTGCAACCTATAGTAACGATCCAGCTATTGTATCCACCCATTGATCAGTTCTCTCCTTTTATCTGTTTATAAGTTACACGTTGTTTTCCATTTCTACCTGAGAACACACTATTTTTTTTATTATCAGCCAGACTTAAAATTCTAAGAAATAAGCAGTCACTTTCCAGCAAGGATCAAATGTTTTCACTTTCCAGGGAAGAAGCTTTTAGGCGGAGGGTAACGTCGGGACGCACCTAACTACACACATTCTAAATTACTTTGTGCGTGCATTAACGCTCACCAACCTTTCCTTTCATCAGCGACGACAACATGACGGAATAATAAGGTATCCCCTACTCTTCGCAAAGCAAAGACACTGCTTCAGCACAGTTTCTTATTCAGTTTCTTATTTTCGTACGAGTAATCGCAGGCTCAAGCTCCCAAAGAAGATTCGAAAAACAATTGAGGAACAAGTTCAGGATTTGTATATTTTTCGAATACTGTATTTAAAAAAATTAAAATCGACTGGCATAGATGAAGGCTTAGGAAAACTTGCAAATTTGTCAGCGTTGTATTTCGTGGTCGTTTTGTGCAAAACAGAGATCCTTAGACTGATGTACAGCCAGGTAGACTTTTATTTTAGCTGTATATGTATTTTTCCCAGTAAAATTGATGTACTATATTTTGGCGATGAGTGAATTATAGAAAGTACTTTTTGGTGTGTGTTGGGTCTATAAAATGAAAAACTTTTCCAAGAGCCTTGTCGAAGACCCCTATTTCAAATTTTTTTTCACTAAATGTCTCCTTCTTGGTCATCCTGTTTATATTAAATTTTGTACGTGGATTAATACATACTGTAGCACGACACCATTGTTTTACTGTTACAAAGTAAACTTGAGACATTTTGGTACTTTATAGTTAACCTCCCAATGACATTTATTTATAATTTTAGTATTTAGTATGCCATCATAGTAATGAAAAATTCTGATCAAAATTGGCATAGGAATAATTAGCTGCCAGCAATGTTGGATGTTGGAAAGTGGTCCATCTTTCAGTTAGCTGATGAAACTGTACTACATTCAGCACAGTTGCTCTGTGTCTTTGGTACAACTGGCAATGAATCATTTATCGTCACCAACAATGATGAAGTTTTTGCATTGGGAGCAAATATGAATTACAGTTTGTGTTTGACTGGTGGCCAAAGTACTTTACAGGTGAAAAAAGTTGACAAGCTTTCTAAAATGAACATCAAGACCTTTTCATTTGGTAGTACACCCCATGTTCTTGCACTAACAGGTATTTTAATAAATAATTACATGCTATTGTAGAGCATATTTTGAGACTTTGTGTTAATTCTTTAATATTTATGAATAAAATATTGTAGTAGTTAATAGTTAACATTCATAATGGTAATGAGGTTTAGGCCAACTGCTATTGTCATGTATCTGATAGAATTAATTCTTTTAATCTTTGAAAATTGACTGAATTTAATGTACAAACATGGTACATTAGTCTTTGAAAGCAAGTAAGTTAATATTGAACTAGTCTGGTTTTAATTCATTACTTATTAAATAATTCTACCAAGGATCTGGTGAAGTGTATGGTTGGGGTGGCAACTCATATGGTCAAGTGGGGTTTGCAAGCAGCTCATTAGTTCAATTGCCTACGTTAATTTGTGGAGGCTTATCTGGAAAAACTGTCAGCAAAATTGCTTGTGGTAGTAATCATTCTTTGGCATTGACATCTAATGGTGAAGTAAGTATTAAATTATATGGACATTAAGTAGTCTACAGTTGTAGTAGTTTACCATACTTTGGTTGAACTTTATCCTCCTACATAATTTTATATTCTTCAAAATAATGCAGGTTAAAATTATTGATCCTTTCCTGTCAGTCAGTCTTCCATTGACCTGTAAAATCATCTCAGACTGGTAAAAACTGGAGTAAATCACTAAAGGGTTGCTGCTTTCTGAATAGAGGAGGTCACTTTATTCTATTTGGGATTTGCATTCTCTACATATACTTGAGCAACAGCAAGAAGCCCAGAAAATAAGCAATTAGACATACATATGTGTATACTTTACCAGGGTAATACCATACTTCACTATGAATTGTTTACCAGTAGCAGACCCAGGAGAGGAATTCCAAATTTCCTGCTTCCTCATTTGGGTCATTAAAAATGCTGTAGAAAATTTAATTTGGCAGATACAGTATGTAGGAAATAGATAATGGATGTCTAGAATTCTTGTAGTACTGTATCAGTAAGAGGGCATTAATCTTGTAATTATATACGATACCATATCAGTATGATAATTCATATGATGCCTCTGCTTGGAGCACTGCAAGAAGGCAGGAACAATTTACAGTAATTGTTCTGTCTTAGGTTCAAGTAAATTTTTTGAGCGTCAGAAGCAAGTGGGAGCTTTTCTCCTTGGTGCTTGCAAAAATGGAAAAATTACATTGTAGATTCTGAAGGTGCACAATATGCACTCCCCATGCTTATTCACCAGTTGAATTGATTACCTGCCTTAGATGTTTGAGTGATATTTGTTGCTCTTAACTTTTATAATTAAAAGAAGAAAAATTCCATGTTCTAATATTTTTTTTCTGACACTTGATACAACTCCAGTTTTATGTGACTTAGTGCAAATGCCAAAGATTTGTTGATAATAGAATGTACTGTATGTATTTCTATGCCAATGTATACCTGTGCTATAAAATTTCAGTGTTTGCATTGGGTGTAGATGCTTCCAATAAAATTATATCTTATGTAAAGGGACAATATGGTGATCTATGATTGTCTTACAGCTTTGAAATATACTTCAACATTTCCTTTGGATAAATAAAGCTTGCTAAGTTTTGAAAAAAAAAAGTTCAAATGCATTTCTAATTCAAGTCCTGTTTGGCCCTTGAGTGTAGCCTTCTGTTATTCAAGAATAACATATATTAATATACTGTTTCAATTAAACATTCTAAAATGTTGTAGGTGTTTGCTTGGGGATTTAACAACAGTGGCCAAATTGGATCAGGATGCACAGTCAATCAGACTACACCAAGAAGAATTACAGCAAATATTGGTAAGATGTTTGCTGTTATTGCAAAATTTAACCTGCTGGTGCAGTGCTGAGTACTAAACAGCATGCTGGGTAGCTTAGCACCACACTGCACAGCACAGCACAGCACAGCACAGCACAGCATGGCAAAGCCTAGCATATCACAACATGGAGCTACATAGCTGCGCCTAGTTCGGTGCATTTCAGCACAGCACAGTATCTAAGTGCACCTAAGGGGAGCAAGTGACCGTACTGTTCAATGGTTTAAAAATGGAGGAGCTCGTGTTGTACAGTACTGGACAGATACACCATGTGCATAAGGAATGGGAAGCCACTGGAGCTATGTTTCCCTAAATTCTCAACTCAGACATACTATTATTTCCAGATACGTGTAGCTCCATAATTGCCCCATGACAGTGACCGAAACAAACAGAGTTCTCACTTTTGGGAATTGAATTTTCGGCTTGCCTTCCGTTTCAATCTTCCTAGACCAGACAACACCGGGCAGTGCGATCTTTTACTGCCTACAACAGAGGGCAATGGACATAATACACGACAGGAAAAGATAGCGTAGAACCACCACTTGATACATTAAATTTGATCCAGTTACTGGAAAACTGGTTAAACTGAATCTTGCGAGTTCATTACTCCCCTAAAAACCTGTACGCGATCCTTAACAAAATGGAGAGTTCTTATTTGAATAAGCCTTGTACCTTGCGATTCTGATCCGTGAAAGTATTTTAAAACCTGCTCTTTTTTGTTGTTTTTAACATAAATATTATGGATAATTCACAATGACCGTATTGACCGTGATTTCTGGAATGACCGTAGTCTTGTACAACTCATGAAGGGTCGGCTTAAGTACAGTAACTGCCTGAGAGATTTACTGTGACTTAGTCATACTATTCGGATAAAAACTGATGAGGCAAACCAAAGAGTATTATCAAATAACGTCAGCAGCTATGGTACCGAGGTAAAATAACTTACATGATGAGGACTGCTTCCATTTAAACAGCCACGAAAAGGTCGTAAATCCCAGTGCACACACAGAGACCGAAGAAATTACAGTACATCTTCGAAATCTTCTATGGTCGGCCGTTTTACATGAACCTAATTTATCCACAGTATTTCTGTTTCTTGGTATTGATTTATTTCGTTTTTATTTTTCAATATATACTGTATATTACAGGATACCTTAAAATTTACTGGAATGTTATAGTTTCCCCCCCTTTCTGTTTACTTTTAATTTAATGCAGTATTTCAAACACGAGTTTGAGTGTTTTATCCGGGGTTCCAAATACCAGATGAAAATGAAAACCTAGTGGGCGAAGAAGCCCCTTGGTTTTTGTTGTTTTCGAGTGTTTGGATGAAACGCGATAAAGCGGGTGTTGAACTAGTTCCTCAAACATGTATTCCCATTGATTTATTGTATGTTTATTTCAATGATTTGGATTTGTAAATTAAGAAATGTGATCCAAAGAACAAATGAGTTCTGTACAAGTTTTCAATGGGTGTCAAAATGCATGCATGTTGATGTCAACAAAGTTCCCGAAAAGATGAATAGAATTAATTGACTAAATTTACTTAAACCGATGAATATCATCTATGTAGGGGAAATCCAGGATAAGATTAGCGTTAGAATTTGGGTCAGGGTTAGGATTATGGTTAGGATTAGGTTAACAAACACGTAACTCACCCCCAGGCGACGGTAAACCTACGACCACCCACCTCTGCAATTTGCCTAGCTGTATCACCTAAGCAACAACCTATCGCATGTGGGAGGCTTCGTTTCCCTTGAATCGGTGATATTCATTTATTTGCCACGTTATTTCAATTGATGATATTCATCTTGTCAAGTTGTGAGATTGGGTTGGTGATGTGGTATGCGTACACCGATTGGCATCGATAATTCATGAATTATTAACGTGTCGAGAATTGTATTTCCTACATCATTATCACTCTTGTGTTTAGGGAACAAAGTGATCGTAAATATCGCTTGTGGACAGTCCTGGTCAATGGCAATTGCAAATATTGGAGAGGTAAGTCCTCAATTTTGACTGTTTAAGAGCAGTGTAATGCCAAGGTAACACAGTGCAGAAAAAAAAGTATATTCAAAGTATATTCAAAGACGTCAAATAACTCTGATTAAAAATTCGCTAGTGCATATTTTTTCTCAAATTGCACTTGAAACCAAGTTATTGCCCATACTTATTTTTAGTAATACACAGTAATCTGATCAGCTAAAATAGCTTAGAAAACCATAATGCTGTTTTTAAGAAGTGGGTTTAGAATACTAATATAAAAGTTTACAATTATATATAATTAAGCATAGTAAGATGAAAACGCAATAAAGAATTAGATTATATGACAATCACAGGGTAATAGCCACGTACATTTAGTAACAAAATAATTCAAAATTGTTTAAAAGTTTTTGAAAAAGTTTGGACAAGAATCTCAAAAAAGCCTTGCAAGTTGTTGTTTAAAAAGAGCGATTTAAGTAAACGCTTTTATCGTTTCAGCTTTACTCCTGGGGCTACAATGGCAACGGACAGTTAGGCGTTGGCAGTAATACCAATCAACACAATCCGTGTCGAGTTACCGGGCTTGTTGGTACATTTGTAACTCAGGTTTGTGAAATGAGCTGTTACGGTTCAAATGCTGGTGTACGTATTTACTCGATTAAACGCCGCCCTCGAATAAACGCCGCAAATACAAACAAAAATATTATTAAACGCTGCATTTATTCTCATCGATGCGACGTTTAATTGAAGCATTCTTAACTAGCTAAATGAAGTGTGAACTGAATTACACTCGAGAACTACACTTAAGAAAGTACGGCACAACTTAATCTAAACCAGTGTCGGAAATTTATTCTTCTCGAATACAATGTTTTTCATTTCGAAGTGGCTATATTTCACTGCTCTGCTACTTATCTCTCTCTCCAAAACTTCAGCTATGCGCAGTTCCGTAGTGAAAGCCGAGAATTTCGCCGGTACAACTCGTCCAACTTCTCTATTCCTTTTTCCAGTGACCTTCGCGAATAGTTTGTTGTCAGCGTTTGAGTCTAGGAAGTTCTTTAATAAGCGCGCCAGTTCTATTGGAATAAACTTTGCAATAAACGCCGCAGCCGCAGCGCAAATAATTCAATAAACGCCGCGGCGTTTGTTCGAGTAAATAAGGTATTTGTCATCCTTGTAGGCGGGCGTCTCGAATGAAGACATTTTAACAAGCTGTGACGGCGATGACAAAAAGAAGCAAGGGTGTAGCCAACGGGGATTTGGAGTTTTCGGGCGACTCGCCCTTCCTTAGTTTAGCTATCTCTCAGCCTCTTGTGGCAGCCGGCGTGCCACTTTCTCCGAACTCTTATGACATCACGAGATACGTAGTTCGGCTCTCCTCCCCAGTCAGCTAGAGATAAGGAAGATGATCTGCTCTCGAAAGGTGCCTCAAGTGGTAACATTTGATAATATTGTGATAATGTTATTAAAATTCGTCATTAAGAGAGGTATGCAAATTTCAGAATGTCCCTCAGGCAGATGAGCACCTTTGATCGTTGAACATCCTCCTCCCAGAATCCTAGCTGCACCGATGAGAAAAATAGCTTATATTTTAGGGTTAAACGCAACCACGGCGTAGCTGATAGCGCAGTGGACTCTGGTCGTAATTTCACCTCAGTTATCAGTCCTCTAAGTATTCTTCATGACTTGACTGTTCAACACACGACGTTATACCGAGCATTTCGACGCCCACGCCGGAACGTGAACACTTGCAACGTGGAAAGCTATCTGATGTTTTAATGTCAAACGTTCGACTACGATTGCTTAAAGTGTTTTTAGGAAGGTGGGCACAGTTTTACCAGTTTTTCGCTTCTCTTGCTTCCCTTGGACATCACTCTGTTATGGTTACAGCCCCAACTCCAAATTTGGCAGAGTTGGAAATCAACAATGAGAGCTTAAGAAAGTAGGATAATATTAAAGATTTTGATGAAATGGAGTAAAAAACCAATCCCGAAAAACAATGACATCTTGAAAACCCAAGATATGAGTCTATAACAAGACAACGAATGATTGCGATGATATTTCGACTTTATTGCAAAGTCATTGTCAAATCGACATGAATTACAAGCAAGCAATGCGATTTATATTTTAAAGATGAGTCTGTTAATTTTTTTAGATCTTAATGTTACTGATTCAGGTATTGATATCTTGTCAGCATAAGCTTGTGGTCGCAAAACAGCATGGATCAAATCTCTTTTCTATCGAGCAGTCATGATTTGCAGCAAACCTTATCTCCTTAATAACCAAATCACAAAAATTGCCAAACTTATGTCGTGGAACGTTTCCCTGTTAACATCAGAAAATCTATCATGTCCAAACTTAAAAATAAACATTTTTCCCGGTATCTCCAAACCAATTCGAGAACCTGATGACACACTACCCAAAATTCGGTTTCGTGCTCCATACCTCGGTAAAATTGGTGAAAGTCTGGTTAAAACCTGTATTAAGAAAATACGCCGAAATCTAAATAAGCCGGTCAAATTCATTGTCTTTTACCAAACTAAAAAAGTATCTTATTTTCTTTCGAATAAAGACAAAATTCCATATGTTTTTCGTAATAACGTAATCTATGAGATAACTTGTCCGGGATGTAATCGACGTTACATAGGTAAAACAGAACGTTGCCTAGACAGACGACTTCTAGAACACTCTTCTGACTTCCAAAATAGTGCTGTTGCTCGGCGCTTACGGGCAATTGGCACTGTAGGCGCCGACCACGTTGGCTGCACGCTTTTGGACTCCTCATTCTTTTACTTATATTATTGTGAATGGTTGGTTTTAAAGCTAAATTTACTGTCTCTATTGGTGTTCTATTAGTGTATCACACCTGGGTAATTGAAGATAAATAAGAAGCCTGACAATGTTTTTACGGCGAATATTTTGTGGTAGATACGACTTGGCTCGACTTGGAGACGGGATTGATGGCAACATCGCCAGTATGTGCCGGCATTTTCGATTAAAGCAAATCGTTAAATTTCGGACTCGACAAGATGTAACTTTAGATTTTATACGACCCATTTCACTAGCCCCAATTATGTCCAAAGTGGCCGAAAAAAATTGTAGTAGAAAAATTTGTATAACCCGTCATTCTTGCTGTCTTGGATAGCCGTTAATTCGGTAGGGTACCAGGATCGTCGACGGCAAATGCCTTAATTAGTATGATTGATCGCTGGTCTAAAGCTACTAACGGGACTGGAGCAACAGTCAGGATTGTGCTTTTTGATTTTAAAAAAGCGTTTGATCTTATTGATCACACTCTCTTGGTAAGAAAACTTTAGCAGTTAAATTTGGATTGTCGCGTGTTGAACTGGCTGTGCGATATCCTTACCAACAGACAGCAGAGAATAAAAGTAGCTGACGACTGTGACTTAGAATGGAGCAGCATTCCATGCGGTGTTCTCCAAGGTACCAAACTTGGTCCTTGGCTTTTTCTGCTAATGATTAACGGTCTTACAACTTCAGATGTAGATTTGTGGAAATATGTGGACGACACTACTGAATCCGAAGTCGTCGCTAAAGGAGCAGATAGTCTTATGCCAACTGCCGTAAATCAAACCCACAGTTGATCATGTGATAATAACCTTCAAGTTAACTACGATAAATGTAAAGAAATTCAATTCTATTTCAGTAGTCACCATCCCAATGCCTTTCAACCGCTGACAATTGATGGACACCAACTAGAACTTATTCCTGAATGTAAACTTCTCTGGCTGACAATTACTAGTGACTTATGTCTTACAGTGGAATGCCCATATTGATAACACAATCAGTAAGGTTTCACGGCGAATTTACTTTCTTGTTCAGTTAGAGAGAGCAAATGGTGAAAGTAAAAATCTTGTTAAGTTTTATATAACCTGTGTTAGGTCTGCAGTAGAATACTGCTGGGTAGTTCTGCTTTATAGCCTTCCTGACTATAACCACGTACGCCTTGAAAGAGTACAAATAAGATGTTTATCTATAATTTATCGTCAAGCAAGCTATGAAGAAGCATTGAAGAAAGCTGGTCTTTTAAAATTAAAACTTAGTCGAGAAAATTTAGTGGTAAAATTGTTCAAGTTCATCATGTCAAATGAACAACCCCAGCTTTACTGTCTGTTGCCAAACCAGAGGCAATGTCCCTATAATTTACGAAAGGAGAATCCGTTCATATTGCCTAGGTTTAATACAAACCGGAATAAGAACACCTTTATTCCTGCTAACATATATAAATTAAATTGATAACTAACTGAATTTTAGGTTTTATAGATTTTGGTTATTAATCTTAGATGTTTTGATATCCTTTTATAATTATGAAATAACTTGTAATTTATAAGTTGTGTAATTCAACCTTTAGGTTGTAAGACAATTTTATTAAACGATCTATTGATCCGTCACTTTTCCAACTGCGATTACGACAATTATCTGAGCAATCTCAGTGATCTTTTTGACAATTTCAGTGACATGCTTCCTAAATATATGGTTTTCTTATGTGGTAAACAGTCATTAGCGGTAGCTTTCTAATTATTTACGTGTGTTATGACAATGACTTTGCAATAAAGTCGAAATATCGTGGCAATCATTCGTCGTCTTGTTATTGACTCATATATTGGGTTTTCAAGATGTCATTGTTTTTCGGGATTTGTTTTTTACTCTATTTCACCAAATTGTTTGCAGGCACCGGATTAAGGATTTTCTCGATTTTTATAGTAACAACAGTAATTGGAAACAGCCTCCGAAATTTCTGTTGACATCGCAATTCATTCAAAGAAAAATTAAAACGTTTGAGTTAAACAGAGTAATTCCACAGAAACTACCGATATACACTGAACCACTGTTTCCCTGAAAAGTTTAAAGTTGTCCGTTAAAGTGTTATCAATCTGGCCCCGCTTGTTCAAAAGGCGACTTGGTTAATCCAGGATTAGCGAAAATTTTGTGGACAACTTTCCGATCATGCTGCTGAGAAAAGTTGGAATTTTCTTGAACAGATTTTGCGTGTATACAACAAACTTTTAAGCTATGAAATCTGAACTAAATTTTTCAACCAAAATAAACGAAACCGCAACAACAGATTATCTGGTAATCCTAGATTAGCGCTAATCGTGCTTTGAACAACCGGCCCCTGGTATTGAAAGATACGATTTATTTATTTTAAGCTTTGTGCGACTCGAGGAGAAAAATTAAAGACTAGATTTTCCAATAGATTTGCGAAGCTGCGTTGTTTCCATGGAAACTGGAAAAGTCCTGAATATTGCCCTACCAACTTAAACTACCCTTATCGCTTTTCTTCTCCGCGAAATATGCATCTATAGGCTGTAACAGTTCAAACGTTATGGCGAAAGGAAGCACAAGGTACTAAAAACTAGCAAGACTGTGTTCATCCACCTTCAGCACTTTCAGCAGTTGTGGTCAAAGTTTGACAACCCAAACAACCGATAGTTTTCTACGTTGCAAGTGTTCACGTTTTGGTGAGAACTAAGAAATGGTAGTGACGTGTGACATGTGTAGAACGGCGAAGATGTGAACGATATTCTGGGTTTGATACTGATTTATTCCCTTGTATCTATTTCATTTTAAGGACACATAGTTGGTGACATTCCCGATCGTACTTCGCTAAATTTCTCTAGTCGCCGTTGGATTGGGTAGCCAACAGCTTATTTTAAAAACCCTGGCGCCCATACCATTTTATTTGGTCCAAAACACATCGATTAAGGCCTAAAGTATTCTTAACATGAACTGGATAAAGAAATTAATGTTTTCAACGTAACCACCTACATTTCAGTAAATTGTAGTGGATATATACCGGATACGGTATCGGTGAATGTTTGGGTTCGATCCCTTAACAAATAAAGAACAGAAAGGATTTCCATACTGCTGCCGTTGATTTTATGCGAAAATATGAGAGGGGGAAAATGAACAGGAGAGAGATGAAAGTAAGGTGAAGTAAGGATTTGCACATAAATAAGTTGATAAAAAAAAATATTCGAAAAACGAATAGGTTTAAGAAATTAACCTGCACTGCTAAAGTCAACAACAAAATTTGACTAGAGCGGGATTCGAACTCGCATCTTCGGGTAACCGGACTGCTGCTCTACTAATTAAGCTATCGAGTTAAATATATATATTTATAGAGACTAGCGGTCCGGTTACCCGAAAATGCGAGTTTGAGTCTCGCTCTAGTCAACTTTTCTAGTTGATTTTGGCAGGATAGGGCAATTCATGAAATTTCCTCTTTATGTTCCCCTGAAGATGATTCTGAAATAGAATAGGTTTAAACACTTAAATTATCTAAATATAATGTCATTGAATATTCAATCACAACATGAGCAATTTTATATGTTTGTTGTACAACACGTATATTGCATACAAATTATTTATCTTAATTTTGTTATCTTGGTAGCTCAATGGTTAGAGCGCCTCACCGGTCATCAGAAGGTTGCGGGTTTGATCCCCGTCTGGGTCTCAGAAATCGTTTTTCTGAGGATAGAGCTTGACGATTGTTCATGTATCATCTCAAGATATCTCCAAGCTCCCACACTTCTAAAATATAAATCCCATCAATATCATTATTAACATGTAGTGGCTTCCGCTTAAGTCACACATATGTCGAACTTGCGCCTTAGCTCATTATCTAAGTCTTAACTGGAAATAGCTAGGTGGCCAATTTTTCTGTGGATCATTGTTTTTCAGATTGTTTGTGGATACGCCCATTCGATTGCGTTATCTGACACTGGTAATATTTACACATGGGGCGCAAACCAAAATGGACAATTGGGAACGGGAACTAAAGCAAACCTAATCACTCCATCACGAATTGCAATGGACAAAGGAAGGTGGGGTTAATATTTGATTGGTCCTATTGAGAAAGTAGTCATATTTTCCCAACAATGAGTTAAGAAATACCCAATGGATTCCCGTAGTTGGATCCTGAGATCCAAACACGCGGGATGTTGCGAGACTTGAGAAACGCGTCAAAAATGCTAGCCGCTAAGCGAGTAAAACCAGGTGTTGTATAACATAAATGGCAGTTGACTTTGTTAATCTATTGGTTTAAGGAGCAATTCTCCTGAAAATCATCAACTACCAATCAGAGATAAGCTTAAGAAGGTCGAACGCTTGTCAACGAAGGTAGGCCACTTCGACGTGAAGAAAATAAAATAAAAAACCCCCCAAAAAAACAAGGGAGCGTTTTTTAGCAATTCGAAAGTCGACCGACCTACTAGGTGTGCGAATCAAAGTATTCAAACAAAGAATAACCTCTACGTATGTCTTTCATTAAAAATAAGACTTAACATGCAACACAAACTTCATTTAAGAAAAATCAAATGGATTCGCGTGTTTAGATACTGTGATCCAAACACAGAGAATGTTGCGAGACTTGAGAAAAGTGTAAAAAAAACACGAGCCGCTAGGTTTTTTTTTTGCTTTTCGAAAGTCGAGCAACATCTCAAGTAATTTAGATCACAGTATCCAAACACGGGAATCCATTTGGTATTTCTTTTATAAAATAACAACAGATGAAAAGCAGCTAACTTAATAAACACAATGATGAAGTCAGCAATTCTCTTGAAAATGATTAACTACCAATCAGAGACGAGCTTAAGAATTAAGATCGAGCTCATGTCAGCAAAGCGAAGCCACTTCAACGCAGTGGGATGGAGGAAAAATAAACGAGTTTTTTTAAAGCTATTTGAAAGTCAAGAAACGTACGAAGTGTTTGAATCGCAGTATTCAAACATACGAAAACCATTACGTATTTCTTTTATAAAATAATAGACTGAACGTGCAGAACAAACTTCAGTACACTTTTGGCGGGAAATTTTCCGTGATTGGATGCTGTAGTCCAAACACGGGTATTAACCAATCAGGGCTCGCGAACGAGTCAAGTTAATTTATAGTACACTTTTAGCAGGAAATTTTCCGTGTTTGGTACTCTTATCTAAACACCGGTATTAACCAATCAGAGCCCATGTACGTTGCACGTAATTTTAAGTAAGAATACAGAGAACACAATATTACGTGCAAAATATCGTGAGGTACTTAGCTCAGTATTTGTTTTTGTAGTTTAGTCATGATGTTGTACTTTATTGTTGTTACAAGTCAGGCAACGTACTCCGTGGTTACTTTTGTTACCAATGAATATATCCGGATCTTGTGGCAGCCCGCCATGTTTCCATGGGGCTAATTTTTAACCCCTTCACGTATACAGTTGTTGCACAATAACAAACTACAAGAACAGAACAGAGGAAAGAACAAAACTAAAACCAAAGAGAGACGAAGAGCTGAAAGGAAAAAAGTCATCCATGAAAAATTTTATCCTTTTTTTGTTTTTTCATTAGTTCTTTTATTTTCGGTGTCCGATATATCGCGAACTTAGAAAGTTATGGGGCCAGTGTCAAATTTTACTAGAAAATAACTAATGTTTGTGGTGTTATTGAACTCTGTTTTTACCAGAGGTTCAAAACAATCGTGACGCCATAAAGGCTCGCGCTTTTGGTACATTATGTGAGAAATTCCCATCATCCTACCTTCTCTATCTCCAGTGGCTGACCCAAGGGGGATAGTTTTGGGGTTTAACTCCTCCTTGAGCCAAAAAAACGTTGAGATTCCTTGCCATAGTCTCTATGTTGACATAATGAACTTAATTTGCATTTTTTCCCCCTCTTTAATTGTGACCCTATCTGAGTGATAAAGGAACCACCAACCCCTTCATAACGTCCAATAACCAATGGCCGGGGTAAACACCCCCTCTTCTCAAAAATCTGGAACCACACCTGGCCTGGCAAACAACCCACCACGCTTTCATGAGAATAGCCTTTTCCTCGATAAAGTACTCTCATCCGACATTTTTTTTAACATATGGTGGTTGCCGCACTGTTAACACATCATGTTACTCATAGCTCACCATCATGAGTCTCGGTAGCTCAATGGTTAGAACGTCTCACCAGTCATCAGAAGGTTGTGAGTTTGATTCCCGTCTAGATATCGGAAATCGTTTTCCTGAGATTTGAACTTGGCTAACGTACCATAAACTAAAGTACTTTGCCTGAAAATTCTTGATAAGAACATTTTATGGTTATCTAACACACTGGGAATTTATCTTCCAAGTTAATTAACCAGGCCGGAAATCAGACACGAACTGTAGTGTTTTTTTGACTTTAGGATTTTCAAGAAATATTCTCTTCTTGTTACCCTGACGATGATCTTGAAACAAAATTGAAACTGCTTCTTCTGACAGATGACTGTTTTGTTGTCGTCAGAATCTCTCGTGGGGGGTAAAATGAATAAAAACAACTAGCTGGTTTCCAGGTTATTTAATCGACTTACTGATAAAATAGTGATTAAGTAACTCGAAAGCGTGATCTCAAATCCCCCTTAGGTCAACCATAAATCAGAAATAAAAAGTAATGGTTCTTTTTCTTTACGATTCAAGGTTTGTCGAGGTAACTGCATGTCATTATAGCCACATGTCGTCCGCCACTACAGCCTTAGGAAAGGTAGGTCGCACGTGCCACAGAGCAATTTTTAGAAAAAGATTTGCCATTTCCTTTAAGTTTCATCCATGCATTCGATAACTAAGTAGTCTGACATCGAAAAAGGAAATGATTATGGCTGGATTTCTCCTTTGAACTTTCGTTGGCATAGTTTTATGGATTTCATTACACGTTATTATTCTTGCACAAAAACAATGCCATTTCAATCGCTTAACGAAAATTAAAACGATTTTAATGAAGAAAAAAGGAAAATACGAAACATCAATTATCCACCAAGAAGGGATATTAGTAATAGTAAGAGCGGGGCTTCGAGTGTAATTTGGAAAAAATACTCACGAGTAAATTTTTTCAAATTACTATTATCAATCAATCCTAATACTTGAATAACGTAATACAATTCCAAAAAAATATAATTATGTGCCGACAAAAGGTAGTTTAATGCAAATTACTTTAACTTTTTTGCAATGTGTCACGTTGAAAGTGCACTGCTATCAGCCAGTCGCAATCTAGAACTTTTTTCTTGGACAGTATTAGTAATAGGTAATAGCACTGCTCGAGAAGAATTAATGATCGCACTAATACCATGTTGTAGTTCTTCAAATCACCGAAATTTTTAGTTTCTGTGAGATGCATAATAGTTACAGCAAGTCATTTTGGCGTAAAAAGCAAATTTAAATTCAGTACCATCTGCGTCAAAAAACGGTGCTAATTCCCATCTCTTTCAGTATGTTTGAGGCTGTGGAAGTCACCATGACCTCCGAAAGTTGGTGACGGTACCACGGACGCCCAGCTTTGTGACAGCCCTAGGTATAAACACATGCACTAAATAACCGACTCTGAAGTTTATTCTGCCCGATGAAATGTTTGTCAAGTTTTCATTTTTTTCCTTTTGTATCCTGGCATCATAATACTCTCTACTCAGATGTTGACTGCTCACGTTGCCTATTAACGTTAGCTCTTATGGCTATATAGGCAGCCTGTTACCTTGTGTAAAAATTCTTTATGGTTTTTGTATAAAATGGCAAAAATTGGACAAATATATATTCTTCTTCTGACTGCGTTCATTCATTTGGATTTTTAGGTTTACGTATGGGGTCTTTGCAAGGGCCAGTCTGTTACTTCATTGCTGGATACGAACTTTACCTGTGCTGACGAGGCATTTGCCTGTCTTTCGTCCCCTCCAGCTATGTCAAGACCGTTAACTCTTGGTTTGTACAATGAGAAAGATATGTCATTTTCTGAAAAGTTTAAACGCCTTATAACGTCTGAAATGCGCACACATTCTCTCACACTTCTTACCTTGAAAAGTCTCTCGCGGGAATAAAGTCCGCAACCACCTTAATGATATTGAGATGCTCTAACCACCAAGTTACACTGACTCAAATCGTGAAACGAAGGTTTCAAAGGAATGTTAATTCAAAATTATGGTTCAGTGCATGTGCGATCGTGAAGCGTGGTTTAACCTAACGCTCCTATATTTCCAGCAATAACAGTCTACGCACGTAATGTCCCGTTTTGCCAAAAGCTTGTCTAACAACAACGGTAATGTTCTTACGCTATTCTACGACAGTCTTTTGCCCACGTAACAATTGAGTGATGAAATGAACGTTTCTTTAATGACTTGTCCCCTAAGTACATCTGCTGAATACAGAATGCCTTTCGAAATCTTGTTTGCAGTGTTAGTCGGAGCAATCGTCTTTTCATTCTCTTGGGGAATTCAATGTTTGTATGAAAATAAAGAACTGCAAAGTATTCTGGTAGTTTTATTCATCTGACGTGATTAGAGGAACCGGCTATTATCAGCAAAGGTTTGTTTGCAAACAAAGGACGACTTGTTTAGATTATTGCATGCGAAATGAAACTTAACGTCAAAAGTTACAATCGTATGAAACACGCACGGTTAAGTTTGTTAGTCAATTTATGGCTGGGTTCCTTTTTTAGTCCCAACGCAAAATTACATGTGCTGATTGGTTTTTTTCACTCGGTCTTTGCAAAAATCTCACTCAGATAGTTTCCCGTTCAGACCTAAACGTCAGCGATTTAATGAAGTGAATTTGGTAGGGTCGTGATGATACGTTAGAAAAGAAGACCATCCTGAGATGAAGGATTCGATTCTCGTCAGGGACGCAGGAAAACTTTTCTTTGTAAGAAGTACTGGTGTATGCGCATTTCAAACTTATCATCGCATAGCTACAACATTCCATCCATTGTACCCAACGTCCGTTTTGCAGCTGTTACATCTACCCATACCCATGCATTTGTTCATTCTCGAAGAGACGGAATCCTTTATAATTTTTGAGCTTCACGTAGAACAAACTGACATTTGATTGAGTCATAAAAGTCACTGGCGATGGTCAATCAACCCTGGATTTGGGATGTGCCGGAGGGTTTAACAATTTATATCTTTTAGGTTGCTCTCTGTGACACTAGTGTTGTCGTTAAGGCTATTGGTTAGGGCGACAAATCCTTAAAACATCTCGGTCTGAAATACTGACCCGCTGTACTGGTAAAAAATAGGTTTTTCTTTACCGTTTAGAATATTTAACTCGTTAAGAATTTTTCCCATTGAAGATAAGAACGCTTTTAATCTGACAAGGTTATTGAACTGTTTTGGTTTACGTGAAGAATGAAAAAAAACCTTAAAATATATTTTTGTAAATTTTAGGTAAGACCGCTGAGACGAAAACTGTTCGAGAAAGTGTGGCAATGTCGTTTAATGACAAGGTTATCACCCATTTGACTTTTTAAATAAAGTAGCTACTACAAACGTGTTGACAATTTTATTATAACGAATAAATTTCATTCCAAGAAACTGTTATGTGATCGATGCTGAATATGGTGATATCCTTTGTAGTCCAAACGGCTAACCACTTTTCCAACATTCTTTTTCACTCTGATCTTTTAGGAAACAAGTGATGTGGCTTTTGTCATTGATGACAAGGCTGTTCATGTGCACAAGGCCTTCTTAAAGATAAGGTTATAAGGCTTTTCCATCTTGATTAAGTTCTTCAGCATAGTGAATTATAACTTAGAGCAGCTCAATACAGTATAGTATGCAGTTTAGTCTGTGGTAAATGTTCAACTTCTCAATTTATCGCTGTCAATTGTCCAAACAGTACCATGAAAACCAAATGAAAATGAAACAATGTAATGGTTCATCTGTTCAATGGCCTTATTCTCAGCCTTTCTCAAATGAGACTGTGTAGGTTCGTAGATTCAGCGTCGAGATTTGTTCCAGACAGTCCAACTTGAGTTCTGTGCCGTGCACGATGAGCAACTTATTTATAGGCACGCAGAACGTGTCCGAAGCAACGTTCAATATCGGTTCGCAGTTATTAGCAATCAGGTCACCCATTTTTAGTTTTAGTATTACAAATCATCTCATCCAGTAACTTGTCTTTCATAGTGTTTTCGAATAAATTGTTTGAATTTTAGTTTTGTTATTCATGTGATAATTTCGACAAAGAAGGAGTGGGTTTGGAGCGTCGGTTTGACGGCGTCCACAAATGCTCCTGTAATTCATGCAAGTGACAAACAGACAACTCTATTTCCTGTATACTTTTTGTAATTCAGCCTCCTGTTCCTAATTCTTGACACTTGAAAAACAAGAGTTTTTTTGGGGTTTTTTCGAGAGGGGGGGAGGTTCATATACTTAAGTTTCTACATCTTTGTTTCAAGAATACGTGTCAACGATATCAAACATTCAGTACTGGTTTAAACTTTCAATGTCTTTTAATATAGATTTTAAAACTATTTTAATTCCGTGAAATAAAAATGCGAATAAAAACATAATTATTCAAGATTTTGATGCAGAAAAATAGGATTCATTTTTAGCTATTGGGTGGAAGTACCGTGGCTTTCTGCTGTCAAATTTTCGGCATTATTCTTTTGAGATTTCACTTGTTTGTTTTGTCACAGAAACTCATTTGATTGAGCGGTAGCAGTTTTTCGTTCTATGTTGTCCAGTACGCAGTGTTAAGATAAACATTATGCTATCACATTAAGACATGGTGATGTTTGCTTTGATTTGAAACGATGGCACTGTGTAATTAGTGTACGGAGACTAAGAGCTGAATTATTTGCCACGGACCGTACAGTATACAGTACAGTACAAAACAGTATGTAAGCACTGCAGCCATGCGGTGTAACCCTAATCAGTGCCGTTATCACACTCTTCTAGGGTATCTAAATTTTGCAAATTTTTTTCGTGTTTTGTCTTCGTAGATGCGAACATTTTCGGTCAATGTTTCGAAGTCATTGGCCGGAAGATGGTAAAAGGTAAGTCATTTAGTTCTGACTTTCAATCACGTTTTAACATTTCTACTCAGTTTCTCTTCCCTATACTCCCAAATTCCCCTACGAAAAATTAGGTTGACTTTCCTTATCCCACCCAGGTGGAGTAAGAAACTGCACCTACACGATCGACGATATAAAGAAATTTATTTTAGGAAAAACCTAGCGACTTTTTTGAAGGAATGGAACACTACGAAGGCAGTACCAGGAAAGAAGGTGCAGGTTGTCGTCTAGTTCAAGAATTTGGTTTTCTTTACATCCTAGGTTCTGTTTAAATTCTTTAGTCGCACAACGAATTTCGCCCGTATCTCAAGCTCTGCGATGCCAGCATTAATTTTGCCGTTGATTTCATGGTAGTGAGCTATATGTCGTAAACAACGAGACCAAGTGACTGCAAGGGAACTGGAACCTAATGAATTACTGATGCAATTTACCGATAATGATTCAAACTAATTAAAATGGTGGTCAACTAAACCTGATGTTCACATTACATGTCTGCATTTTAATCATTTCGAATTCAACTTAAGCCCGATAGAAACTTATGTGCAACTAAATTTAGACTAAAATTCGCCATCTAAATCAATGTCAAATCACAAATGCGATGTGAGTTTGGACGTTGAACTTGCTGAAATAATTCATCTTTAATTGCCGCCATGTAGAAGTTTGCAAGGTGGTTCAAAATTCGCTGAGGCCAATTCTAAGTTCACACAATTGTTCAACATCCGCTAAGATCTAATATAAGACACGTGGCAGTAGAAAACTCACAATCTAACTTCCAATCTCTTCAAAAGTATCTCCGCAAATCCGTAGATCAACAGCCAAGGAATTATTTCTTCTAAATAAACTTACTAAAGATTAATTAGGATTAACTTTATACAGATATTTTCCTGAGTCCCTTAAGGGTGCTATTACTGAGTTGCAATCAGTCTCTTGAGATTATAAAAACAAATATAGTTATGAACAAATACAATTATGACAGAATAATTTAAAATTTGTATACTAGTTCCAGTCTCCTCGCGTTGACCTACTTCTTTAGCTTCAGTTGTTACGATCCATTGACCATGACCCTTGTAAATGAACTCTTCTATCGTTTGATTTTTCGTTGTGTCCCCTTCCTTCCCTACCTTCCGCTGTCCTCGTCCTCTCCTCTTCCCTTTGCTCCCCTAGACTTCCTTTGAAAAGGTAAGCACCTTTTCAAAAGTGAGGAGCACTGCAGGAAGATAAGTGTCTGCTGCACAGTTTGGAAAGGAGGTAATGAAGGTTTAAAGCCACAGTAACGCGTTTTGTGTCTTTTTCAGCGAAATACAGATAACGTCTTATTCATATTCCGTCTATTACGCCTTTCTTCGTTATTTGTATACTGATCAAGTTGAACTACCTCCTGAAGATGCTATTGGTAAGTGTGTCGTACGTTCGTACTCGTTACGGAAAGTAATAAGTTGTTTCCCGTGGAATTGGTAGCTGCTCTGACACGATTCTCTTTTGGTCTCATAAATTTTTATATAGTGTGAAAGAATGACTGGACGTCCAAACCCAATTAGTTTGCCAATTTTGTTTTTCAACCGAACACTTCAAATGTTGATCTAGACCCCTTTATTCAGATATAAACCTAATTTTCGTTCAATTTGATGCCTTAGTCCTAAGCGTCATGAGAGTGTCGGATGTTAACTATTTCTTGTATTCCATTCAGGTTTATTGGATCTAGCTAACGCTTACTGTGAGCCCCAGCTGAAACGATTATCAGAAAAGATTATCAGAAATGGGATTACTGTTCAGAATGCGATTATGCTGTTAGCTGCCGCCCTTAAATATGATGCTTCAGTAAGTAATGCTTGTTTGTACGGATTGTTGATATTGTCTGTTAGTCAGTGGCAACTAGTAATTTTATAAGCCTGTCGCACCAGGTCTTAATGAGATTAAAGTGCAACATGATTGGCTTGTGAGCAGGCGAATATTTTTCGTATTTGAGTGTGTAGATTGAGAAAGTTCAACATACTTTTTAAAAAGAAGTAACTATGCTAAACGAAGCTGCTGAAGAAATTCTGAACTTTTCAAACTCAAATGAAATTTCTTCAAAAGCTTAACGAGGCAATATAAAACAAAATATCGCAATTATCGATCACGACAAAGTAATTTTGTATAATTTACCAAGATTTCAGGAAGACCACATTATCAGGTAATTGTTGACCTGAGATTTTCGGTCTGTTCTAGTGATATATTGAAACTATGTTTTTGCACGGACTTAAAACAGTGGTCGGATATTTTACCTCTGATGACCTCATGCGTGGTCCACTCTCAGATCACTAGATACTAAACCCTGAGGCCCGACTTTTAAAGAGGAATTTTTAAATCTTTTTTGCTTCTTATGGATTGCAGAAGTTCTCGAATATCGCAGAGTTTAGAAATAGTTTAAACCTGATAGAGCAAGTGCAATTTTAGCTCTTTCAAAACTGTTGCGTGTGCATAAATCCCAAGTGTCCAAGAAGTTCTCCTTCAGTACCCATCGCGTATTAACTTTAATGATATCATACAACAGCCGATGATGCAGTAAATTGGCTAGGTGTTTATTTTTCTGTTAGCTAATCAAATGGAAGTATCTCAAATTTCTTGCTCTGCCTTTTCAACATTTTGCATGCGACAAAAACTAAATGGATTTCTGTGTTTGGATACTGTGATCCAAACATGCGGGATGTTGGGAAACTTAAGAAAAGCGTAAAAAAAAGCACGAGCCGCTATGCGAGTGTTTTTAAGCTTTTCGAAAATCGAACAACGTCCCAAATGTTTGGATCAGTATCCAAACACGGGAATCCATTTGGTATACTCTTATATAATAACGACAGTTAAAAAACAGTATACTTGATTAACACGATGATGAAGTAAGCAATTCTCCCGAAATCAACTACCTATCAGAGTCAAGCTTATGAAGATCAAACCTTAGTCAACAAAGCGAGGCCACTTCAACGCAGTGACAAAGACGAAAAACAAGCGTGTTTTTTAAAGCTATTTGAAAGTCCAGCAACATACCAAGTGTTTGAATAACAGTGTTTAAACACACAAAAGCCGTTGTGTGTTTCTTTCATAAAATAATAAGACTGAAAGTGCAAAAACAAACTTCAGTGCACTTTTGGCGGGAAATTTTTCATGTTTGGATACTCTTATCTATACACAGGTATTTACCAATCAGAGCTCGTGAACGAGTCACGTTAGTTTATAATGATATTTGAAAAAATACAACAACTTTTAACCAGTCAAAAGCCTGAGAATTTCGCCACTGTATTAATATTATTATGTTGGAAATCATCCTGTACAGAAAACCCAACTATCCAAAGTTGTTTAAGGCATATCATGATGTGCCATGGGCTTAGACTTAATCAAGTTGTGAATGTCGTGCCAATGGAAGTGAGTGATGTAATTTACTGAACTGCAAGGAATACACTAGTGTTTTTGTTCATAAAAGTTTTTCTATGGACGCATCCTCACGATGACCATGTAATATTTGCATTTTCTCATTGTTAGGATTTGGAGGAGTTCTGTTTCAAGTTCTGCGTCAATCACATGACTGCGGTCACCCAAACGGATGCTTTTCAAAAACTAGATGAGAGTACTCTGAAGGATTTCATTCTTAAAGCTTCCCTTTGGGGAGCCTTTAAATACTAACGAACAATATCATTGAAGTGGTCGACTACGGCTGCGGCGTAACTTCTTGAAAAAGCCGAAAGTTTCTTGAACATCGTAGATAAACATTAACGTTTGGAATTGAGGCTTGAATGACAGACGTTCGGTGCTTGCAGTGTATTATAAAGCTTCTAAGTTGCGAGAAGTTTTGTAGTATCGATACTTTCAAGACAGACAATATTGACAGTTATTCAATGTGTTCCACCTCATTGGAATTTTGTCCGAAACTTTATCTTGAAACAAAGTTTCACCGTTTCAAACAGTGGCAAAAATCAAAATGAGAATGCTAGGAAAAGTGAAGAAATCTAAAATCAACCTAAGTAACATTCACATTTGAACACCAACGAGAACCTGTACCAATTAATAAGTTTTATTACCGCCCTTGTCTAAAAAGTAGAGCTACAGTGGCATTAGAACTTTCAAGGGCATATAAAAGTAATATTACATTACTGACTAAATGTTGCTAACGATCATTAGACAAAGTATATGAGTCTAAAAAGCTATTAATTACATTATGGAAAACTATAAATTACAACTCTTTCTAAGCAACGCGTGCAGCACTAGGAATAAATGACCGCGAATGTCGTTCATTATGTGATACTGGAATACTATACAATAGTTTTTACAGTTAAAGTCTTAAGTTATTTTGTTTTATTTCATGGCAAATGTGTTTCGAGAAGATTTACAATATCCATGACTGGATATTGCACCTTCCATAGTCATTTTAGGAGACCTACCCAGATTGGCACCCCATATCCAAACCTCGGTCTAATCTTAATACAGTGAATGGTAAGATCATTGTCACTGGGAAGATGGGCCTTGCGCTGTCACAGGGATGAATGATCCAGTAGATAATTGACCCCAGTCACTTATCCACAAGGATGAGTAACCCGCATTAGAAACGAAAACCTAATTCAAATCCTAATCAGTCCTGAGTACGGTCACCAGAAAAAGTGGGATATATTGATGCCTCTGGGACACTGATAATGAAGTTTTAGTTATGTTCCCCGAAAGACTGCTGCTGTCTATAGCTTTGTCGGTACTGTATCAGTTTGATATAATGTACTGATACATATATGTTCACTAAACTGTTACAATCTGTAAGAATACATTGAATTAACAACTCTAACAATATGTGAATATATGTTGGTACGTCATGATATCGATTCTATGTGTGTGATTCTGTACAATAGGCCTTGGTGTACATCAGGGCTATTTAACATCAGTGCCTTAGCTACTTGATGTTACTATACACTATTTACGTATCAGTTCTGATGCCTTCTAATGTCATCATGCAGTCATCTGGGATCACTACAATTTCCTCAGCTTATTGATTCATAAGGAAAACACCAATATGGAAATGTGATTTTAATTAGCATAAAATTTGGACAACTTTAAACCCAGTTTTCTCTTTAAATACTTCCTTACGAATATCTCGTGTGATTTTACATGTGAAAACATAGAAATTTTCATTTCATAAATGAAATCGGACCGTTTTCACATCAAATACCTATTTCATGTGTGAAATGACTTGGATTAAATTTTCACATGTGAAATGTTAGTATTCGAAACATGCATCTCATATATGAATTGGAAGATTCAAATTTGAAAATTAATTTTGAACATTAATTTTAAAATTAACACATTGAACGTTTTCTCAAATGAAATACTATTTTCTTGTATGCGAAATGACATATCAACTTTTTGTAAGGGCTGATTCTCTTGAGAAGTCATATCATTACACTCATACGCCGTGTCTGACCTGATTTCCAAACACTCGATGGTAAAAAATCTTGGCAATCACTTAGTTTTTCAACCCACTTCTGTGTTTGGAAGTCAGGTCGAAACTCCTAGTTTATCATGTATTTACCGGACATGTCATAACTTCAGGTCTGATACACAGCGTGAATTTTTCCGTGTGTAATGGCAAACTCATTTAGTAGTTCACGTGAAAAACATTAAAGTCTGCTCGTTTGGAAATACAATCTAAGTAAGCACAAAATTTTGATTACTTTTTACCTGATTTCCTCCCGACATATGGATTTGTTTGAGCTACCTTATAAACTCGACAGTAATATTTGATATCAAAACATGTCGAACGTAGTTTGAAAAAGAAGTCGGCTATCCCCTAATTTTACGACCAACGTCTCGGTGTTGATGTCGGTGTAACTTTCGTACACTGTTCATGTATGATCCACATTACATGTACTATAATAAACGATGGACAGACTTATAATGCTCTACAATTCTTCCACTCCATGGGCCATCTTCCCAGTGCAACTCACCTTGGCGATACAACAACTAATTCGTTACTATATATAGCAGTGAATATCGTGGCATTCATTTGAGTTCACGAAAAGTACTGGGTCTGAAGCTGGCCTCATTTCCTTTCTGCGAATAGCTTTCGGTTGGTTCTTAGTGAAAGCTTTAGTACACCTGTTGAACGCACAATTTACGTTTTCACCTAATTATTTGCGCGACTTTAAAAGAATGGTTTGCGACTACGAAGTTTAAAGTTTACCAACGTCATTTTATGTATGATTTCACTCTCATCACTAAAATCAGGTGGAAGATTTTTTAGTATAAATTGAAAGGCGATGTTTCATCCAGACCGAAATTGTTTTTGGAAGTGAAGTTACTAATCCCCACTTTTTTGAAGATTTTTTGTGCATGTTTGTAAATGTGGCAATGAATGTTGTAGCAATCAGCCGAAAAATATAACATCTGGCATCTTGTTGTGCTTGGCGACACAACGTTTTTAACCATGATAGTGCTAGCATAACAGAATTTGTTTTCCTATGACGCTTGAAGCCATCATTGAAAAGGGAAATTAAGGATCAGTTATAATACTTGGTTCTATATTTACATTTGTTTTTAAATTATATCATTTGTATTCCTTTTTTTGCTTGAAGGGAGCTCACCTGCAATTAATGTTAAAATTGGAAATAGTTTTTAATGTACTTTACTTAAAAGAAACGAAGTTTTGGTGACAAGCTGAACAGCTTTATATTACAAATATAAAATTCATAGTAAAAAATACAACATTTTCTGTCCTCGTCGACAGCTTTGCAGAAGACGGATTCAGAAAAGCGTATGAAAGCGAGTGTAACGAAAAAGGGCTTACCTGACATTTGGGTTTTCTACTGGCCCAAAAAAAACACGAATTTAAAAAGAAGTAATAGAAGGGTTAAAAGATTAAAAGAAGGATTGAATGGTAAAAAAAAAAACAAAAGAAACACGCTCGTTGACCTCCAGTGGTAACGAGAAAAAATGGAAATGACACGCTTTCCTTGCTACTGGCAGCTACCTTCATCAATGGATATGGGTTTAGAATGGAACTTTTGTGCGAAATCGAATTGTTAAAACTAGACTAGTTAATCAGCATTGTTGTTCATCAAGGAGCCATGATGTATATTCTGCAAATCTGTCTGAAAGACGTAGGTCAGCTTTGCCGAAGCAGACTGAACAATATTTACGGAAGACAGACAATACCTGAAGGTTCATCAAGCTCTTGCGTCGAAGCCACAGATCGAAGCCACAGATCGAAGCCACAGACGGAGGTCGAGTCCGTAACCTTGTAAATACCGGTGAGACGCTCTAAACATTGACATACCGAGATTGGGATGGAAAGTGAAGATTACTAAGTCTTTTGGTTATAGAAAAACTAGGAATATGTTCAGAAAATACTATCGACCATCAAGCTGTTGAGTAGAGGTGGACGTCCGCAGTTTAAAAAATCTTACTTCCCTTTATGCTGAAGTGTAACTTTCATAAGAAAAGTGTAATTCTGAAAGCCCATTAGCTCAAGGCGATCGTCTTATAACTTCTTTTCTTTTTGCCCATTGCACAGCCGCATTCAAATCTCAAAGGATTTGGCCCATCATCCGTAGTTTTTTTTTCGTCATACCCCCAAACAGGTGTAAGTCTCGTAGGTAACTCTTTCATAATCCCTCTTCTCACGTTTTCTATTGGAGTACCATACTCAGACCAAACGAGTTGAAGTCTGAGATTGGCAACCATTCTTGTATGTATTTTGTTCAAACAACCACCAACACAATTAGCCGGCGCCTGTGTTTCCAGAAAATTTTTCGCTTGGCCATTGGTGAGAAAAGTGAGGGGTCTGGGGACGAGAATGATCTGAATCAATCCTTCATTGACAAAAGGCAAAGAGTCAACCTATATACAATCGGGACTTTACGGCCCAATTATGTTTGAATTGCGAGAAATATACCCAGAAGGATGGCAGCAGCATTGCAATTTACGAGTCCTTCAGCTAATGGCAAAAACCACCGACCTGTGCTTTTGACAGAATTTTGGGTGATTTGTGCCCTTTTTGCGAATGTTTTTCAACATTTACGCACATACGGAGTGTTTTGCTTCCATTCCACCTTTGGTCAGTGGCGACGGAACAGCTCCAGTTTTGCGGAGGCGAAGTCCAAGTGTTCAAAAAAATCATAGGTGACTCTAGGATCACAGTCCAAAAAGCACCATTTCCCGAATTCTAAGGCGTGCTGTTGTATTAATTCTTGTTATTGAATTTTATAAATTTTAAGTTTCTGTTAATTCTTTATTTCTCTTTTTACAAACACGTTAGATATTTTTGTTTACACCATGACGAGTCTTGGGCGAAACAGCGACAAAAATTTACTGTATTTCATCTTTGTTTTATTAGTTGAATATATTTAAGGCTTTCAGGAGCTTGCTTCGGGTCAAATTAGTTCAATTCACGTTCGAATGCTTTGCACGGCCTACGATGAGAACAATAAAGGCGTTGCTTCGTAGCAAAATGGTTGGGGGCATTGTCACCATTGGTAGGGGCTATGCTCCCACCGTTTAGGTTTCGTGGGGGCAAATGCCCTCACTGCTCCCCCACTTTCACCGCTCTTTCTTTTGTTCAGTGGTGGATTAAAACATTCGCGGGCCCTAGGCACAGGGCAATTTCGTGGGCCCTACAAATCCCAGCTAGATCCGCTCTCTTTTTAAGGCTTCAGCTTTAAATGTCATCGATAAGATTTTTTATAGCTATATTGAATGTGAACAGCAATTACATGAATAAATCGGTAAAGTTATATTAGAAGTCAAGAACAGTCTTAACAAGCAAAACAGTACTATAATACTAGTCTGCCCCTAGCAACACGTACATTAGTGAGTATTAATAATATTACCTATAGGGAGGTCGGATTACAGCATAATGATGTTCATTCTTCAGTTTTACAATGTGCATTTTCTTTATGGCAAAAAAAACTAATCATATTAACTGGGATCGAACACATCAACTCCGATTCTATAGATAGGAGTGATGGTGGCAACAAACACGACTGACCCATGGTTGAGCTCTACTAGTCCTTGATACGTTTTAATACGGAGCAAGATAAGTGATTATGCGGAAAATGTAAAGTTCATGCACAATCCATTTTCAGTTGAAAATACATTTTACGTCTTTATGGATCGATTTCACGGTAAGCCAAATGGCCAATTCCTATCATTAAGTGAGAAAAAAGAAGAAAGCCAATGTGGCCACCAGATGAATCGATCAGTGTCAGTCACGGCTCACGGACGCAGTTTTTTCAGCTTCATTCTTTTTAACATTAACTTCACAATTAACCTACCCTGCCGAAGTCAACTGAAAAATGTTGATTCGAGCGGAATTTGAACTTGCACCGTTGAGATACCGGTCCGCCGCTCTACCTGTTGAGCTATCGAGTCCACAGGGATTGGAGGCGAGTTTTTATCCAATTTAAGTGCACGAGATATTCTCGCGACAACTTAACGCTATCCATGAGGATGGATGTACAGTGTTTCAATTCTATTTCAAAATCATGCTCAGGGTATTATGAAACGATAACTTCACAATTAACCATAAAAACTCCCCTCCAATCCCTGTGGACTCGCTAGCTCAACAGGTAGAGCGGCGGACCGGTATCCCGAAGGTGCGAGTTCAAATCCCGCTCGAGTCAACATTTTTCAGTTGACTTCCGCAGTGTAGGTTAATTGTGAAGCTGTCGCTTCATAATACCCTGAGGATGATTCTGAAATAGAATCTTTTTACCATGTTTGTGCATTTTTTGTTAGGTTCTTTGTTTAAAACATTTACATAAATGTATATATTAGCATAACGATAATGAAATACTTAACTCTATCGAGGAGGGGAATTCTCCCTTTGACGAGTAAAATCGTCTGGCGTTAGCCAGAGTAAAATAATAGAAGAATAGAATTAATAATAATTAATAACAAAATGAATAGAATTAAGAATTCAGTTATTTGGACGTATTATTTGACCGTCGATCAAAAGTACAGCGTCCTGTTTTCGTCAAAGTTTGAAAGATCGTAAAAGGTAATGATTAGTTATTCGGAAATCAGTCTTTCTTTTGTATTTCTCTCGGAAATACATTATGAATCCTTTCATCCTTTGAGCTCTGTTTGAATAGTCTTACAGTCTTTACTTGTAGTTGTTTACCCTAGTCAAAACGCAAGCTATCAAGTGCGCATCCCTCAAGAATAAATGCGTCTGTGATATAAAAATGGGATGCTGGGTAGGCAGTATAAAACAGAACAAAAAGCTAAAAGGTTGGTAGACTGCAGAATTTGTGACGAAGATTTCCAACGTTTCGAGCTATCGCCCTTGAACAGTTTCATTCTCTGACGAAGGGCCATACCTCGAAACGTTGGAAATCTTCATCACAAATTCGGCAGTCTAACAGGCTTTTAAATTTAAGTATGTCTGTACTTACTAAATAAAAAATAAAACATAGCCACATTAAAAGTAAAAAATAAAACATAGCCACATAGACAAACATCTTTGTGGGCCCCTGGCCTTCGTGGGCCCTAGGCACGTGCCTGTAGTGCCTATTGATTAATCCGCCACTGCCTTTGTTTACCGTTAAGTACGGAACCAGGGGTTTAAGAAGTGTTCGCTTAAAAAGTATCAGTAGAAAGTGAATGATTAACAAGGAGATAATTCCCCCCCTGATTAACTTGCACTGCTGAATTCAACTAGAAAAGTGGTCTTGAATTGGATTTGAACACACATCTTGAGGTTTCCGAACCGCTGCTCAACGCGAGTTGAGCTATCGAGTCATCTCGGTTCAGTAAACTAGTTTTATCTACTTTTTGTACACGGGGAATTCTAGTGAAAAGTCAACTCTCTCCTCGCGGGAGCTCTCCCTTTGACGAGCAAAATTGGCCGGCGTCTTCCAGAGTAAAATAATAGACATGTGCCGCCGGGAAGCAGTTAAACTCTATCGGTGAGGATATGCAGTGTTTCGATCCTATTTCGAACTTCCTGCCATGTTCAGCACTTGTTTTATTTTCAAATTACAGAGGATTGTCCTAACGTCGCTTAGTCGTGTTAAACGGACCATTCTAAAGAATGTTATACGACATTTGATCTGTTGTTGATTGCCCAACCCAGCAATCTTGGTCATTGGTCGGTATAGTAAACAAAAGGACCCATAAAAGGCGTGATCATTTTCGGGTAAACCTTTGGGGGACTACTAGCAGTTCAGTTATATATATAGGTCAGTGACTACGAGCAGTTATACTGGATTTTTAATCAGAAAAGTAGAAGACTCAGCTAATGAAGAGGTTGATGTCAGCGTTATGTCGCCAAATGCCTCCTCCAATACACCTTTTTTTGACATGTAACAACTGAAATGAGATCACTAAAAATAATCAAAGGCTCCTGTGAGCTACCTCATCGATGAATATGCACTAGAAAAGGGGAGACTCTCAAGTTGTAAGGCGAAATATCGTTATTGAGAGCAGAAAAAATTGGACAAAAATATGCTGAAGTTTTGCAACTCAAATTGGTGCAATCAAACTACAAGAGAATAGTTTTATCAGTTCTTGGTACATATATTTAATACCAATGCAGTAGGGACAGTTTACCTTCGGGGAAGTTTGCTTGTACTGTTTTACTTCTTCTACCCATTTGGAGGACTCGTTTAAAATAAGCTTTAATAAAACAACCAGACCACCGCGATTCCTCGACATGGGAGAAAGGTTGAAGACCATATGCCTTATCCAAGCTATTTTTCTACCATATGGTGCAGTTCGTGAATGAAAAAATAAATCCAAATAGCAATAGTTTTGCAGTAAAGAACAAATCCTAGGCTCGATGTTGGCTCGATTTGGAGGTGTAACGCGCAATCCTATGGTCAGCAGACGAACAATTTAGTTAACAGCCTATCGGCTAATTCCTTCGACTGAGTGAATTGAACTTCACTGCTATTCCTCATGGATTACGTCATCTATGAGGCAAAAATGAAACTTAACAGAATAAAAAATATAAGAACTAAAACATAAATATTAAATGAAAGTGAAATTAAAAGGAAACAATAAAACCATGCCTTTGCTCGGGCACCATAAACGTGTCTTTAAGAAGAAACTTTTGCTGCAAACGAAAATGAATACTTTTTACTTCCTAACTCTTTTGGTCCTATAGCCACTGCGTCTCCTCTAGCCTGCGGTGCAGACGCTTTTCCAGTTCCTGTTAAGCATCTGCCTATCGGAAGCCAAAAGCTTGTTCTGAGTAGTTGTAGTCACGTGGATTTTAATCGCATTAAACAAAATTAATTTTCGCAATATATTATAACGATTTGAGAATATCGACAAACTAGTCGTACTGCATCATCGAAACATTCACCATCTAGCTTCGTATTATCGACAAACGCCATGTTTACTAAACTTACTGAACCTGCTCGACCCTTGCTCGACTCTAATTTGTCATGATTAACATTATCTGTGGAAAATCCACGTGACTAGAACAAGCTTTTGGCTTCCGATACGCAGACGCTCAACAGGAACTGGAAAAGCGTCTGCACCGTAGGCTACGTCTCCCCTGGACCTGAGTAAAATCAACTGGTGATAGTCCTAGTATAAATTAATTTAGTGATTGCCAGAGTAAAATGAAAAAAGGAGCTCAACAAATTAATTGTGAAGTTATCATTTCATAATACCCTGAGGATGATTCTGAAATAGAATTGAAACACTGTACATCCATCCTCATGGATAGCGTTAAGTTGTCACTAGAATATCTCGTGCACTTAAATTGGATAAAACTCGCCTCCAATCCCTGCGGACTCGATAGCTCAACAGGTAGAGCGGTGGACCGGTATCCCGAAGGTGCAAGTTCAAATCCCGCTCGAGTCAACATTTTTCAGTTGACTTCGGCAGTGTAGGTCAATTGTGAAGTTATCATTTGGGTAGCTAACCATGTAACTTTTAACATATTTAGACACAGACGAAGTTGCATTATTTCAGTCAAGCACCGATAGATCGGTTGACAATATCGATCCATAATTTGAGTAATTAATGAAGCCAGTACTACTCAGAGCGTTGTTCACGACGGCTCGCATTTTTGCAGTCGAACAGTCGTGATGGACACTCGCGGTTCAGTCGTGTTAATTGGAGCAATTGTCTTCCTATTCGCTTTGAGAATTCAACGTTTGCACGACAATGAAAAAACTGCAAGGTTTTCTGGTAGTTGTATTCAACTGACGTAATAAGGTGAACCGGCCATTTCATTGACTTCAATTGTATGTGGCATGAACATGGCCGCCGAATCATTTCCTCTTGAATCTCAAGGGATTGATTGAAAACCTCCCAAAACTGAATGAATTTCAGACCCTTCTGAAATTTTCAGTAATTGCAAGATAACCCTTAAGAAAAATTTCACATGCAATTTCACACATGAAAATGATATTTCATATATGAATTGCTTCAATTCCAAATGTGAAATGGAAATTTCATATATATGAAATTAATTTTCATATGTGAAGGTGTCATACAAATACCTGCTTCGAACACCAAGATTTCATACGTGAAATTTTGAATCAGGTCATTTAAGTTTTCAATACGCACGCTCTCAAGCTGTTCTCTCAGAAAAAACTTTCTGAGTCCCTGACGGAAATCGAACCCGCAACCTTCTGATCTCCAAATAACCGATCAATTTTATTTACAGGAGAAAAAGAGATTGGTCAAAGTTTTACCATTTAAGATTCTCTTCACGTAAGGGCAATCAGTAAAAGGTTCTTTAATGACTATTTTTTTCAAACGTAAAAAATATTTTAACTGCTAAAGAGTTGATGCTACATAATTTTTATAAAATCTAATTACTTATTTCTAATACATAAGAAATGATTTTATTAAAAGATAAATAGGGTTCCACGAATTCTTTTTCGAATTAAAAAAGGTTAAAAACTAATTGAAAACTATTTTGAAACGTAACTGCAACCATAACATTCTGTAGAACACATTTCTCCACACATATATTTTGGAAAAGACGAAGCTTGGAGATATCTTGAATGATCGATAAACGTTCCTCAAGCTCTATCAACATCTTGAATGATAGATGAACGTTCATCTATCATGCAAGCTATCTCCAAGTTCCCACTTTTCCAAAATATATTTCTCATCAATTCATTTACAAAGAGTGGCTTCGGCTAACGTCGCACACATGTCGAACTTGCACCTTAGCTCACCATCTGAGTCTTTGTAGCACAATGGTTAGAGCGTCTCACCGGCGATCAGAAGATTACGGCTTTGATTCCCGTGAGGGACTCAGAAACTTTTTCGGAGAGAACAGCTTGAGAGCGTGCGTATTAAAAACATAATCACCAAGCTACCACAAACACATCATTGATTAACATAAAAATAGACGACATGTCGAGACTAGCAGACTGGCAGTACATATGTCTGCCATCTATACCAGAGGTGCGCAACCTGTCGAGTTTTCCGGGCCAAATTTCTGGCTTAGAATAGTCGGCGGGCCACCAGTTCTTGCTTTCGCCTTCCATTTGCGCTATAAGGTCGATTCTTCTATTGCAAAGATGCTGTTTTTATAACCTAATAACCTTAATAAAGCCTCTAACTCTGAGTTCAGCAAAAGTCGTTAAAGGAAAAGTTCGATTTTGACCTTCATTACCGAGAACCGTTTCTAATTTTTGGTATAGACAGTATTTAGTTTTCAAGTTGCAAGTCTTCGCGGGCCGTGTAAACGACTCTCGCCGGCCTCGTGTGGCCCGCGGCCCGCAGGTTGCGCACCCCTGATCTACACGAACCAGTACACAAATTTAACCTTCGCTCACCGTCTGAGTCTTTGTAGCTCAATGGTTAGAGTGTCTCACCAGCAATCAGAAGGTTACGGGTTCGATTCCCGTCAGGGACTCAGAAAGTTTTTCTGAGAGAACAGCTTGAGAGCGTGCGTATAAAGAACATAATTACCAAGCTACCACGAACACATCAGGTCGTTTAACTTGCGAATTGGGTATTTCATATGTGAACAGGTTCATATTTCATATCTGAATGAAAACTTCTTAAATGAAAATGTTTCAACTCCACATGTTTCACATGTGAAATAACATGTGAAATTTTCGTAAGGGAATTTGCTTTGTGAAGCTGAGCTGTGACTTCAGTACTGGCTGATCGCGGTCCGAGCTGAAATCAGCCAGGTATGAAGTCCTGTTGGTCAGTCCAAAATTTATGACCATACCCTCACTCTAAAATAAATGCACAATTCAATATCTACGTACACTTAGACACGTAGTTTTCTGGATTTCTCGACGGAGAGTAGTCATCTTAATGATTTTCGTCGCGACGTTTAGGTCTAGGTTTCACACATCTCTTTAGCAACCTACGGTCCTAAAACGTAAAAATGTTTTTATGGCGTTGTCTGTACAGTCTATTCTTGGAAACTATATTTGGAAAATACAGAAGGCAATAGTCCACACAAAATTATTCATTCTGGCTGACAAGTCGGTCGCGCCGGTTGCGTAAATTCCAACACGAGATAAAAGACCAGGGACGGTTCACTCAGGTTCATTTACAATTTGCCACCTTTGAAGAAGGCGAAGGTTATATTTCCACTCATCTCAAAATCTGATTCGAAACTGGTTGAGAGTTCGTGCCACTAGTTAACCCTTTACTGGCCACTGTTGCCATTTCGCAATTTACTGATTTTACTCTGGCTAACGCCAGACGATTTTACTCGTCAAAGGCAGAACTCTTGGAAGCCCATCCAATAAACGGTTAAAGACAACTTAACGCTTGTTTTTCTCACGATGTTTTCACACATTCCAGCGAACCTTGCTTTGCAGTGATTGGAGATTAAGTCTAAAACGATATTAACCGACGCTATGTGTAAATACGACGTCCAACCTACTGTCCTCAGAAAGTATTGCTCTGTTCTCATCATGTTTGCATTATTCACTTTTTTCTGAAACTGGAGGAGTAAGATAATCATATTCTCCAAAAGCAACAGATAAGGCACCATCACTCTTGTTTATTTCGATGGTGTTTCCAAGGAAACCAGTTTCGGATAACTACAAAAATAAATCAAGAAGTGGAAGTTATGGTCCACCAGTCCTAAATTCCTGGAATTAGATGTCTTGATTTAACGTCTCCAGATCCGTAGCTCTGGCTTCGAGAAGTTGGGAATAGTGAACGAGGTTATAACGAGCTTTCCTATAGAATTAAATGTTTGTAATAAATCATTTCAAAACTAAAACAGTGAGCGTGGTTTTTTAGCTTTCAATAGATTTCTTTTCCTAATCAGCAAGTTGTTTTGATCAAAGGGGCTGAAAGTGGTAAGATGAGAAACCTAAGGCAGTGCGAACTAACACAATTAAATAAATCACAGTGATAGACAGAAAATATCCCGCTTGTAAAGTTACTAAATGCATGCAATAGTGCAATGACAAAATTACTGAATCACTAAAGAAACTATGGTTTACATGCGGTCACATTCGTCAGGCAAATCGGAAACTGTAGTACTAACAAACAAAAATCATTATAAAAGGTGTAACACATGTTACATAGGACAAAAATTAAAAGAAAAACACCAACGATTGTTCCAACCTAATTTCTACGGGTGGCATCGTTAGTTAGGACGATAGCTACACATTTTTTCTGATCATGCTTCTTTCAATTTGTTAAACTTTAGTTTTTAAAAACTTTCATATTTTGTTTTATACTTGTTTCTGTAACGGCGTTACCCTTTCATTGTTTTCATCTTCCTTAATTTGGCGGGGAGGTCCTTGCTTCACCTACCCCCTACTTCCAACATATACGCCCAGTTAAACAAAAACAACTGCACACGATACATAGACGCTCTTCAACGTCATTTCCTCAGAAAAATGATTTCTGAGCTACAGACGGAGACCGAACTAAGGATATAAGCTTGACGAATGTCCTTGGTGATATCGTCGGTGATATAACAAATTCACATGCGCACACTGTATATAACAGTCATTTCAATGATAACGTTATGATCATATGGTGGCTACCTTTACGAAAATTTCATATGTGATTTTGCATGTGAAAAACATATGGAATTGGGACATTTTAACCTATGAAATTTTTATTTCACATATGAAATCGGAACGTTTTCACATATGAAAATTAATTTCACGTATGAAATATTCATTTCAAACATGAAATTGAAATATTATCACATATGGTGTACTCTTTTCACATGTGAAATGACATATGACATTTTCGACAGGTAACACATACGCAGCACATATATTGAATCTGTTCCCCCCATCTGAGGCTCATTCTTGAATTTATTCTTCTGTGGATATAAGCTTGACGAACGTCTACATATCGTCCATGATATCACTAAGCTTCCTCACGCACGTTGTTTATAGCATTCATCTAGTAGAGAAGCGATTACAGTTGAACCCCCCTTAAGCCATCACCCAGAAGGTCGACGAAATGTTGTCGCTTGCGACGGATTACTTCATCTAGTATTTAATTCAGTTATTGGGTCTTCAATGCCACCAACAAACGCGCATCTATGTAAAAATCTACATGCTAAATGATTTCGTTGCCAGGCTTATTCTGAGGGTTAATGGCTAGGGGAGGGGCAAAATTGCAAAGTGTATTGACGTACGGTTGATGTGTTAATGAGGGGTCCGGCAAGCCATTGCTCTAATCAGTTTGGGGTTTCTTCAATTTCAAAATAATGAATTATCATAAAATGCAATTTTATTTATGTTTTTTGAGCACCCACTATGGCACATCGGTCAGTAACTTTTACTGCTTAAGCTTTTATTTATCTCTAATGTCCTTTTACTTCTTGAATGAAGAATATGTACTTGAACATAAATGTGCCCAGTAATTAAATAAGGAAAATAAAAAAGAACTAAAATACAAATTGATCACCTCTTGTTTTCATTATAATAATTTCAGGTTATTGTGTCACTTATTAATATGATTATTTTATAAATTAACGTGTAATCGTATACGGATTCTGATTGGTCAATATCCGTGTTTGGATCAGGGTATCCTAGCATGGATAATTTCCAACCAATAATGTTATGACATTTGTGCGCACATATTTTTTCAAATGGTTTTTGTGTCATTGATACTGTGATCGAAACACCTGGGATGTAGCTCGGCCATTGAAAAGCTCAGAACACTCACATTGCAGCTCACGTTTTTTACGCTTTTCTCAAGTATTGCAACATCCTACGTGTTTAGATCACCGTATCCAAACACGGACATTCATCCGGTATTTCTTAAGTCTAGGGTAAAGTACTTATAATGGTGTATGTTTGATTTGTTGCATGATCACGAGCACTAAACTTTCCAAAGTTTCAGATTTTCAGACAAATCTGTTTGCCGTTATCATCTTTCACGTCCTTACACATGTGGAGGACCATGAGACTGTCTGGTTTATTTTCACCCACTATCAATTTCATGTATGTTTTTAACCTCTTAAATCTTTTCCGGTCACTAGTCATACTACATTCTAACAAATTTCGAGGGGGAGACATTGTCCCATTTGCCTCAACTCACATACGGGCCTGGTTTCTTATAATATCTGAGAGTTAAAGACATCAACTTTATTGATTAAAGTTCCATAACGTTGTCTCGGGAGTTTCTAAAGCGTTTTACTGCATTAAGCATCACACCATTACGAACTTGTAGTGCCATCACGCAGACTTGCGAACAGTACCGCCGAAAGGGGGTAGTGGGGTCAAATTGACCCCAGGCCCGGACGAAATAAGGGGGCCCGAAAAAAATCAAGGGAATCCGTTCGCCGAAAAGTATTGTACTGAATTCATATTTTTTATCAGTGGATTAAAGAACTACTGCTCATGTACCATCAGTGTTTCTATGTGAAATAAGACAATATGACCATTTTCGCATTCCAATTTGGCGACGTCCGTGTTCCAGACAACAAAAGATGAATGACTTTATATTATGACGTTTTTCGCTTATGTGACATGCATCAATGTGTGTAGTTTGACTTAAAGGAGCACTTTACATTATAGAAAGTTTAGCTTCATCATGCATGGAATACTGAATTAATTAGATATGAGGGAACGTTTGAACTTTGAAACCTGCTATTAAATTTCTGTATTTACTGATTTAAATTTAGAATTGCTTTACTGTTTTGTTCATTTCTGAAGTTCATACGACGAGAGATTAGTGCAATACCGTGAATTCGCTGTCATGAAAATTCCCAAATTTGCACAATAGCTAAAAGATTAATGAAATTGATTTTCGACTGGAGGGGATCTACCACCTTCTCTACCCTTTCACCCCGCGGCCCACAGAGGCTCTCGGCGGCACTGCTTGCGAAGTTGCAATAGTCTTTTTTAATCTTAGTTTTGAGTGGTGGCTAACTCTTCCATAAAAGACTGGCTAAAAGAGAAGTTTTGTATTGTGGTCGCTTATGAGTGTTGGTAGCACGAGAACGTCCACCCGTTTTAACTCCGAAAGTGTTTGAAGTAGAAAATAAGTTTCATTTATTTAAAGCTGACAATTTCCCAAAAAGGAACTAAAGAAACAACCTAAAAAAAAATTTTTTTGCGCCCGCTTTGAGTTTTTAAAACAATCATGTAGGTTTGGGAGAAGTAGTGAAAACACAAGTTTTTTGGCCTTGTTTTACCACAATACCACCGCCATTTCGTGCTTCCCCAAACGTCCGCTTGTGTTAGTATAACTCAATTAGAAACAAAAGAAATGCCTTCTTTTTCCCAAACACAATAAATCAAACAGGTATTCATAATGAAATTTACTCTATCGCTTACATAGATAAAAGATCAAAATACAGTAACCTGTAACAGAATACCCGCTTAAACGATGTTAAAATACTTATCAACAATTTATGAAAAAACACAAAAAAGATTCGGTCCAAATTAGTATGCTGTAAATCGCATATAGTATCCTCCTGATTTACATAAACTTTTCCCTTCATTTTCACAGTTAACATTTTCTGAAACTTCAAAATAGTCGGTAAATATGGACATTAAAGTGCTTACGAATTTTAAGACAGGTACAATACTCGCTGTTCGAGCTGAATAGGATTTACTGTACGGCTCGCCTTATAAATCCTTTACAGTTCGGCCATTCATGTTTTAATTATTACTGAACGTTTATAACGGATATTTATACACCAACTCTTTGGTCATTTGACTGACTTCCAAATTTTTGAAGCGTTTTAACTAAAAGCAGTTCTTACTGCTTTTGTTTCGTATATTTACAGCATCAGTGTACGGTTACTGCTTCCGTGGTTGTAATTTTCATCATCTGAAACGTTAAACGTGTGGGTCAGTCAAAAAATGAAAGCAACTACTCACTTGATAATCTTGGATCACAAGGTCACTTGTCTCCTGATATGATCTTTTTTTCCTAGAGAGATAAAACTCAACGTGTTACAGGTATCAATTACCTTTCCTGCATGTGTTAATTAGTAAAAATTTAACTTAAAAGTGAAAATATCGCAGCATGTATCGTTGTCAGACATAATGCGCACGTGTATCTAGAAGATATGTACGCATGCCAACATAAATTAAATTGAACAAACGCGCAACCGTACTGTCCTCACATCAGACGTCTTAATCCCTAAAAGTACGTTCACGCAACACGAGAAATGGGTTGTCGTTACTGTACGCTGTAACGACAAAAAAAATTTTGGAAATTGGTAAAAACCCCCCCAAAACCCCCAACCCCCCAAAAAAAACCCCCAAAAAAAACCCCGGTCAATATTGATTAAAGGGAGAAGGAAGCAATAAAGAGGCCATTAAAGCGTTGAATTTTTGTGTAACGAAAGGAAGTCAACCTGTCAGCTTCAACCTCACAAATAAAATAAAGGCAGTAGTGTAGTGAATAGAGGTAATCAATTGAAGTATGATCGTTTGATTTGTAGAAAAATATAACAGTCACCTGAAAACCTTCATTAGTATGCGAGTTTGAAATGAGTAAAACAATTTTGGAGAAAAACGTTGGCAAAAAAAGGGTCAAGCCAGTTGAAAACAAAATGACAATCTTTAACCAACAACCCAAATAGTTAATTTTAAAAATAAAATATAAGTTGACATTCTGACATTGTCAGGCATTGTCTGTGCAACGAAAATTGCCGGCTACTGAATATTAGGATCTAAGATCAAATGAATGTTTTCGCATACACCGCAAACATATCAACTCATAACTCTATAGTATTCTTGCCCATAGTAAAAATCCGACCACAATTTGTCTTTAGAAGATTTTCTTTTTTTTGCTTGTTTGTTTATTTTTTGTTTGTACAATGTGTTTTGTCGGAATTGTAATGCATGCCCGGTGATAAGGATAGAATAAACGAAAGCGTTCATCCATTACAAAAGTGGTGGCCATGGAGACAAAAAGCGACTAGTACTCCTTCATTTTTGGCTCATATTGAAAAAAGTAATTGCACATACAGTAGCTGTAAAAACGTCAAACATGTTATTCCCGAACAAAAACCAATTCAATCTTACTTAAATGTTCGGAAAATTCTAAATATTAAATGCTTGTTCGAAAAATTAATAAAATTGCCTAAGAATAAGCCATTTTCTTGGACTAAAAAATGCCAAAAAAAAGGAAATGTTGTCATTGGATTGTAAAAGCTGCCTGGCCATCTCAACCAAGCAGCAAAACAGTTACAAAGTTGTTTTCAACAATTTAAATTAAATAAAGAACAGAATTTCTAATGATAGCTTTTAATGGTACTAATGGAAAAGAGTCCTTATGAAATATGTGTTTCACAAATGAAGTTAAAGATTCACAGATGAAAGTTAATTTCGCAAATGAATTTTTCATTTCACAGACGAAATCGGAATATTTTCACATATGAAATGCTGTTTTAATAAGTGGAATTGCTAGGGAAATTTTTATAAGAAAAGTTACAGTGTTGCATGGGATATAGTTGAGGCATGTTAGAGCTTGATTGGGGGATCTAGAAGCTGAGGGCTTGTTGCAGTTACCCCAGTTGACTTTCATACACCAACATATGGAGACATGCGCAGTTAAAAGGTTCTCAGAATCAAAGCTCGACACGTGAACTTAAAAAGGGCAATTGTTGAATGCGTATCTCCAGTCTGCAACTTCTTCAATACAAATGCAACAAGGAAATTTGATTTGCCATATTCTCCTTACCTTCGCCATAAAACGCAGAATACTAAGACAATGACAACAACAACCACAACAACTGGTAGACCAATGGACAAGCCTGTTATCCAAGAATTACCTAATTACAAAAGAAATATTTAAAACTTCTTTTAGAACAAATCCTGAAACTTGCACCTGGGCTTACGGATTAACCAAATGAATTTTTCTAAATGTTGGTCTAAATGAAATGAATGGGTAGCAAGGGCGAACGGTTGAATGGATTGGCATTCGTGCATTTGACGGCCGCCAGTTACTGCAGATATACGACAAGGATAAAACGTTAGAAATGTGAAATCTTCCAGGTTCGAATTAATTTCGTGCTTGTTGAAACTCAAGCAAATCGATTATACGAGACGGGTGTCTAGAAAAAGAATACATATTATGTTGATGAAAAAAAGTACATTAAAACATACAGCAGTGTGTTGACCACTCCTTCTCATAACTTAAACATATACTGAATTCAACTGTATTTTTAATTAACCTACAAGATCAAAATATGCCAAAAATATCACAACATGAATTTTAAAGGGGCTACAAAAAGAAAACGAAGTGTAAATAAATAAACAAAAATAAAAAACAAAAAAGAAAATGAAAAACACAACCTTTTCTCGTCAAAAACTGCATGAAGTTGGCAAAATTGAGAAGCGTCAAAAACTCAGCAAAGTATCTGGAACATTTATTTATTTATCTATTTATTTATTTATTTATTCATTTATTTATTTATTTATTTATTTATTTAAAAAAGGTGACTCTTCACGGCGAATTAGGGATTGATTCCCAAAGGGTCACTTTAACCTACAATTAATTTGGAGATTTAGAAAGGATTTGAGGCTTTGGGCAACTAAGAGAGAAGCACCATCTTTGTGCGGAATTTCATGCACTGCATTGCATTTCTCTGTACTTTGTTAAAAACATCGCTTACGTCATTTCAACCCGCAAACATTCCCAAGTGGAAACAAGAGATAAAGCCGAGTGTTTTGGGGTATTCCAGTTGGTAAAGTGTACAGGAACATTGAAGCAATTTTCTACATGCATTACATAATAACTAAAATATTCTGAGTTTTAGTACGGTCATCCATGTCCTTGTAGTCTAAAATAAAATGAAAATGAGGTTAATTGTATTTCTTCGCCCTGAGAATAAATATGAAGAGAAAATTTTGTGTTTAACCTTAACTAAGAAAATCTTCTTGTAAAACTGTGCTGAACTGAGTGGGATTCACCCCTTCGGGTTACCTGCCCTCTCCTCTACCATTTGAGCTATCCAGTCAACTGGTAGCAGTACGCCCGTAGAACAATTTAAATGCACGAAAGATTTGCGACTACTTAACGTTTGTCTTCGAAGATATACAGGGTTTTGATGTTATTTCAGTATCTTCCTTTGGGTAATATTTACAGAAAATTTCATTACTAACATACAGTTGGAAAGTCAATTATTCGAAAAAGTGAGTTGACCAATCGAGCTATCGAGTCACCTGGAAACAGCATAACAGCGGTCCGGTAACCAGAAGATGCTAGTTCGAATATGGCTCAAGTCAACGCAAATTTTCGATTAGGACAATTCTGAAATTAAAAAAAGGATTCGTTCGTAGAATCAGAACATTTGCAGGATGTTGCAGAACATGTGCATTTTTTTCTCACAAAGACTAATCAGAATCATGCTACTTGATAAAGGGGCAAGACCCCTAAACGTGGAACATGTTTTTTCTCATTAGTCTACATTCGTATTTTTAAACTTCGAGATGGACAGCTCTTTGTTTGTTTATACGTATACATACATACACACATGTATACGTACATACATAGAATAGAATATAAGCTTAAAATTCTTGTTGTGGCTACGCCGAGTTTCACGTGTCTATGCGATCATCATGATATTATATTCCATACTCGCTCTACTGTTTACGTTATTGAGGACTCTTATTCATTACCCAATATTTCTTGTAGAGATATTCCTCCGTATACAAACATACATATACATATAAGGTACATGTACCAATATACCTATATACCTATATACTTGCAGGACCTACTTGGTAATGTGGAAATCGGACGCCCTTGAGAAATTGATGAAAACGTCAAAGATTCAAGGACATTTGAATAGTACATGTGTTAAATACTTCGAGTTCCTGTCTTGAAATTGACATGCCAGTAACTTATCGAGAAATCGGTAATCACGTCTGACTTTTAAGAAAGCATTAGCATTGGGCTGGGATATATGATTGACAGGCTGAAATGCCAGACCAGCAAGGGTGGCAAGACCGGCAGGACGTTCCGTATATTCAAGGAATTACGAAACCAATTAAAAGAATCAGGTATTTTCAACGTAAAATTTGCTCCAAATCCTTTATTAACGCTGGGGCACATTTTTTCAAAGTATCATATTTTTTCAAAATATCAGTTTATTCCATTCCGTGAAATGACCGTTATCAGGAGTACAATGGCCAGACAAAACGTCAGTATGGAACGCGCTTAAAAGAACATCATAAAAATAAAATTCTGCTTTGACGAAGCACGGGTGCCAAATTAACCTTACAATTGTATGGGAGCATTTTAAAATTACCACCAATCCACGTTACCATCAAAGACGTTGTCTGGAAGCGTGGTATACCAACATAGTCATACATGCGTACATACTGGTGATTTATAATCAACCTAGTCTGCAGTGCAGGCGTGACAAAAAGGATGTCAAATAATACTTTTGTGCCTTGATTTGGCCTAATAATTATCAACTATTCTAATTTTTTCAGCTATTGAAAAGAGCGAATATAAAAATCCTGAATTTTCATCCTAATATCTACCAAGTCAATGTTACTAAGCAAGACTATTTTGAACATTCCAATATTAATAGTAATTTTATCATAGAACAAACTACCTGAAGGTTACAAAAGTGTTATTAATTTAAATTTGTTTAGAAACAATCTGCTTGATTTTTATTGAACCAAATTTGAAACTTAATGTATTTCTTGGGTTAATTTAAACTTATATTTCTAAATTTGTATAATTATATATAGGTTTCGTGTATTTATATGTAATGAGGTAAATTTCAATTGGGACATTATCTCCTGTTTCTTCCCCCTGTCGCTTTCGTTTATTCTATCTTTATCACCGGGCATGTGTTACAATTCCAACAAAATACATTGTACAAACAAAAAAATAAACAAACAAACGAATTAATATCCTGATTGACTGATATAACTCATTAATATAAAAAAAAATTAAACAAAGAAACGGGCGAGCAATGCGGGAGGGCCCCCAACATGCCCAACAACTATTCCACAGGGGTAATATTGTTTTCTCAAAGTAACATTTTGAGCGGAGGGATTTGATGAAAAAAAATATTTCAAAAATCACTTAAACAGTTTCTGTCTTGTGTTATCTGTCTTTGAAAAGTACAGGTTATGTTTTCTTTTTGGGGTAAGCAGCTCATTGCGCCGATCCAATAATGTTTAGTTAAAATAGGTGCATTGTACTATGACCTAGAGATGGTATGACCTCTTCATAGAAGTCTCTTACTTTTCTGACCAGTTCTTGACTTTGTAAGTTCGTCCTCCTCCAAGATATGACCAACTTCACTGTAACCACTACAAAGATGTGGCAGTGTACAAATTTTCACTTTATACAAATATTTACTGGTCTGTAGCAATCTTGGAACTATTGCGGACGTTAAGTTATGCTGAATAAGCAAAGTAGATGCGTTGTCTGGATGGCCATCTTCCCAAAATATTAAAACTGCTGAGCGTATGATGCCATTCCGCAGGTCCTTAGGCGGTAGCTGTTAAGATGAGATACAAACAGAAATATTTACTTAAAAACAGAAAAACAAAACTAACTAACAAACAAACAAGCAATCAAGTAATAGAAAAGCAGGTCAATAAATGCTGATTTCCTGTATTTTTAACATTCTAAACTTAACTAAGTTGAACTGAATTGAACTGGACTGAACTGGATTGAATAGAATAGACATGGAATGAATTAAACCGTTTTAAAATGAACTGAAAACAGTTGAAAACAATTGGACAGAACAGAAGGAAAGAGAAGAGAAGAGTAGTGAAGAGAAAGGAAAAAAAAGAAAAAAACAAGAAATGAAAAGAAAATGAAAGAAAAAGGAAAGGAAAGAGAAGGAAAAATGAAAAGAAAAGAGAAAAATATAGAAAAGTAATGAACGGAAAAGGAGAGTTATTGAAAAGAAAAATGAAAAGACAAGAGAAAAGACAAGAGAAGAAATTCAATCCGAAGTAAGGGGAAACAAAAGAAAAGATAAGAGAAGAAAGGAAAACTAGAGTAAAACAAAGAAACGAGAAAGAAAAAGAATAAGATCGAATTGAATTAGACTAAATTCAGCTCAAGTAAACTAAATTACTGAAAATTATTGAAATGAATTTAACTGAAAGGAATGAAGTGAATTTAATTGACTTTAACTAAATTGCATTAAATGGAATCCAACTGAACTGATCGAATAAAATGAAAATTGACTATGACAGAAATAAGGTGCCCTTCAATGAACAAAGTATGCCCTTTGTCATTTAATACCATTGAAACATTGGATAGACTCACTTTCCACCTGACTGTCACATTGCGGTAGTCCTTAGAAAACGAGCTTTTTACGCAAATGGAACATTCAATAGACGGTGGCTTTGATGGTGCTGAAGTATCAAAAGAAACAAATATAAGTGCAAATGTGATAAGAGATCTGCCAACACTTTTGACACCAGCTTTTCCCAGAGATTCCTGAAAAAATTGGTCATCTCTCGGTAATCGCCCGAATTTCAGTTATGAAAATTAATGAGGAAAATTATGATGGCTTTAACATTTACCAGCCAAATGTGATTCAGATTGAGTATTCACCAAAACTTCGGAAAATCGTCGTATGCTTCCATATACCAACGATCAAATGTGTCGCATGGCAAGTAATGCAATGTACTTCACGTGTCTTCAAGGGAAAAGTGTAGGGTGAGGGAAAACTGTTCAAAGATACCATACTACCCTATTCTCGACATTATAGTGGATTTTTTAACGTTGGTTATTCATCGTGTAATTAACGTTTTCAAAGGGTTTTCATGTCGATATGAGTTGCACTTTCTCTACAATTTCTGTCGTGAAATGACCAGCATGCTATTTCAAAAACATCACAGAATTTTCATGGCTTTTCCACTTTGAAAACTCATGAACTCTCGACTCTATCGGGATTTTTTCTAACCTTCCTTTTTCATCGCGCCATTAACACTTTCGAAGAGTTTCAATCACAATATCACTTAGGTTGTCTCAGTGATTACTGCATGTCATGAAATGTGTAACCGGTTTGCTATATTTCTAATAATTGAGAGAATTGCTAGCCAGATTATGCATAGTACATTAACGGAGGTTGTTTTGCAGGAAAACCTGGTAACATAAGACCATCATGTGTCTATGCTAAGAGATCTGAAGAGTACCAACTCGATAGAAGAGGCATCTGTAGCAGACGAGAAGAACCAGCTTGACCAAAAATTACGGCTTGGCAAGAGAACAGATGCAAACTGAGAACTAAGACTGGATGCCTCCTGGTTGGTAAACCAGTGGCAGATCCAGCATTTTGAAATGGAATGGGAGCAGTGAGTCATTGTCCGGGAGCACACTCCCCTAGCATTTTTCTTATTTGTTTTCTAAATTTGAGTGAATTTCCTGCAAAACCGTACTTCTGATTCAAAAATATAGCCAAAAGCAGGTTACCAAATATCACTTTTAATCCAAATTTATCGCAAATCGTCTGACATTCAGCTCTCAGAAATAGGGGGAGCACAACCCTCTTTTGCTCCCTGTTGGATTTGCCCCAGTAAACGAGACTTAGAGACCAAATCTCAATATATAACGTCCGTATGGCATAATGTAAATGTTTACCATATCAATTTTGACACGCTTCACAAAACAACGGCTTTTAAAGCATTCACGTGTTTGTTACTACACTCAGGGGCGCAACTAGAGGGGGTGTTGCGGGGATTGCAACACCTGCCCTCTTTGTGGTAAATCTTATATGTACCCTAACAGCTTTCCGCCCTCGTTTCCAGACGCCACATAGATCTACTTCACTCGAAATAATCAAAATTACCCCACGGTGCCTTGATACTACCATCCGACCCCTGCCCTTCGAAATTTCTAGTTGTGCGCCTGCACTGCCGGACGTTTCGCCCGTCTTACCAGCTGGCTTATTTTAATTCAAACATTTAATTAGGGCATTGTTTTTGTTGTTTTGTTTTGTTTTTTCCAATCTGATCTTTTGATTTCAGGGGTTTAATCTGCATATTCCGGGCAACGTGGAATTAGTAACAGTTACATCTTGGATTTGTCAGAGTGAAAAAAAGTAAAATAGACTTATACATAAATAAACACATAAATACATAAATAATTTAATAAATAAATAAAATAATCAAATAAATAAAAAAATAAATAAATAATAAATCGAGTAAATAAAACCCACCGGCTTCCTTTGTTCTAAACGTCTTCTGAGCGATGGGACCTTTCATTTCATCACGCTTAATAAAACCAAATATGTACACGGTGTAAACTGAATACGGACGTAGTGTGTAAGAAATATTTAATTCCCAGTCAGAATTGTACAGTTTTCCAAAGGTTGATAGATCCTGGAAAAATCACGAGAATAAAGTATAATTTGCTAAAAATCCTGACGTGTTATAGGCACGAGGTACGTTAGTAAAAGTGAATCTATATAAACGCTACCTCAAGCTCCAGTTCTGGAAAAGGACTATATAGTAGCTCAGTTTCTTTTATTTGCTGGTCTCACGCATGTAGATGATGTAAAACCAGAGAGAGCGTTAGGGCCGAAAATTGGGGAGAAATTGAACGCCGCCATTTTGAATAAATTGGGAGGGGGAGGAGGAATTGTTCTCCTCCAATTCCTTTTTTGTCAGTTGGAGAACATCCATGTCAAGCAACTGATTTTTAGAAAATTGTTTTGTGATTGTCTTCATGAACTGTAATAGAAGAAAAACTGCTTTTTTACGCATTAGTCAGCTATTGCTTCTGTCTTAATTGTTTTACATTCTTTTTTAAAAAGAAACAAACTAAAAAAAGAGAGAAAAGAAAAGCGGCCTGTGACTCTGACCTTGAACTTAACTTCCGGACATGTTTCTTTTTACACCCCAATTTATTCAAAATGGCGGCAATCAATTTTTCTCCCGCGGTTGAGTCATAGAGATCATATATTAAATAGAGGGGGCGTTGCTGCCAAATGTCAAGCAACAGCGGGGGGAGGGAAATTGATTGTCGCCATATTGGATAAATTGGGGGGCAAAACGAACATGCACGGATAAAAAATTGAAGGTCATAGTCAAAGGCAACTTCTCTTTTGTCTCTTCTTTTTGTTTTGTTTTTTTCCAAAAAATGTAAAACAATTATGGTAATAATAAATACAATAGCCGACTAGTAACCAGAGAAGTAGCTTTCGGCTCTACAGTCAACGGAAACCAACACGAAACAGTTCCCTAAGTTTTAGTTGTCCGACCTTGAGGTTCTCGAACAGACTGAAAATGGTCTGGAGAAGACCAATCCTCCCCCCGCAATCAGTTTACTCAAAATGGCGGCGTTCCATTTCACTCCAATCTTCGGCCCCCACGCCCCTCTAGTTTTATATGTTCTCTACGGGTTTAGTGACATTTAGCTACAATTCCCCCCTTAGCTTATATATGATCTGCATGGTCTCATGATCATGTACCACTGGAAGATGTTATCACAGATTCAAATTTGTTTCGAGTACAAAAACTCCAATTTCATTGCGTATTTGGGGTCAGGGAGAGGGCATGCACACATTTCAACAAACTTATAAAATACCTTTCGTGCACTTTTGCGTAATACTTAAACGTAATTTACACTCAATATCAGTTAAAGTGCTACTGCGACTTGTGGGACAATTGCGGACATCAGTGGGCGTAGATCAGCTATTCGACATGAATGATTACGGATCGTATAAAACTAGCCGTTGCTTCCTATTGGCTCAAGAAAACAAAGCGGATATACAATATTTGGTTAACTTATCATGACGACAATCGTCCTGTTTATAAACATGAAATACCGATAAAGCTTTGGTTTTAAGATCGCTCGCTCGCTCGCTCTCCACAAGGAAATTTCATTAGAATCACATCGCAATACCCAACTGAATATTGTCTCCCGTAGTTTAGCGTAGGTTGCTCCAGTTTAGTGTTGCTACTGTTTTAGGGAGAGGTAGTAGATGGAAAATCTTGGAGATGTATTAACTGAAACATCGAATTTACAGAGCATCACTAGACGTGTTTTGTCCATATTTTTATTTCAACTCGCGTCGTACACAAATTAATCACATACCAAAGCAAATTAGTACCGATGAATTCTAATTTTTGCCCTAAATTTTAGGTAAGGACGAGTATTAACTGTATAATATTGAACATCTATGATTTTCGCTGGGGTTTAAAAGCAAACTTATATGTGGATTCCCTCTTAAAGGAGTCTATACTGTTTACGCATTTTTCATTGATTCCAAGCATTTATGTGCGTGCGTGTCCACAATGTCTGGATATGAGGTAGATTGTATATTTCTGAAATTGAAGTTTCCAATGACCAATATATCTATCGATCTGAAGTCATCCAAATTTCAATAAAAGTTTTTTAATCATGGGAGGTAACGTCGAGAAATTTGTATAATAAATGGTGAAAAACCCCTGTCCGCGAAAACAAAGTTAAGGCTTATTAATTTCAATTTTTGAAGCATATTCATTAAAGTACTCCCTCAAAAATTCTTCAGGTTGAGAGATCTAAAGAATAAAAGATCAAGCGAAAAGTTTGTCGACAACAGCACGAGCGTCTAAATTTAACGCCACTCGCTAAAGTTAATCTCACAGTTGTCAACAGTCAATATCGGTTCATTGCTAAGTTGAATAGAAACATACCCGATCTATCGTTGAACCCTTCCCACGGGTTCTCAGCGAAATATGATAATGGTCTGGAACATCTTCTGGACACTTGTAGAAACTTTCCCACTTTATGGTAACTACTCCTTCGTTTTGTTTGATTGTAATATTTTCAGGCTTTAGAAGTTGACGACCTTAAGGAAAAATTGGAGGTTTTTTTTATACACAATGTGTATATACAACAGGTAACAATGTCATTGTCCAAAAAATCATCAAAAATTTATCAGTGGCGGATTCAGTGGTTTTATTGGGTTGGCAGCTCCCTTTTCGGATAAGGATGCAGCTTCTTTTGCTGATTCAGGAATTTTCAAATTTGGGGAGTTGCAACGGCGGATCTAGAATTTAAAAAGTAGCAAGCCACTTTAACAAAAAAGTCAAAGCAAAACCATGGCTGTCTCTTCGACCGTAGAGCAAAGATTTTACTATTGATGGGAAAAAAGGATGTTGAGTTTATCAGTCTGTAAACAACGATTAAGTACAAACCGAACAATTTGGTTCGAACAGACGAGTTCGGCCCTATTTGTGAATAATGGATAATCAGGACGAACAAAAGTTAAACTTGATCATTAATCGCCACGGATCATGCACGTCTTTAGAAATTTGTCCTGATTATCCCATAGTTCACAAATAGGGTTGAACTCGTTTGATTGAGCCAAAATGTTCAGTTTGTACTTAATCATTGTTTACAGACTGGTACACTCAACATTCTTCTTTCATCAACAGTAAAATCTTTCCTGTACAATCGCCAACAGCCAAGTTTTTGCTTTGACTCTTTTGTTAAAGCGGCACGCTACTTTTTAAATTCTAGATCCACCGTTGCAACATCCAAAATTTGAAAAATTCCTGGATCCGCTTCTGTTCATTAACAGTTCAAGGGCTAATAACCAATTGAAAGTTAGTATATGGGTTCCATCCACATATTTCGATACGTAATTGGGGATGGTGTCACGGTGGCTTAGCAGTAACGTAACTGGAGATGGTGTCTCGGCGGTTTAACAAAGACGAAACTGTGGATGGTGTCACGGTGGCCTAGCAGTGAGGTAACTGGAGATAGTGTCTCGGTCATTTAACAAAGACAAGACTGTGGATGGTGTCTCGGTGGCTCAGTGGCGTAACTGGAGACGTTTTGTGCGGAGAGGGGCAAAGTCAGAATTTTCCCGACAAATTAGACAACGCTGATGAAAAGCTCCTTTTTAGCACATCTCTAAGTGTACATCTTTGATTAAGCTCTGCTACTTTAAATCAAGGTTTAAGTCATTTTAGACTGGTTAAATTTAATCATTAACATCATTTAATTTACTGAAACTCGGCATTTTCCTCGTCTTAGCTTTACTGTCACCATGTTCATGCTGGTCGCCGGCATACCAAATTTATATAAACATGACAAATTCTCTTTTTCATGTGTCAAAAACTTGTGTCAAAAACATCAGTCTTTACCATAACATGATCCAAACCCTTATTTCCTTTTAAAAAAAAAATGCTCATACAAATGGTCTCCCGGTATTCCCCTCTGACCTTTCCATATCTTACTAAACTGCTCTTGTAATTATTAAAACGTTTTCTAAACGACGTAATTGTGCTTCCAACGTATTGTTTAGAGCATTTCTCACACTCAGTAAGGTAAACAGTATCCGTGGAATCACAATCAAAATCGTAATTTAAAATATTTCTTATTCGCCATCCTATCACTAAAATCCCTTCCTTCACGAACTTGAAAATTTGGCAACGGCTTTTGCTTCAACTTTTCGTACCTTTCCTCTCCTTAACTGATGTCTGAATCCAACTTCTTACCAATTCCATCTTAAGATTTTTTGGTCTCCTAAAACTAACTAGAGGCAACTTCTGAAAAACCTTTGGTTCAAGTTAATTCTTTTAATGAATTGAGGATATTAGAGCAAGAACAGAGGAAAGAAGCACGACAATGTAAACTCGACAGGGTCGAGATGCAGGACGAAAGACTGATAAATTAGGAAGATCTAAGAGAAAAAAGGAAGAAGATGTAGATGGTATGAGACAGGAAAGAGGTTGCGAACCAGGTAATGTAGTCAATTTATCAAAACCGAATTTGTCTGAAGAACAAGTTAAATTATTGTAACGGGGATTGAAGTTTTGTCCTACACCTAAGGATATAGGTAGATTTAAACTAGCTCAGGATTTAACGGATTTTGCAAGAACAATGAAATTTAAGGTTTATTTTATCATGAAAAAGGAGGGACAGTTTTATAAGGATTCCAGGGATGGCTTTGATAAGTTTAAAGAAAAATCGAACTGGATACCAACAAAAGTCGACCCAGCATTAGAATTATTCCCTAGGAATCTGGAGGATGACAAACTTTCGATCAGTGGAGATGCAAAGAGTTACAGAAACCTGACTAGGGAAGAGCAACTTGCGCTTAGAGAACTAATAAAAATATAGTAATTAAGGACGAGGATAAGGGCTCAGCAGTGGTAGTCTGGGATATCGAAGATTATCTTAATGAAGCGCAAGTTCACTTAGGGGACAGTAATATTTGAGATACTTGAAAACAAAACATAGCCACTTCAACGTCTACCTACACCTTATACCCAGCAACCAACCGCAGACGTCATCCCAAAAAGAGAGAAAAAGAAGCATTATATGGTTTAATCCTCTTTTTAGCAAGAATGTCAAGACTAACGTTGGACGTAAATTCCTCTACTTTTTCGACCGCCACTTCAGTAACCTACACAAAATCTTCAACAGGAACACCATTAAAGTCAGCTACACTTGTACGGACAATGTCAAGATTATCATTTCGAAGCACAACTTCTACATATTATCAAGGAAAATAATCGGATCCGAAGAAAACAAATGGTAATTGCAGGTATAAAGTTGAAAACCTGCTGAGAGGAAAATGCATGGCAGAAGAGATCATCTGCAAAGCCGACGTGACAACGACCAACGGTACGGACCCAATCCTTGGTTTCTAAATTATTTAATTCATTCATTCATATATTTACTCATCCCTCCATCAGTTCGTCCCTTCATCGGTGCATTAGTTCCTTCGTTCATACGTACGTGTATACATATTTTGTTACATTCTGTGCTTTCTTCGTTTCGTTATTTCATTCATTCATTAAATCATTCATTCATTCGTTTCTTAGTTCGTTCACTTATTCATTCATTTCATTCGTTCGTTTATTCGTTCATTCATTCATTCACTCCTACATCCGTCCGTCAGCTCGTTCGCTCATCAATAATTTATATCCTTCGTTCATACGTTTGTACGTTGATTCTTTCGTTCGTTCGACCATCCTTTGTTTGTTCGCCTATTCATTGGTTCATTCTTCGTTTCATTCATTTTTCATTGTTTTTTTTACTTTCATTCATTCATTCATTCATTCATTCATTCACTTATACATTGCTTATTCATCCAAGTGAAGTACAAACCTTTCTTTAGTCTAATCTCTTGATATTTAGTGGCGTCAACTGCAGCTGTTATCAAGAAATCACCCACTTTTCGTCCAATATCACGTAAACATTCTTTAACATTATGCACAGCACATACGAACTGCTTGCTAGTACGGTTCCACGAGCTGCTCAACAATGCAGGCTTATCCTTCTCAATTAAATACTCAGTCAGATGTTCATTGTTTAAATATTCAGATAAATTATCTTCATGGGTTAACGTCGTGCCTTGGAAAGGCGAACCAGTATAGTTTGCTTCACAGATAGTAACATTTACTTTACAGTTTTGAAAATCGTAAGATTCGTCAACTGGGCAGTACTTGATACGGAAGTGAATCACGTTACTAGTGTTTTCCAAGCGAGGGGTAACATTCCAGTATAAGTAAAGAATACCATTAATTATCCGGGTTTCTGTATTTGCCATTGGGATCATTTCTACAAACAAAGACGTTTTGACATGGGGATGAGGCAAAGGAACATTTTTTTTTCACTTTCCATTCAACATATACATATACAAACATTTTTGCCATTCCTAGTAAGTATTTACAAGATTTACTACTTATTGACCGAGCGTGAGGTCTGTCCTAGTAAAATATCGGACCAATGTTTTTAAGTACGTACCGAAACGAGCACAGCGAGTCAAGACCCGTGCAAAAACAGAGGTCTGATATTTCACTAATACAGACCGAACAAGCGAAGTCAATAAGAAGTTTGACCAAAAACCATTACCAGCCGACAACTTCAAAAAGTATAAAATAAAACATTGCAAGAAAAACTATAGTTGGAACTGTGATATTTCGACTTTATTCCAAAGTCATCTTCAGACAGAATGATAATTACAATAAAATGCCAGTGTCTATATACAGGTGTGATGACATCATCGAGACGGAATTAGAAAACACTACCGGTAATTCCTAATTTACATGCTGAGATGTTGAGATGCTAATGCTAATTAGAAGTTCTCACCACCATTAATAAAGCGGTTGGGCGTGAATAGAACTAATGGGCTAACTGATAACAAATGGCCATAATATCTAATTAAAAAGGTTGAGTTCTTTGCTAGCTTTGAGCCCAGAATTAAGTTCAGGTTTATTGAACTTAATGTGGAGTGCTTCAATTATTAGAAGTTTATTGGTGTTAGTAGACTTACTCGTATAAAGAATTTTATAGTTATTAAAGATTAAATTTTTAATGGAGGTAGATGTGTTAGAAGAAAAGGGAAGGTCATTTAGTCGGTCGTACTGATCATATAAGTCATTAATGAAGTGAGCGTGTTCACATTCGAGAAAATGTTGGGCAACTGCACTGGTGTTATGTTGAGTAGAATGTTCGGAAAGGCGTTTGTGAAGACAACGGTCGGTTTTACCTATATATGTTTTGTTGCAGCCAGGACAAGTAATTTGGTAGACGACATTATTGCGAGACATTTCCGGAATCTTATCTTTGTTAGAAATAAAATAGGAGACTTTTTTCGTGTCATAAATAACGATAAATTTAACGGGTTGATTAAGATGACGCCGAATTTTCGAAATGCATGATTTAACTAGATTTTCACTTTGTTTGCCAAGGAAAGGAATACGTATCCAAATTTTGGGTAAATTGTCATCATCGCAAGACCTATTCATTTTAATTGTAGAAGCGTTGTATTTGCGTTTTAGTTTATTAATTAGAAAATATTTTACGCTGTTGGGATAACCATTCCACGACATACAAGATTTTATAAAACCGATTTGGTTGTTAAAAAGCTTTCTTGAGCTACAAATTTTAAGAGCGCGGTTAAAAAGAGACTTTATCCATGCAGTTTTGCGTGAAAAAGGTTCAAAACTTGTAAAGTGCGTATATTGACCAGTGTGAGTATTGCATTGACTCATATCTTGAGTTCTCAAGATGACTTTATTCTTCGGAATATGTTTTATTTTATAATAAGAAGTTTATTATAAGTCTTTACTAAAATATAATTGACAAGTGCAAAAGTACAGGTCGTCAAATAAAAACGTGCAATTCTGTCGTCATTTCATTTAGAATTTCTTCACCCAGCTTCATTCTACTTGGCCACTTTCACTTCTGATTGTTCGTAATGTATTTTAACTTCATATATTATCAAAAAATTTAATTTTTATTCAACACAAGAAATGCTTTTTTTAAATTTCCCCCCTGAGCGGGCAATACGGGAAATATCCGACCGCTTATGAACCAATCAAACTGCAGGATTTCCTTATTTGGATCGCTGGTTGCCACAGCTATATAATAAAAGAAGTTACAACCTAGTGCCCATGTACCTTAGGGCCCAATCGCACGATACGATCGTCGTGTACGATTGTTCGTCCTCAGGTATGTAATGTTGTCTAATGGGCACAATTCCTGCTCTCGATTCGCTCTCTAAAGTAGCAATATGTTCGGAAAGACTCTAGTGAGTTAATCGGATGCTACAGAACGAACAATTATATACGATAATCATATACTGTAAATGGGCCCTCAACAAACCGATCCTAACTCACCCTTACTTACAAAAATTTATCCTAACCTACTTTAATCTGCTCTAACATATCCCAATGTATCCTACCTTAAACCTTAGGGTACCTTAACCTTCTCGAACATTACCGAGCCTACCCTAAGTTATCCTTGTCAGGAACAGTGTTGCCAACTTGTATTTTTAATTACCAAACGGTTATTTCATTACCAAATTTAGCCAAATTTGGAAATGAAATAACTGTTTGCTAATGAAAAACAGTAAATTTCGTAATGAGACCTTTTTTTTTTAGACAAATCAAGATGTAAAACAAAGGGAAGTCTACTCTAACTACCGAGTAACAAATTGGCAAATCGTCCGGTATTTTCATAGTTTAAATCAATCCTCACAGTTTCGCTAAGCCATTTATTGGTAGAATGTGAAAACTGTGGGAAACCGTTAATGTAATTAACTTTGTTATTACTATTGAAGATATTGTGCCTGATCTTAGGAAAGCAAAGATTTTTACGACGCTGGATGCAAAGAATGGATTTTGGCACATTAAGTTAGATGAAGAGAGTTCATACTTAATAACTTTTAACACGGCATACGGGAGATTCTGTTGGTTGCGAATGCCTTTTGCAATTACAACAGCTACAGAGGAATTTCAGAGGAGACAGTATCAGATTGTCGAAGACCTGCAGGGAGTTAAATCCATACATGATGATATTTTGGTGTTCAGGGATGGTAAGACCATTGAAGAAGCGATAATAAATCATGATCAGAGATTGCAAGCATTGATGGAAAGGTGCATGGAAAGAAGTCTGAGGCTTAATGCAGAAAGAATCAAGTTTCGGGTGACATCTGTACCATTCCTGGCTCACTTGATAACAGATGAAGGGTTGAAGCCTGATCCTGGGAACAGGGGTGGCGCCAGAGGGGGGCAGAGGGGGCTACAGCCCCTCCGTCGGGAAACCTTAGTCCCCTGTCGGGGAAAAATTAACCATCCGTCGGGGAATTTTCACTGATGAACACACTTATATATCGCACAAACTATGAGAACTTGTTACTGATTTAGCTAAGAAAGATAATAGATTCTTCTCTTCATGTCAAATTTAAAAGCAAACTGTTTCTTGTCAGAAGTTGAAATTCTTCTTGCGAAAAATAAGATGTTTTCGACCTTCAAGTTACGAAATTATAAAGAGGGCGTGGTCATGCCTCCTTTGGTTTAGCCCCCCTGTCGGGGACCTTAGCCCCTGCGTCGGGGAATTCCTGGCGCCACCACTGCCTGGGAAGGTCAAGGCTGTGGTTGATATGCCCAGTCCTGTTGATGTTGCTAGAGTACAACGATTGCTTGGGTTCGTCAATTACTTAAGTAAGTTTCTTCCGAAGCTAAGTGATGTTTGTGAGCCATTGAGAAAGTTGACGGTCAAGGATACGGAGTGGTGTTGGTCGGAAACCCATGACAAGGCAGTTGCTTCAATAAAGGATGTAACCACCAAGGCATCTGTTCTCGGGTATCATGATCCTAATGCGGAACTCATTTTGCAACGTGATGCCTGATACGAGCCTGGGTGTAGCTTTAATATAGAATGATAAGCCAGTGGCTTATACAAGTAGAGCACTAAGTAGCTCCCGTACACAGTACGGTCCCGTAAAGAAACATCAAGACTGGGTGAAGGCAAAAGTGATTAGGAAGAAATTTCCAAGGTCGTATGAAGTTGTTACGAAATCAGGTCGAGTTTTGCGTAGAAATCGTAAAGATTTAAGGAGTAGTCGAAGTCAATGGGATCGGGATGTGGATTTAGACTTTGATGAGATGGAGGGTAAAGAAGAATGCAGGATGGAAGGCCAGGCTTCTAATTTAGAAGAAGCGCACGTTACAACTACTCCTACTCGAATTAGAAGAGTTAGAAGAGTTAGAAGTCAGAAGAGTTATTAAAGAGCCTGAACGCTGTGAGGGATTTGTTAACAGGCCCGCAGAGAGGAGGGGGGGGGGGGGGGATAAGGGGGGCAGATTGCCCCAGGGCCTCGCACTCCGAGGGAACTCAGATTAAAAAGGCCTTATTCTTAAGAATTCCTCAAAATGCCTTAAAGGCCTTACTGTAATCCCGAATGAAACGCTTTTTGGCGGATAGGCCATAACCTGAAGGTTGGGGTGGGGGGGCTCTGGATGACCACTTTACCCCGGGCCTCCTGTTGTCTCTCTATGGGCCTGTTTGTTAAGTATTAGAGTTAATTTTAGAGATATAAAATTTGAGTGGAGAAAAAGACTATGTGTTTGATTGTATGGATTGTTAGGTTAATTTCACTATAGTTAGGTATGTTTGTTATTTTATTGGCAAAAGTTTTAAAAGAAAAAAAAGATTTAACAGCTTAGCCATTACAACAAAGGGTATATATTGCCTACCAACAGAGTTTGAGATTTAAGAATTAACTCTGTAATGGCTGGTTAGTAAGAATTTTCTAGTCCATTGTAATCTAAATCATAGAGCAAGATTTAAGAATAAAGACTGAAACAGCGAATACTAGAGAATCGTGAAAAACTTGCACCAATTCTGAAGTGTGTGATATATTGTGGGCTGACAAACCAAGGTTTAAGAGGTTACCACGATGATTGCAAAGCATGATGGTAAGCAACAGGGGGATTTCAGAGCCTTGGTAGATTTTAGAGTTGATGCTGGTGATGTGAAATTGAAAGGACATTTAGAAAACATGAAAAGAAATGAAACTTATCTTTCTAAAACAACACAGAATCAACTGATTGAAGCCTGTGCAAAGTTTATTCAAGAAAATATCATTAATGATATTAATAGTAGCTCTAGGTTTTATAGTATATTGGCTGATGAGGCAGCAGATATCTCAAACAAAGAACAGCTATCAATTGTCTTAAGATATGATGGTGCTGAAAGGGTTATAAGTTCTATAACCCCAGGGGCTACTTCAGAAATCACTTCAGATGAAATAAATAAAGCATGATAATTATTGGCAGTGGATATAATAGAAAGTATTATACTTTCAGACTGTCCAACCTTTGAGGTGTGCCTGTTTGGGACATTGATCTCTGACCGCATAGCGGTAAGGGGTGAGGGTGAAGCCTGAGTCATCTAGGGGGGTCAGGGGGTAGGCTCCCCAGGGAAATTTTTAAATTCTTGGGTCTCTGAAATGGAAATTCCAGCATTTTGAGAGCAGTTTTGATGGCAATTTTAAGCATATTTGAGCAGGAGAAAAAAGGACAGCAATGGAAGTCTACTGACCAGTAGACAAGACTAGAAGTTGTGATAAACACAACTAGAAGTTCAGACAAAAAGCCATTTAACATTTATTATATACATTGATACAGAATGAACTGAACTTTAAGATTTTGCACCAAAAATGTAAAAAACCCCTGGTATATACTGCTAGTGCTTATATCTAAAAGTCACTGACAGTGTCACATTAGGGCATCAACAAAGAAAATCCAAAATCAATTCTTTAATTTCGACAATGAATTCTTGCTCCTTCCAGTTGGAACTAAAGGAGCAATAACACTTTCTCTACTTTTTGGGTGTTGCCATGGCCCATGGGAGACTTCAGTATTCAACCTTTCAAAGTGTCACTATTATTATGTTACATGCATCTGGTATTTATGACCAGTGTTATATATATGCAAGATCATTTTTTCCACAAAGGGAGTCCAATGGGGACTTGACAAAGTGGATAATTCCATAGGTAGCATTATAAAATATTTGTGCCACTGTCTAAAGTTTCAGACTATTTCTTATATCAGAGTGCAATTGACATATAGTGATTTAGAAATTTGTGGGGTGCCAAAGTGGGACTTTTGTTGTCCCAACTTGTAGTCAGTTGGGACACAGGACAAATTGCATGAAATAAGGACTGTCTCAACCAAATCTGGATGGTTGGACAGTCAGTACTTTTGATTATTTCACTTGAGCAGAAAAGGAATGCACTCAACATGTCCCTGTGCATCTCTGTCAATAGTTTTCAAGCTAAGATCTTTCACTTTAATTTCTCTTCAGAGAATTCCTGGAAATTTTGCAATTCACTTTCCACTTGTTTTAGCTTAACTGCTAACACAACAAACATTTTTAGCCTCTTGCTAACTGCTTGGAAATGACAGACTTGTGAAACTTTCTTTATTCTAATTAATTTGGGCTGATTTTTATCATCTGAGCATGAGCTTGCTTTATTCTGTAAGCCATCAGATAATTAGCTCTATGGTTCAAAGTAGCCAACAACTTGGTAATAAGTTTGAAATTACATGTAGCAAGTTCTTAGAGTGTTACTTTTTATGGGCACAGAGCAGTACATAGTTATAGATTAACAAACAAACCAGTTTGCACTGCTTAGAGTGTTACTTTTTATGAACACAGAGCAGTGCATAGTTATAATAAGACTATCAAAGAATGCAGTTTGGAAGCACTTACGGTTTCTGTTATTCATGTAATATTGTAATCTTGGTATCCCTGTGTTGTAAGTACTGTGCCCACAACTTAAGATGCCAGGTGAATAGTTCACATATCAAAGCAGAGCCAACTTGTTGGTCCATTAAAACAAACTATTCCACATGTTAAATCTATGCCTTAACATGGTATTATCCACCTTAAACATTAATTACTTGTGGTAAACAAGCATTTAGAAATTTATGAGTAAATTTTACAACCAGACAAATAATGGGTATATATGTCTTATTTAAGTCCAAATCTTGGCAGAAAACCATGTAAGTTGATATTACACTAGTGGATCCAGGGTGGAGCAATTAAATTCTGGGTATCACTCTCCTCTAAGTAGCAAAGAAAAAAGTAGAAGAGCTTACTAGTAATAAATTTTGACAGAAACCATCTTCAGGCCTCCTCATGGATAGGCTGGGTTACAGGTAGATATTTTTCCTTTTGATCAGGTATTATTTCAAGCTACATCATTTCATTTGAGGAATGCTCCTCTCCCACAAGAAAAAATATCATGCTTTGATGGGTCAGTGTGGTATGGTTGGCAAGTGTGTATAGTTGCTTTAAATGACTACTTTTGGTTTTCAAAGTCTGTAATCCAATCACAGAACACTAGGGAGAAAATGTCATTTCTTTTAATACCAACAGTACACAAATCTTGAACGAAAGTCAGGCTTTCCTGGAGGATGTAAACATAATTAGTCACTTAGCAATGACACTAAACAGCTAAGAACATTTATGAGTCAAACTTTAGTAAGCAAGAATTAGTCTAAATCAAACAAAACTTCTTAGTAACTAACTTGGTCCAGGCTAGATTAAATTCTATCCTTTACTATCTTCATTTTACGGAAGACCCTTTCACATTCGGCAGAGCTGCTTGGGATAGTGCTCAGGATATGGTATACTGTTGTTAACTCAGGAAAAACAGAGTCCAAGTTCCTGGACTTCAGGAATCTGTATGTATCAATGAGACTTGCCTTCTTTGGATTCAAAATATCAGCTTGATGACTGTGATGCAAATGCTTGAAAAATGAAGCAGCTCTTTTAATATAATCTCAGAGTCCATTTGATATTTTTTCATCAATGGTTCTATTTTCTGCTTCAAACGTTGCTTATCAGTAGCTACCATTGTCTTGGATGTCTGAGGCTGAAACAATGACATGGATGCCAGAACACTGCGTTGACTTTGGAATCTCTCCTGTAGGACATTCACGGCTGAGTCTATAGCTGTGTAAAATACTTCTATGATCCAATTCTCTTTTGCTGAGACAGATCTTTCATCGACACCTTCATCCAGTGACTGCCTTTTCTTTCTTCGGACTCTTTTGACTTCAAATTCTGTTGATGGAAGTTTCAACTCTCATGCCATCTTTTCCGCTTTGGCTATTAGATCTTGTGCGGCTGAGTTTCTCAAGAGCTGCGAATTTTTACTTGCACTGTCCACAACAGATATTGCAACTAGCAAGTCAATACTTCTAGACTGAAGAGCTAAGTTGAGTGGTGTCAGAACTTTAAACAGATCGTCAAAAAGTTGAATTTGTTGAGAAGGCCTTCAGCTTCAGATCGCACTGCTGCATCAAATTCAGTAGTGTTCTCATAAATTTGTAGCAGTGTATCCAAAACAACTTGGTAAAGTACGTCATGAATTAGCTAGTACATAACGCTTCTAGATGTTGCTTTTATAGATCGTTATGTATTTTAATTTTTTTCAATGTTTAACTTCTTAAGGGGCCCATGAATCCCAGGGCCCACAACGAGTTCTCGTTGTCTCGTCCCTGGCCAGCACGCCCCGGCCCTGTGGCATCACGTTTGCCCCATTCAAATTGACTCAGTCCGTTCCGAAGCACTGGTTACTCTACTACTCTCAATTGAATTTCTGAATTATCAAAACCTACAGTATCTTCACCGGACGAGGTCTCCGTAGGTCATGTATGACTATCAGCCTAACTAAAGAAACGTCCTGGAAGTTGGAACTGGGTTTTGGAAGATTCTAGTCACAAGAGTCTTGTCTTGGAAAGTGATTCATTCAGGGCTCAACGACATACGTCCGAGGTAATTTGCATATATCTATCCTTGCAAGTGTATTGTGTGGAAGCGCTGCATGCAAAGTGAAATTATCCGACCATTTTATTCACCAGATCGAAACTCTCGCTGATGTCAAAATGTTAATTCCCATTCCCACATTTATATGTGAAGCAGAAAGCCAGGCACTACGAAGGGTTAGTTCACCAAACTGTGAATGAGTCAGCGCCTAGAGCACAACATCAGCTTTGCTTATTAATGTCATGTCTTCGACATCACGCGTTGCATAAAATGCAGCAAGTCATCAAAATATTTTAACGAAAGCTCTTGAAACTAGACACTTGTTCTTTGGCGCGCAATTACTCCAGCTGTTCTGCTGATGCATTTTCAACGTATTGCTACTCAGTAGGATCAGACGAGTCAGTTGCGTTCACAACATATCACTCACCTTGAGCAGATAAAGCTGACTGAAACCAAAACAGGAGGACATGAACAACCTCGAGTTTGTAGGCATAACTCCCCACAGCCATAGTGTACGTTTCCCGACATTAAGAATACCTAATATTCCAGCAGTGAAGTAGTTCCCTGTCTTAATTACGCAAACTGCAGACCAAGTGACTGGATCGTATTACATCAAAATGACATTAACCTTTTCCCAGAAGGACGTATCCACTTCACGAGAAAAATGGTCGGGCGTTAGGTAGAGAAAAATAATGGGAAACTGATCTGGCAGGGAAAATAATGAACAAGAGTGCAGTCTAATAAGTTGGTTAACGTGCGTATATTTTCAAAGGTAATTCTTTAATGTACTGTTTTGATTTCAAATTTTTATTCTCTTGACCTATAGCCCAAAGTGGACTTGCCATAAACGATTCCACAAACATCGCGTGACTGCCATGTTCATTTCCGGGATGTCGTACATCAAGAAATTTCGCTGGTTAACATTTTAAACATTTACCAGTAGCGCAGCTGGAGGAGGAACAGGGGGGCGGTTGCTCCCCCAAACTGCTTCGCAGGGATGTTTTCGGAAAACCCTGGTCGTCTCACTCTGTCGGAAAATTTAGGTGTTGGTTAGCTGTTGATCGGAACGGAATTAACCCTTTGCCTGTCCCGTGCATCACATATGACACACACTGGAATCTGAGCAATAACATCAAACAAAGACTAGACAGGCAAAGGGTTAACCTGTTTTAAATTGTAGTTAATATCTTCCTCCGCTTAGCTTTGTAAAATATTTTGGGTTGATAATAACATTAAAATGTCGGATCTTGTTACACGGGTACGAAAAAATAGTTTCAGAGAATTTGAACAGAGAATTTGTAAATACAGTTTGCTAGTCCAGTAGATAATAGGTAGAAGCACGACTCACTATTTTCCATTTATTGTAAATATTCTAATTAATCTAATAGTTGGACAAAACAAAGCAATAGATAATTTAGTAGTTGGATGAATAACTAAACAAATGCTAAATGAATAAATATATATATAGTTGGCCACGCCCACGTCGTTACGCCCATTTGTTGGAAAAATATCGCGCTTGCCTCCCCAAGAAGATATCCTAGCTACGCTACTGACATTTACAAATGTATTTTCTTTTCGACGAGTTTGTTTCCTCAGTACAGCCACTTCAGTAAGCTTTTTGCGAGGAAATTCAAATTTATTAACAATTTCCCCCTAAACATGTTTATTCTGCCAATCTTTCTCTTTTTTACCGCGATTCGGGTGAAATCACCACATCGTAAACAGCGCTAGCGTTAAGGTACGTGTCTTTTGCGGATTGTGCAGTAACTCGTACTTCACCTAGTTCCTTGTCGTTGACAAAAGCTCTTCAGTTTGATTTATTCTGCTTTCTAATTGTAGCATAATCGGCTGCAAGGTGTGAATCACATGACTAGCGTATTAAATTTAGTAGAGCAATTTCTTTTTAATTTTTTTAAACCAAGGCGCGGAGTCTCCTCGTAAGCCGACAAATGCGGGGCCCTGGGCCATGGCCCAGTTGAAATTTAAGCGCTCACTAATACATTTTCGCGAAGGTTCCCCACAAACGGTCTAGAAAACCTTGCAGATTCTGGTTCAACACACTGGGGACAGTATCTATCGATTTTCAATCTTTATTTTCCACTTGCGATCGTTACAATCATATCTGGAGCAGTGATATCTGGTTCTGTCGCGTGTTCCTTTATACTTAATTAACCGCGTCCTAATTAGTTATGTCACAAATTCACTTTCCTTCCATCAACCACGCCTAATTACCCGATTAACTGTTACAAATTCAATTTCCTTCCATCAACCACGCCTAATTACCCAATTAACTATAATGCCGACAGTGTTTATTTTGATGTTTAGGAAACATGAGAGCTTGGATATATTGAAGTAGAAGAACGATCTTCAAGCTCGATACTCAGAAAATGATATCTGAGCCCCAGACGGGGATCGAACCCGCAACCTTCTGATGACCGGTTAGACTCAGATGGCGAGCTAAGTTGCAAATTCGATATATATATGTGCGACCTAAGCGGAAGCCACTATATAGTGGCTTCCGCTTAGGTCGCACATATATATATCGAATTTGCAACTTAGTTCGCCATCTGAGTCTCGGTAGCTCAATGGTTAGAGCGTCTAACCGGTCATCAGAAGGTTGCGGGTTCGATCCCCGTCTGGGGCTCAGATATCATTTTCTGAGTATCGAGCTTGAAGATCGTTCTTCTACTTCAATATATCCAAGCTCTCATGTTTCCTAAACATCAAACTGCTTCAATCATTATCAATATATAGTGGCTTCCGCTTAGGTCGCACATATATATATCGAATTTGCAACTTAGCTCGCCATCTGAGTCTCGGTAGCTCAATGGTTAGAGCGTCTAACCGGTCATCAGAAGGTTGCGGGTTCGATCCCCGTCTGGGGCTCAGATATCATTTTCTGAGTATCGAGCTTGAAGATCGTTCTTCTACTTCAATATATCCAAGCTCTCATGTTTCCTAAACATCAAACTGCTTCAATCATTATCAATATATAGTGGCTTCCGCTTAGGTCGCACATATATATATCGAATTTGCAACTTAGCTCGCCATCTGAGTCTCGGTAGCTCAATGGTTAGAGCGTCTAACCGGTCATCAGAAGGTTGCGGGTTCGATCCCCGTCTGGGGCTCAGATATCATTTTCTGAGTATCGAGCTTGAAGATCGTTCTTCTACTTCAATATATCCAAGCTCTCATGTTTCCTAAACATCAAACTGCTTCAATCATTATCAATATATAGTGGCTTCCGCTTAGGTCGCACATATATATATCGAATTTGCAACTTAGCTCGCCATCTGAGTCTCGGTAGCTCAATGGTTAGAGCGTCTAACCGGTCATCAGAAGGTTGCGGGTTCGATCCCCGTCTGGGGCTCAGATATCATTTTCTGAGTATCGAGCTTGAAGATCGTTCTTCTACTTCAATATATCCAAGCTCTCATGTTTCCTAAACATCAAACTGCTTCAATCATTATCAATATATAGTGGCTTCCGCTTAGGTCGCACATATATATATCGAATTTGCAACTTAGCTCGCCATCTGAGTCTCGGTAGCTCAATGGTTAGAGCGTCTAACCGGTCATCAGAAGGTTGCGGGTTCGATCCCCGTCTGGGGCTCAGATATCATTTTCTGAGTATCGAGCTTGAAGATCGTTCTTCTACTTCAATATATCCAAGCTCTCATGTTTCCTAAACATCAAACTGCTTCAATCATTATCAATATATAGTGGCTTCCGCTTAGGTCGCACATATATATATCGAATTTGCAACTTAGCTCGCCATCTGAGTCTCGGTAGCTCAATGGTTAGAGCGTCTAACCGGTCATCAGAAGGTTGCGGGTTCGATCCCCGTCTGGGGCTCAGATATCATTTTCTGAGTATCGAGCTTGAAGATCGTTCTTCTACTTCAGTGTTTATTTTATAATTAAATCTAACGCTATCGCAACACCTAAAAGGATTTATTTTTCAACATACATGTAGGGGCTCAGTCCCCTCATCTCCTTCCTTGGCTACACCCTAAACTTAATCTTCACTGCCGCGCTTTATGAACATAAAGTAAACTGCTAAAGGGAAAGTGAGACAGCTAGAACTGACCGACAGACAGATAAAAGGTGCAATGCAGTTGTGTAGATTAAACCACGTAAAACGTAAAGTACGAGGTTAAATATTAGGCCTGCGAAATGTATCTCATACGAAGGCTGTATTCTTGAGCAGGATTTCTGAGCTAATTTTTTTTCAAATAAAGGTAAGAGTTTGAGCACATATATATTAGATTCAGGAAACTCTTCACAAGGCTGCACCACCGAAGGTATACGCAAATGTGAGTACGTCTCGTCCGTTCAGAGCTTGAGGAATTCCTGAAATGACGCTATTCCAGGCCAAACCTAGCCTCCAGTCTACCCAACTCTTAGTTTACGTACCCTTAGTTATATCATCGAAACGACAGCCTCAAGTAACAGAGACCTGGTCACTGTCAACGTAGTGTCTTTACTCTCTGTGCATCGTTTACTGTCGCACCTTCCCTATCCAAGGAAAAATGCTTCCTGGAAAACTATTGGAGGGCGTTTTCCAAGCACAATGCTTGAAATTCACACCGTCTAAACTTGAACTAATTTTAAAACATAAAAAGCAACCAAACAAACACAGCATCCGTACATTGTTTGAAATTTTAGATTTCAGCTCTACGTTCGAATACCAAGCACTGCAAGGTATTGCGGAGTTTACATGTTTTAATTTTTTTTTTTAATGAAGCCACCGTGCAGGCCCGTCGTCTTTATTTGAGCTTTACATAAATTTCCCAACCACTCATCCTTTCTTTTCAGAATTGCTGACACGTAAGTGTTGCAAAAATTTAAGTTCATCTACCCTATTGGGTAACCTTGGTCATGAAGTGTTTTTACATTTAAATTGAGGAACAACCTGGCAGTGACGTGCTACAGTAAACTATGAGCGTAGGATACTGGAGATATGGCACAGGGTCCCAACAATAACTGTGGGGCTAACCCCCAAACATTTCGAGGGTCATATCTGTGAAAAGGTTTGGAGACATCCTTTTATGGCCTAATACAGTACAATTGCATTCACTCAGGGATTAAAGGAGAAAAGAGTAAATATTAAGGTAAGATCAGTCCTCAATAGAAGACCGGGGCTATCCCTTGGGTGACCCTCCTGTGGACAGTAGGTTTTGCCCAATAATTTGTTACTACACCACCCTACACGACATTTTTATAGCAGTTCTGGTGTTAAAAAGAACCGCTGATACATGAAATGTACCAGCTGGCTGTTAATTGAGACGGTTATTACTCTTTCACTGCGGAAGCTCTCCCTTTGACGAGCAAAATCATTTGGCGCTAAGCAGAGTAAAATAATAGAAGTCTTATGCCACCGGGGAAGAGTTAAGCCGCTGTTGCACGTTCGACTTTTTGTCTCGCAATAGTCATCTTTGTATATCCAACTACCCAACAAAGTCTGCGCAGCAAGATTCCTGCCAATTACTCGTTCCATTTCATGTAAGCACAATGCACGCGCGCGCTTCTTTTGTGGTTAGTTGTCATGTGACTTTTTGCTCGGTTGCAGAATCGGAACAAGCAGCAAAGTAAAGAAACGGTTAGTGCACGAAATTCAGATCAAAAAACACCAGAAACGACAGTGGCACAAAAATTCTGTCACTAAAACCCTACATAGTGGCATGAATTTGTAAAAATGTTTTGCGTCCCCATTTTCTCAAAATTCTGGATCCGTCCCTACTCTAATTCTTGTCATAAAGTCATATCATCAAGCAGAAGTACAAAAAAAGTAATGTTAATTAAAAACCCTGAATCTCGAATATAAAACTTCGTCCCTGCAGTTGACTAGGAGCCAGCGCATCTTGAAAAGCAATCACTAAGAAAACTCTGAACAAATACAATACGATGAACCCTCCATCGAATGCCCCCTGAAATAAAATAATTTTTGCACTTTGGGTCTATTTCGCTGCGACTGCTGTCAAATCCCCGCATCAAATCTCTTTGACCAGTATTAAACATTCTACCTGAACTGCGCATGATGTACGCTCCAAGTAGATAAACTTTTCTCATTATCTCCAGCACGCTAGCTTCGCGAGAATTCTCACAGAAACCCTTCCATTCTATTACTCATTTACAGCAGCAGCAGCACCACCGCTTCATTAGGCATCTGGCATCTACTGTGGTATCCATTAAAATTCTCGCACATAACCAGAAATTCATAAATGCAACACCCCTCTTCCTGTTTGCTACTGTCATTCAAGGGTGACCCCAGGAATTCCCCGACGCAGGGGCTAAGATCCCCGACAGGGAGGCTGAAGCAGAGAGGCCGGGACCACGCTCCTTAATAATTGCCTGATTTTATGGCCGAAAATGTCATGTTACTTTTACCAAGAAATAATAGCAACAACTGTCCAGAAACAAAATTTATTTTTAGGTTTATGAAATGTAGAAAAGAATCTATTATCTTTCTTGGGGGAATCAATAACAAGTACTCATTGTTCCTACAAAATAAAATTTATCCCCTGACAAATTGTTAATTTTCCCTAACAGGGGGGCTAAAGTTCCCCGATGGAGAGATGTAACCCCCTCTGCCCCCCTCTGGCACAACCCTACTGTAATTGTTATAAATTAAGTAGTTTTCAACGAACAAATAAAAGCACAAAACATGAAATCAACAAAATTTCTTTATTATGCCAATGGCATATAAATTTATGGTGGTCTTACACTTAAACTGTCGATTTTTTTACGAAAACTTTTTTTGTTCGTATTTTACCTAAATTTTTAGAATGCAGTAGTAGTGACCTTGGCATGACCTTGAATGACCTTGGGGGTTTTTGCGGTACTTAATTGACAAACGATGACCATGAATGACCTTCATAATTTTTACGTTGACTTTGACCTTCACTAAAGAATCTTATGGAAACATTGAGCGTATGAAGAGTATGAATAGATTCTTCCTGAAGGTGTTGAAAAACTACAAACTTTACTATACATATTAAATATTAATCTTTGAATTTGCTTTTCTCGAGTTTTTAAACTGCTTGATAAGCATCATTTTCAAACTTAAAATTAAATTTTCCTTTTTACCGAATCTTACCAAATTTTCAGCACAGATACCGAACATAACAATCTAGCAAGTGAACCTACAAAATTTAATATCATGTTATATCACTTTCGAATTCTAAAATTACACGTTGTATTGTTACTTTGTCTAAAGTTTTAGATATTTTCTGTAATAATTTGAAAAAAAATCGTAAAAAGCTCGGAAAATTTGCAGTTTTTTACGTTTCGTGCCTGGATTAGCTTTTTGAAAATGCATTAAAATCTAAAACAGACGTCCCTGACCATTTGGTTGTACTGTATAATGTTTGAAAGTGACAAAACTATTTCACTGTTTATGCTCCATTTTTTGTTAACGTAGCAACTGACCAATGAAAAAGATGATTTTGATTGTTAAAATTTGATTCGCTATTATGCCAGAAAATTCCTTTGCTTTAATAATTAAACGCAGGAAAATTCGTATTTTGGGTGTAAGACTCTCTTAAGGTTCACATATTTGTGCATGTTGGCCAGTTAGAGATCCGATAAAGTCATTAAACTGTCCCTCCCTTTCCATCATAAAATAAGCTCTACATTTCATTCTTGTAGAAAAATCCCTTAAATCGTGGGCTAACTTAAATCGATCTATATCCTTTGATGTAGGTCAAAATTTCAATCCCCGTGATAACGACTTAATCTGTTCTTCAGACAAATTCCACTTTTATAAATATTTAGGGAAAAACATCATAGATTGGGTCGATTCTGTCTTCTGCCAAAGATTCATAAGAATTATGATCGGATAATGTGCCGGGAAGACCAGCTATTTCTAATTGTAGTGTGGTTACGGAAAGGATTTCGGAGTTGGTGGATTTCCATTTAAAGCCATAGTGGCAAATTTACCCCATGCGATTAAAGATACCAAGATAAGGAGATTAAAAGATTTAGGTCATTTTTCTGAGAATGCCATTCTCCGCACCAGAGATGTGGTTGAGGGCTTCTAGAATATGGTGGAAATTACAAAAGAATTTTTGATACAAGATGGAGATTTGGGGTCGGAGTTAGGTAGACGGATTTGTGAATCGGATGACGTTTCTGGAAGAAGGTCGAGAGAATTGTATAGTTATTTATTGAAGGAAAAGTTTAGGAGTGAGATTATTGAAGGACAGTTACAGACGGCAAGAGATGCTGATAGAAATGCTTTACATTATCAGGAGCCTATAATAATAAGAATAAATTAGAAGATAGAGTACCGTTGCATGGTTTTAGATTTTCATCTGATGTTATCGGGAATTGGAAAAAAAGATCTGTGAGTTGGTTCTCGTCTTACGTGCATCGGATAAAATGTGAAAGGTTTTTCAGGACTGGAGGCACCTCTAGTTAGTTTTAGGAAGCCAAAAACTTTTAAGGTGGAATTGGTATAAGAAGTGGGATACAGAGATCTGCTGAGGAGAGTAAAGGTATGAAGTTCTATCGCAATATCAATCAGGCTTTAGGAAATGTCATTCCACAGAAACGGCTGTTGTATATTTCACTGACCATATCCTAAAAGACATAAATGATGGACTATTGACAGGATCCGTGTTCATAGATCTTAAAAAGGCATTTGACCTGATGAACCATAACTATTTAGTTAGTGTACATAAAATTGTAGAGATGAGCCGGTGGCAAAAAAATGCCGATATCCGATACCGATAGTTGAAGAACCGATATATACCCACTATCGGCCGATATATCGGCAAAACCGATGTTTCTTTGAGTCGATGCGGTCAATAGACATAAACAAATTTTAAGCATAACAAAAGAACACAATACCCAAATCAATACTTGCAAGTTGCTAATGATTATAATAAACAAAACAAAGAAAGACCATAACAAAATTCGTAAATATTAAAGCGTCGATCTTCGAATATAATATTTACATGATATAAAACAATCGTATGTTTCTTTTCTTCTCTGTCAATCAAAAATGTCAACAGACAATAACAACTCCTTACTAGTACCATTAGCAAGCAAGCGTGGAGCGTACAAATTTTTATCGTTTGTTTACGTTTTAAACCGATTAAACGACTGATTTCTGGTTTAGTTGACAGTTCGGGCGAGTTCTTTAGAGTTTGAATTACACTTGTCAAAGTTTGACAAGCCTTGTAGACATGTTTTTTTTAATAGCTATTATAAAATCTAACCTTTGTCTGGGGTATTCTATTAAAAATAAGTACACACCAACGCATTTTGAACATTTCAAATGCAGGTCAATTGTCAGGCTCGGTCGTTTCGTCCATTCGAGCGATTCAAGACCTTTAATAAATAATCTACGAACATCAAAATCAAGTTTAACTCAAACTCTATTAATGGCAATGGCAATGGCAATGTCAAACACAATTTGAATGTAAAATTCTAAAACTAGATTGCAAGCACAAACTAATAGTCAAACTGTAGTCTTGGCAAATTATGATGCAAAAATAACAGATTGTCAGCCTTGTGTGGAGCTAGTAAGCTTCTCTTCTCGGTGTAAATGTTGCCCTGCTCACTGAACAAACGTTCCGACGCTACACTAAAGCTGGAAGCGCTTAAATAATTGGATGCAATTCGGGTGAGATTTGGATGTGCCAGACGATTTCTAAACCACCATGCATATGGACAGGAGACCCGTGGCTCTAACGGAAGCGCCAGGAAATTTGAAACTTCAGAAGTAACCTTGTCGGGAGGGGACATCTGTTCGCCTGGGGCTACACTGTTGTCATTGACAATCTCATTGAAACAAGCCCAAAGGTCGTCATGATTTTGTTTTTGTGAAGTTTTTTCCTGAACCGGTGGTGTAACTACGAATGTGCATTCACTTTCGGTTGGCTTCAAGCGATTGGTTTCGTTGATCAAGACAGTCCGCGATTCAGATGGCAGAAATTTCAACTTAAATCTGGGATCAACAGCAGTAGCCAGTAAGAAGTTGTTGTCCGTCATTGTTGATTCAAAACGACTTGATAACCTTTTCAATAGCTTAACTCTCAAAATTTTCACACCATGACTTGCCGCTCCATCGTTCTTCCCTAGGAATCGTTTTAGTACACAAATTGTTGGGACGACTTCAGAGATACATGAATTTGGCTTGCTCATGACTTTAGTGTACTCCTCAAACATTTGAAGCGCACGCAAAAGCCTTTCCATAATATCTCATTCGTTCGAAGTAAGGCAAGTGATCGTTTTTTCAGCCGAGTACAAAGCCACCGCACGCTTCACTTCCAGTAGCCTCTCCAGCATATAATATGTGGAATTCCATCTGAAATAATGAAATATAATAATTTTTATTATTTAACAAATAGTAACACAGAAGTGTCAGTCATTGTTGTCGAATGATGAAATATAAAAAATATCTCTGAACAGACAAAAAAATTAAAGTATAGTTATTCGTCACTAAAAGTCACTTTCGATTTGTTTATTTTGTTATATGATCTTACCTTGTGGATACGTCTTGTATTAACTTCTTTGGCAAACCCAATCCTTCTTGGATTTTTAAGAGCCTTTCACTTGCAAAAGCAGAATGGTGAAAATGACCAACGATTTGGCGACTCTTGGCTATCATGTCAATGGCGACTGTCTGGGAGGTGATAGCATCTTTAATGACCAGTTGCAAAGTATGTATGATACAAGGAGCCTGTTTTATGCTACAAATTCCAACGTCACTTGAAATGTTGGAAGCATTATCGGTGACTACAAGGTGACAAGCTGATTTATCAAGTTTCCATTTTTCAAACATCATATCAAACTTCTCAGCAATTCGTTAACCGGTATGCAACCCAGGGAAGTAGCTGGATTGCAGGACAAATGATTGTCTACCTTCTCGTTCTGTCCAGTCAACCCAGTGGCCAGTCAATGAGATAAAGGCGTTGTTGTTGTAGGAACATGTCCATGTGTCGGAGGTGAACGAAATGTCTCGGCAATTTTTCAACGGCTGTCTCTGCGCGTTTCACTAAATCCGGTATTACAGTGTCGCTAAAATACTGCCGACTTGGCATTTTGTATTTGGGGCAAACATTCATCAAGCGCACGAAACCTAAATCTTCCACTAGGATGAAAGGCTGATTATCTAAGGCTATCATCTCGCCGATGAGGTTGCTAATACGTCTTGCAGGAGCACTATTCAAGTCCCAGCTTATACCTGCTTCAAAGCTGTCTTTGACACTTATCTGGATCTGATTCTTCAACTTTTTCCTCATGCTAGCGGTAGTTTCTTCTTCGTCGTCGTTTTCCTTTCTTGTAAAGGATTGTGCTGTTTCATTGCTTGTCATTTCGACATACTTCTCGGTGTAACAGGCCATACTATACCCCCCGTCTGGACTATACCTGGGGTTAAAGGGGCCTAGGCTAGATTATACCCCGGGTATATTATGGCCTAAGCCAATTTATACTCCGGGATATATATTGGCCTAGGCCAATTCATACCCCTCGGGCCAGATTATACCCTCATGATATCAGTAGTGTTGAGTGATATACACAAGAATTACTTAATTTTCTAACATTTTATTGGGGGTTCAGCTTTGTCAGGTTAGTTAAGTGAGAAAGCTAACTGACTTAAATCTTAAAACTCTAAACACATAGACTTTTATTACTTCAACCAGAAAAACTTCAATCAGTAAAAATATTAGACTTCCACAAAGATCAAAGATTACTACCTCACTTCTCAGCAGTGTTTACACATTAAAATAAAAGCACATACCCAAAACATTATAATGCAATTGTAACATAATGTTCAATTAATTTAACTGTTCATAATATAAAAAAAAAGTCATAACGTCCTGAAACTTCAACTTCTAAGGCTAGCAAGTCTTTACTACAATATAAATGTTCAAAGTTAAACACTGATAACAACATCAAAATGATCATGCTTGTTTTTAAGATAAAGTGCATGTTCTGTTGTTCACTGCAGATTGAAGCTTGCGGGATAGGTCAACCGATCCATGGAGTCACTGACATTTGTGCCACCGGACTTTAGGGTCCACAGTGTCATCTTGTTAGGGTTTGAGGTCCATAGGAAGCTTGGCCTTCAGTCCATACATGACCTCAAATAGAGTGCACTTGGTTGAGGCATGCACAGATGTGTGAAAGGCAGACAGAACACCAGGGATGAACTTGACAAGCTTACTAAGAGATTCTTTGTGTGTTCGATTGTCACGTTCCCGCTGGCCATTTGTTTGTGGGTGGTAGGCAGATGAAATGCGGTGATCTGTTTGAAAATGCTCCATCAAGTTGTCGATGATCGAGTTCACAAATTCTCGTCCCTGGTCGCAGATCAGAGTGCCCACACAGCCAAGGCGGCAAATAACAGAGTACAAAAAATTTACTACTGAGTTGGCACTCTTATTTGGAACAGCTATTGCTTCAGTTCACTTGAAGAAATAATCAGTGGCAGCAACTATATATTTGTTGCCGTTTGATGTTTCCTGAAAGGGATTGATCATATCAATCCCGACTAAGCTCCATACTTTTCCAGGCACTGGTATACTGTTGAGTGGTGGAGCCTCCTTGCTGATTTTAGGATTTATGACAAAACATTTTTGACAGGCTTTGACATGTTGGTGAATGTCGTTCTTCATTCCCTTCCAGTAATAACGGTCAGAGATTTTGGCTAACGTTTTATCTCTGGCAAAATGGCCACCAGAAATTGGGTTGTCATGACGGACCTTCAGGATATTTGGCAGTCGGCTTTTAGTGAGAACCTCCTTTTCCCCATGGTAAAGTATCCCTCCTTCTGCTCGATATGGCTTAGCTGTTTGTCTGAACTGGGACTTGGCATTTACACGTTTCTCTGGAGGTAGATCGTAGATCCACTGGGGGTACTTTTGTTGTGTTGAAGTGTAGAATCTCAAAAGCTGGTCATAAAGTTGGTCTTCCATGGTTGTCAAAAGTGGAAAACTAAAGAGTTTGGTGTTAGAGGAAGCAGTTATGTATCTGCCGATGTTTTGCCGATATATCGGCTCATCTCTATAAAATTGAACATCATTTAATTTATGTTTGGGATAAAACATAAATGAAAAGAATATGAAAATTTTAAAATAAGCATAAGTGGGCAATCTGTTGAGTGTGTATCTAATTTGAATATCTGGGAGTTATCTTGGGCGAAAGCATGAGTTGGGAAGAACACAGTGAAAATATCAGTGAAAAAGTAAATAAGCGATTGAACATGATTTACCGTATACGACCATGTCTAACCATTAAGGCAGCAAAATTTATTTTTAATACACAGATTCAACCTCTCCTGGACTACACGATATTCAACGTTTACAAAATCGGGAAGCCCGGATTGTGCTTCAAGAGAGATCATCTGAAAATACATTTCAAAAATTAAACTGGATTAAGCTGGAAGGTAGGCACATTATGCACAAATGTATATCAGTTTATAGGTGTATGAACAATTATACACCAGAATATCTTTAAAATTATTTTATGAAAAAAGCTCATAAATATAATACTTAGGCGAAAGGATGATATTATGTTACGTTAATCCAAACTTGAACTTGTTAAAAATCATTTTACTATTCAGAACCTTTTTATTTTAATTCTTTTCCAGATCATATTAAGAGCGTGCTATCATTAAGTAGTTTTAAGTACTTTTTAGTTTTTATTTTTAACGATTTTTGTTATGAAATACTTATGCATAATTAGATTTGTATAAATAACCATATGAAAATTCGTACATTGTTTTTAACGAATATATAATCACTATAGGATAGAATTTTTGTAAATTTTAAAATTTTTTTTTTAATGCAGGGCCTCTCTGAGCACCAGCCTTTGAGCTGAATGGTCTACCCTGCTAAAATAAAGTTTTACCAATTCCAATTCCAAAAGTCGGTGTCAAATTTGCAGATTTGTGAAGGAAGGAAGAGATTTTATTTATTTATTTACTTGTAACTGTGGCTCAGCCTTGGAGCCCAGGCTTCACGCGGATGGTTTTTGTTTTGTTTTGTTTTTTTTTTGCGTGAAACTAGTTGTCAAAGGAAACTCGAACTGCGAACATTCTGTTGGCGCGTGACACGTTTATGGATTTGTAGCATTGCGGTTGTTGATATTATATAGCTTTCGTAACATTGTGTATCACAGTGGAAGAAATTCGTTTCACGTCAAGTTTCTTGTCAGTTGCCAAAAGGCAAATAATCCTGGCGACGTGATACACAATAATTGACGAACGCTGCGGTCCCAGGAGTTACGTACTTATTTACTTACTTACTTTCTTACTTATTTATTTATTTATTTATTTATTTATTTATTTATAAAATATTTATACAGGAATGTTCAATTCAGCGAATGCTGGTTTAAGTGGAGCCCTGGTAAGAAAATCCTACTACTAATGAATACAGCACATACGAAGTAGAAATAATAATAATAATAGAAAGTAATAATCGACAAGGTTCTCACTGATTGTTATATTTCAGATTTCAGTTCTTTCTTGAACATCAAGAAGCTAGTTTCGTTTCGTAATTCTGATGTAAGCATATTCCACGTATTTGCTCCATTGTATAGAATGAGCATTGATACTTAACGGTCTTTGCCTGAAGAAGACGAAATAAATCTTTGTGTCTTGTGTAAGAACTATGGAAATTACGGAAATAGCTAAAATCGTGAAGGAAATAAGCCATGTAAACCCTTAAACATTCTTGCAGGCAAATCTTAAATACACTCTACGAGATTGTAGAGACAGCCAGCTAATAAGAGTAAATTTAACATCACACTGTTGAATCTTGTGTTCCTCGATAATACTGACTGCTCGCCTTTGAAGCTAGTCCAGGTAGTCCCAGTTTGTCTTTCCACATGGGAAATATGGAATATTACATAACTTACGATTTTGATTGTTACTCCACGGATACTGTTTATCTTATTGAGTGTGACATATGCTCTAAACAGTACATTGGAATCTTCCTTCCATCATCCAAGAATCAAGTCCTCCGTCTCCAAGGCCCTCGTTCATCGAGCACGTTCAATCTGCGATTCCCAGCATCTTGATTGCGAGTTCAAACATCTCAAAAAGGTTCTCAGACAGAATGGTTTGCCGACTGACAAGATGATTGAAGAAGATCACAAACCCAATAGGTCAAAGCAAGAATACGTGTTTACTGTAGTACTCCCGTACACCGACCCAGTATCCCATTCCTCTCAAAAGAAAATATTAAAGTCTATCATACCACCTTCAATATGTACTTCCAGCGACTTTTCACCCATGAAGTCAAAACAGAGAAGACCCAGCATCCCGGAGTCTACCGCATCGTTTGTGAATGCGGACTGGCTTACATCGGAGAGACTGGACGTACAACTACGACACGCAAAAAAGAACATTACACGTGTTGCGTTAAAAGTCAAACCGAGAAATCATCCGTGGCAAAACACACCTGGGAGACGGGCCATAGAATAAAATGGGACAAAACCACTCTTCTGAGCAACCCTAAAGATTACTTTAGTAGAAGGATACGGGAATCAATAGAAATATTCAAACATGCCACCATTCCGCAAGGACAACCTTTAAATGGTGCTTGGACTGCACTTTTTTCCTAAATTTATTCTTTTAACAATTCTCTTGTACACATCCCTCTTTTAAAATCTATATTACTGTAGTATCCATATTAGTAGCCATTAGGAATATAATTGGATTTTCTTTCAGTTTAAATCGTGACGTCATTTAGCACGCGATCACCGTGAATCCGTTGTTAAAAGAATGTAACGTATGCAAACACTAGGTTTATTTCAAAACTTCAATTTCTTGCTCTGATGAAGTCCTGAGTGTCCGGAACGAAAGCTCAGCAAAACGTAACAACAAACAACGTGACGTTACCTCAAACTCTTGTGTCAAATTAAAGAATATATCGTCATGCCAAGCTTTAAATCTCTTAAACATGGTCTCCTTTAACGCGCGACTTGTACTGGTGCCAGTACAGTGCAAGTAGGGAAGAAGAAGTGTATTTTGGCAAAACACTACTGCAAACCACCCACTATTACTGTCCCGCCCATAGTTCTGTCCACACTGTTGTCAATCAAAGGCAACCTTATAATTTTGAGATGACCAAACACGTGCACGCGATACTTCTGTCGTCATTCTGAATCATCACAAGATGGGAAAACCGTACTGTGTGTAGAAGAATCACAAAGTATCAGTGCATTTGATGTCCAGTGGCTGTGTGAGAGCAATTTGCGCACCTGAAACTCCTCAAACAACAAAAGACTAGGCATATAATGCCATGCGACGTATAGCGATTTGTAAGGGTTTTGAAGAAAGCAGTGAACAGTCTGAAGGGCAAAACATAGTCATAGATGAAATCCCCAAAACATCCACAAGTGTGACAAAAAACAGCGACGACGTCTCATCTGTAGAAAGGAAGCAGTGGACTCGTGAAGAAAAATTGGATTTTATAGACTTACATGAAAAGTTTAACAGAAAAGCCCGAGCAGCAAGAGGATTCACAGCGCGTTACAAGTTTCAGCTGAAGTCAAGCACCTACAATCCTTGGCTTGAACGAGAACGGAAGCTTCGAAACGCGCCTTTCTAGTAAATGAAGAAACAACTTTACGAGGAATTCACAACTTTACCCGAGAAAGGAGTGAAGGTGAATAAATGGTGGTTTCGGATGATATGTAAGAGCTTGAGGGAGGAAATTCATCCCGAAGCCGACTTCAAGACATCCTACCAATGGTTTAGCAGATTCAAGGCACGATTTGAGATATCGTTAACAAAACCAGTGAACTCGATTTCCATTTCTGGAATGCTAACTGGCCAATGAAGAGTGAAGCCAAGATGGCTGCCCATGAAGAAAAATTTTTAACGTCAGTTTTAATCTCCCACGCGACATTTCACACTTTCCTGACGAGTTTTTTTTTTAAATTACACACAGAACATGTCTTCAAAAGATATATACCTTACTCGTATTAAAATTCGCGCAGTACTAGAATTCGCGCAAGCATAGTTGCGCGAATTTTAGTATTGCGCGAAATATAATCCGCGCGAAAAGCAGAGTGGTGTAACATGAGACAAAATCATTTGGTTTATTTATGCAAACACATATGATATATGTTTTAAAGTATAACATTAAAAATCAAAAATGTCTTCTTCATCATCCTGAGCAATTTCTGTCGGAATATTTTCAGGCTCCACGATTACGTGGAGCCTTACGTGGAAATTAATATTCCACCAGGAATGCCTGCATTTTGCTGCAAATTTCCCAACTCGCGTTGTTTTGCATGACCGTTAAGGTAATGGGAATCTCCAAGCCCCCTTGAGGTAAGGGAGATCGTCGAAATTCAATGTCACGAACTGTTGCTTTCATATTGCCCCATATTCGAAAAAGAACTTGCAAAATCGAGAAATCTCTCGAGGCAAATGGCCAACCAGCGACATTGGTTCAATCCTGCCTCTGATCCTAGTGAACAGACCAATGGCATATGGGTCAAATATGCTGCCCGAAAGTGGCTTCACTACCAAGTTCTGGTTGATTCTTGCAGCCCAGATTTTTCTGTATTCATGAAAGCCGCGTGATGCGCAAGCCAGAGAAAATGATGTCCCCTCAGGATTCCGTTTCACTGAATCAGAGTTCTCGATGTCTGAATTGTTGGTTTCTCCTGTGACAATTTCTTGAATGAAGCAAACAGATGCATACGTTTCTTTGTCGTCACAGTGTTTACATAAAGCAACACTCGAACCACTTTTCCATCCAGGATATTCTTCAGAGGCCGGGACTGAACACTTGACTCCACGGTTACAAACGAATGACTTGCATTTTAGGCATGTGTATTTTGTCATATTATTGCACATGACGCAAATGCCTTCCATTTTCCTACACAATAGTCAATGATCAGTCGCGTTCGCCCAAGGTGCTGCATATGACGTGTAGCAAACACGTGAAACATTTCCGTTTTATGCTCAACCTCATGCAAGCTGTGCGAACGTAGAGAAACAGCGTGTGTTGGAAATCAACGCTCATGGCTCTGTTAAAGTATTTCAAAAAGGTTTCCCAAGACGATATTTCTGTTGCATCATCTAGCGGTAACCTAAATGCAGCTGAAGAAAATGCAGTAAAACACCAATTGTTTTTGGACACTCCAGAACCAAAAAAGAAGAGGGGCAAATATGGAGAATATGATGCTTTTCAACGAGCAGAAATTGCAAAATGGGGACTTACGCATGGAATACGACCGGCGGCAAGAAAATATTCTGTACCGGAGTCCACTGTTTGTGGATTGATCAAATCTTATATAAAGGAAAGAACAGAGAACAGAGAACTCGACCAATTGCCAAGGAAGCATCGTGGAGCAAAAACTTTGTTACCCGAGAACATCGATGAGAAAGTTATCTCAATGATCAAAAGCATGAGAGCGGCGGGATGTGTTGTCAATTACAACATCGCTATTCCCATAGCGAAAGGAATCGTACTGGCTAATGACCGGTCAATGTTAAAGGAAAACGGAGGAAAGCTGGATTTCCACTATACATGGTGCCAGTCAATTTTCAGAAAATTGGGTTTCAGTAAACGCAGAGGAACAACTGCAAAACAACCCGTATCACCTGGCTTTTTGAAAGAAATTCGATTCAAGTTTTGTCGGTCTGTTAAAGAAGTGGTGAGTGCTTATGACGTGGTCGACGATCTGATCATAAACATCGACCAGACTCCTTTGCCGTTTGTCCTCTTTAGTAAGTACACAATAGACAAAACTAACGAGAAGTTTGTGACGATAAGTGATAGCGCTGATTATCGCCAAATTACTGGAACATTCTCAGTCACCGCGTCGGGCAAATTTCTACCAATTCAACTAATCTACCAGGGGAAAACAGATCGGTGCCACCCTAAATTCAACTTTCGAAAAGAATTCCACATTATCCACACGGAAAATCATTGGTCAAATGAGAAGAAAGCAATGGAATTGATCAATCATGTTCTTATCCCCTATGTGAAGCAAATAAGAGAAGAGCTTGGTTTTCGCACCACAAAAGAATGGGTTTTGGTCGCGGATGTTTTTAAAGGACATTGGACGGATGCAGTAAAAAAGATCATTTCCGACAATAACGGCATGATGGTACCTGTTCCCAACAACATGACATCATACCTGCAACCCCTAGATGTAACGGTCAATCGTTCTTGCAAAGTTTTCCTACGAAATCAGGCGCAAAAATGGTACTCAGAGCAAGTCCAAGCCCAAATCATGAATGGTATTCAGCCCCATAAAGTGTGTGTTGACTTGCGAATAAGTGTGCTCAAACCACTTCACGCAAAATGGGTAGTGCAGTACTACGACTATATGCGATCTAACAAGGATATCATTCTCAAAGGTTGGCGACGATCAGGTGTGAGCGCCGCATTGGAGGAGCCACAACGAAAAGAGGATCCTTTTGAACTCTAAAATGTTGTGAAGAATTAAGTTTTAGGCAAATGAGAATACTTCATTAAAATTTTTAGTATTTGTTGGTATTCTGAATTCATGCTTTATTATTATCATGGATTTTTGCTTACATTGTATACTTTTGACAATAATTTTTTTAATTGAGACAAGCCAAATCGTTTTTTGATCAAATTTAGACAAGTTTTATTTGTTGATGAAAAATAATCTTGATAAATGCGTAAATTGCTTCTATTAATCTGACCTAAAAGAACGAACAAAAAAATTATTACGTGAATTTAAAGCTACGCGAATTTAAAGCTGCGCGAATAAGTCCTCAACAGGGTGCGCGAAATTAAATCGCGCGAATTTAAAGCTGAGCGAAAATGAGTACCACACGAATTTTAATACAAGTAAGGTATGAGTTTCAGAATTTCAGGTATATTTTGATAAAGTCAAACCGAGTTATAGGTTGTATATTTTCACGAAAATAAATTACCAAACTGACGAGAAACCTGGTAAAACGGTCTCGAAAAACTACGTAAGGAAACTACTAAGTACACGTCCTTTTTGACCTTCAGTTTACCATTTTTAGACAATTTAGGACAATTCTTAGGCCACACGGCAATAATGAATCCTTTTAAACACTCGAATATGTAAAATTGGTCCAGTAATATTTCATCTGAGCATTTTTTCCTTGGTTGTGAATGTTTTTGGAGCCGAACCAAGCAAAAACTGAAGATTAAAGTCCTGTAAAGGACTAGAACTGACGTACAAGACCGCAAAGAGGACTGAAACTGACGTTCAAAATTTCCCTCCATGGGCTGCCGTATTGGCTTCACTTTTAGTCCGAGCAAATGACTAGGAGTTAGCTTCCACATATGGAAATTGAGTTCAGTGAATAAGACCCACAAATACCGCCCAAAGGCCACCAGAAACACTGCAAATGTCCGTTCAGCAGTTTCACCGTTACATTCGCGAAACTGCGACGAGTAAATATAACGATCTGATTGACATCCAAAGTAGTGTTGTTGGCCCCTGGGTTTTGGGTGACATTGCCAACATGGATCAGACACCTCTCGAGTTCTGTTTTGATACTAAAGGAGCTACTTATGCTAAGATGGGAAAGAAGACTGTACGGACTCGAACATCTGGCAGTGGTCACGAAAAAAGGCAGTGCACAGTTCAACTAACTGTGTTCGCAGATGGTGAACCAAAAGTGAATCAACTTCTAATTTTTAAGGGCTCTGGAAAACGCATTTCAGATGAGGAAACAAAGCAATAAAATTCGTGAGTTTTCGTTAAATTTCAGGAGAATGCTTGGTGTGACGAGGACATCATGGTGTTTTGGCCCAGGTATATGTGGAGCGCCCAGAGGGATTTCTCTGGAAAATGAAGATCAAGGCTGTTGGTTTATGACGAACACGTAGTGCAAACTACCCAAAAGGTGAAACAGATCGTGGAGAAAGAGTGCTGTGCGACCTTAGCGTCAGTAGTGCTACCTAGAGCCACCAGCAAAATTCAACCTCTCGACTTCGCCATTAATGCCGAATTTAAAAGAAGTGTGGATCGCCAAGCAACCGAATTGATAGCTAAAGACCCGGAGATCTTTCTTACCTTAAAGATGACTGCAAGTGAACGCAGAGTTTTGTTCACCAAGTAGGTTTGGACTGATATAGCAGGAAACAGCTCGTCGATTAAAAGACACGCTAATTCGCTCCTCTGTAAAATGTGGCATTGCGCTTCCGACATCTAGAGAAAGGGATTACGAGATAAATCTCGAGGGCATTCACATTTACACTATTGGTAAATCATCTGATGTGGGAGACTTAGTCTTCTATCATGATTGCAGTGATGATGAACTTGGCCTGCCTGTCAACAACGATGACAGTTTATAATTAAGCTTCTGTTACGTATTAAACGCGCAAAGAACTTGTTTTATTACACAAAACGATGCATGATGTCCTGTTAAATTTAATATGGACTTGAAATAAAGTTTTGGGGTTTTTTACCCTTCTTTAAAGCCATTTCATCATCATAATCATCATCATCATCATCATCAATCGTATTCATTGTATCACGCGGAAACGGGGTAGTTCGAATAGGCCGCTACGTTCGGAAATTTTCTATGACATCTCACATTTGCCATTATACTTTCGGGAGGTCGCTACTTTCGGGAGGTCGCTACTTTCGGGAGGCCGCTATGTTCGGGATTCTACAGTGTTTCGCATTTGAAATGGAAGACATATGAAAGTTAATTTCACAAATGAACTTTTCATTTCACATATGGAATTGAAACAATTCATGTATGCAATAGTATTTTCATACGTGAAATGGGGTGATACAGAACGTTTCTGAAAATTTGTATCAAAAGTATGCTGAGGCTCGAGATAGAATTAAGATTGTTTTTCAAAGAGTAACTGTATTCGGTGTCCGCAATTATTTAGGGGTAGCAACTAAAACGCACCCCTAAGTGATGAAAAATTAGCGCAATTTTGAATGAAAGTTCGTCCGGCAAACAGGCTTCACCGGCATCGTGCAAATGGAAAGCCCCACACTACGAATATTTATCCAAACAAAAAACCTTCCGTAGCTGTGTAAACGAGTTTCTTATTCAAGCCAACTTTATGTCTGTGAGGTGGATAAAAGTGTTTCCTTAAGCACAATAACTGAACCCTTGTTATTTTAAATTCTTTTGTAATAAAGAGGACAAAGGCCCGGTGATTAACTTTTTACTTTTATCTCCGATGAGATTGGCCACAATGGTTGAAATAAAGGAGGCTTTCGTTATTTTACTTTTAATAATGGCAAATTACCTCATGTGATTGCATGTTGCTCTCATAGTGAGAAATTTCTGTTAATAAAGTAAAATTATACGCTGCTGTTTAAGATCCTGGAGCAGTATTGTAGTGTTCCGTGTTTCGTTGAACTAAACAAATAGCAGTTGCTCTTGCATCAACAGCTGAATTTCAAAGTTATACAATTTTAATGTAACGCAGGTCAATATTCATGCCTGTAACAGTATACACGTGCTGTAACTATATTCCCTCGAGCATATTTAGCGAAAGCTTCTTTGTTGAAAGTCTTCGATTATAAATTGTCATGACAAAATTGACAATGGTTGAATGAAAAGAGTGGTTTGATAGGGGTATAATGAACCGCTCTTTTGATCGTTAACCTTGTTTTTCCAGGGACATGTGTACAATTGCCGAACATCTTGAGATTTTTATACTTACTGGTAGACCAAACGATATGCAACTGAAAATGGTCACAAATGACATAAAATGATGATCATTTATCCACCAGTTATTTAGATTTAGTGATTCCATTATCAAGTAGTCTTCAACCGTTTCATTTTCTTGACAGCAACTCTCTGGTTGCTGATCGTTGACCTTAGATCACTTGAATGAGGCAAACCTGCCAAGTTGAAGTTCATTGACCTGTAAGGTTGAGCGAATACTTCATGTAAACCTATAATTATTTGCAACCGCTGTCAAGTGCAATGTACGAAGAACAAACATTACAAGAGCACAAGAACAAAGCAAGAGGATATGAGACAAAATAGAGTGCTACGTAGGCACTGTTGAAATCTTAGTGAAATGATCGGAAAGGTCTGGGTAATGCCGAAATGTGAAGAGTCGCTCGAAACGTTAGAAAACTACTCTTCACATTTCGGCACTACTCAGACCTTTCCGATCATTTCACTAAGAGGATATGAGCCCTGAAACCACCTTACTGAATCGGAGGTGTACATTGCCACGGAGCAAATATTGATTGTCTTTGTGTTTTTGTCGATGCATGTTACCCAAGTTCACACGTAGGATCTTGCGTTTGCCTATGCTTTTACAAAAGTGCGAATCAGTATTCATTGATAAATTCAGCTCTCTCCTTTATTACTAATCTTTCTTAACGCATTATTAAATTGGCAATATTCTATCCCAAATCTCTACAAAATCGCTTCACTCTCTGCTCCGGCTGCTCGTTAATCTAAAATTGATAGATTCCGAATACACGAATTAGCATATATTTATGCTCTTAATAACTCTTGCACATACAAAAATACAAACAGCGGTCCGAGGGGAAGCCTTCTAAACGACGACAAATTAATTATGTCTGAACAAAGTACAAGTTCAAACTAGTAATATCTTTTCGAAAGTCTTATCTTGCCATTACTGCATGTTGTACATATATAATCTACTTATAATAATGTACACCTTAAAACTTACCCTGCTGTTGGTTAACTTGTTTAACGTCCTTAAAGTTTTCTCCTACTGTACAATTCCTTAAAGCCAAACTAGACTGACGGACACGAAAATTTGGTTTATGAAAAATACATTATAACTGGCAAATAGATTTACTTACAGTCAGATCAAACTCCTACTTAATAATATCTAATTTGAAATTTTTGCCCACATCAGTGCTTCTCGATAAAAACTACTAAATTTCCAAGCTGTTAATCAAACAAACATACAGCCTGTTCTTGCTTTAATAATCGCTCATTGAGAAGCACGAGTTGTTCTTTGAGCTTGTCAACTTCTTGTTGAAGCTCCAGTTTTTCTTGTTCTAACGTTTTGACCTTCTGTAGTACCTCGATTTCCTTTAGACGGCGAGCTTCGCGGCTCTTTCGTGCTCTTTCAGTGTTCTGGCAGCGCTTCTTCCAGTAAGCATCATCCTTCATCTCATCTGGTATAGAACGCTTTCTTGACCGTTTTGAAATGGGCCGAGGATCGTAGCTCACTCTCGCCGACCGGTAGTTCCAGTGCAATCTTTCTGTGAAATAATTGGCCTCCTTCTTGAGAGAAGGATTGGACGATGAAGTGTTGATGTTGGAGCGAGACTTCAGCTGGCTGTCAGAAGCCAAGCATTTGCGGTCTAATCCGTCAAACGGCCACTCATTTGAGTCGAACGACTCCGATCGGATTCCTAAGAATTGACAAGTATTGAACAAATCTTCAAACTCCGTTCCCTTGAACGCAGCCAAGACATCATCCCCATCGCTACTGTCCAGACTATCCGCAGAATCATTCGACTCGCTTAAACCAGAAAACTCCTTCCCGATCACCAATACACTGTCTTCCATATTTCGATCAGTTGGCTCTGCTTTTGTTTCAATGGCCCAGTTAGCCAAAAGTCAAAATGAGATATGCTCCAACAATCCGTCTGTTAAGTTACCCAGAGGTTGGTAATCCCTTACAGGACAGGAGGATAAACTAGTAGTAGCTGGCTGTTGTAGAGTTCTGCCAATTGTAGCTTGTATAATGGGCATTCAAAGTCATGTGGTTGTATAAGACTACTTAGTTTCCTTCTTAAGCGACTTCCGACTGTTTGTAATCTCCCCGAATTCCTACAAATGAAGCTCGTTTGTAAATCGCGGTAGCTTTTTCACAGTAAAACCACCCGAAGTCAAGAGCGTGGGTGAGACTTCCTTCATAAATGATGGAATAATACCTTATTCTGTGTTTCCTATATATGTAAATATACAAATAGTAACCCCATATCGTTGCATCAATCAAATCAAGAAAATGACTCAGCATTACTTCAAACAGAAGCTGTTGCATCATCGTCTTCAAAAGGCTGGCTTATGAAGAAAATTAGCGTTGTAAACTCAGGAAGTCGACTCTTCTGCATTATTCTTGTTCCTCCATAAAACGAATGATTGTATAGCAGAAGCACCCGTTACAAGAATGCATTCCCAGGCCGGGTTAAACCATCGTGATTTGCATACTGTTATATTATACACATAGGAATGTCGAAGCAGTAATACTCAGAAGTCATGAGAGTAGTGTTTTTTGAATCGCCGTAGAGAAACAAACATGCAGGTGTTAGTGTGGATAAAAATCACACGGTTAGTAGATGCCCAGGACGACGAAGGTAAATAATCGCGTGCAATTTCCCTAATTTTACCTAAGGATGGCTGAAGTAGTTCTTCTGGAATTTAATAAAAGAATGTCTTTCGATACTTTGCTAATTATAACGGTAGTATATATTGATTCAAGTTCTCTTTTGATGGGCAGCATTCACTTAAAATTCACCTACTTTTCTCTCTATTCTGCAGTTTTATTTCACCTATTGTTGTTGGCCAGTAGCGGCTTCAGGAAAATCTTCTTCAAACACATATTAATACCCATCTTACTGTAATGCAAGTCTTCCTGAACATCCGCGTCATAATTAAACTTTAAATAGCGGACGTTAGGAAACAATTACATCTACGGATGACATTGAAAATTATCCCTTTTTAAAAATATATGAGCAATCAATGATGAGGTAGACTACAGATGGTCGACGCACCATTTATTGTAGGGCGCTACGACCTCCAATGAACCATCCTGTGCACGTGAAGTGCACGTGATGATGACTTCAAAGGAAACGTGAACCCCTCATGCAATTCTAAGCTACAGCGGAGCAGAATGATCAAAGTAAGAGCAGAAGATGGTTTAGTGGACCTAAGGACATCACACAAATATTTGGTCGAAAATAAAATCGTATTATTCCTGCCTAATAAACGGCGCAATAATTAAAGTAAAAGTGTCTCCTGAATATTTAAATTCGTAATATGCAAAATTATTTGCTGTGAAGTCACTAAAAGGTCATTCGAGGTTGCTCAGGAGTTGTTTTCTCACCAATCACGCTCATCAAAGGAGTGGTGAAAAGCACTTCCCAACGAATCCTTGTATATGAGTAGCACTCGCTGCGTAGCGTTTGTTTTCTAATTCAGCAAGAACCTCAACAAATTTTACTACCGATCAGTAGGACTGAAAGCATGACATTTAGAGCGAAAGTTCTTTGATAATTTAAATTATTAGATGTTTTACTCTGATAAAGAGCATTTGGACACGAAACGGTGGTGGATGCTCCCTCATGTGGACAAAAGGTTCCTCAATGTGGCCTGGTGAATGCTACTCTGGCTAGAAATATTGTGAAATTATGTATGATTTTCAATTCCGCTAAGTGGAGTGCAATGTCAAAATACTGGGTTATGATCAATTGTGATTTTCAAATGTTTTGTCCAAGCCAGAGTAGTGTCTCGCTTAGCTTGTCTGAGTCTGTGAAATTTTGCCTGTCCTGGTAGTTCTCTGAACCTAAATTTTATGAAATGACCTTCATATATAGCCACAGACTTGTGTGAAAGACCTTCATGAGTCTTCGGTCACTGGAATTGTGTTTGATTTATTTTGCCGGGTGCGTGTCCGATTTTAAATGAAAGAAAGAGCGAAGCGTTTTGAAAAAAATCAAAAAATATCTAAAACCAATGCCTATCGAGCCAATTGCCGGAGAAGTAACGTTGCGGAATGGTTGCCGATTTCAAGAATGAACATTACCCTCCACGTAATTCTAAGACCCGCCCTTGATCCTACGTACCTCTTAAGGTCTGGGATATCAAGGCCTTTGGATAAACATTGGATTGAATATAATCACTTTGCGGCCTTCTTGGTTGGTCGCATTTACTTCACAGACAAGCCATGCGTGACTCAATGGCTTAATTCTCATCCGAACTGCTCCGAGTGTCTTGAACGTACTTAACGTACATTTGTTCAAATCGTTCGAAATTTGTCTTGATTGGTCAACGAATTTTAAACAATTGTATCGCACTATTTGTGGTATACTCTGTATAAATGTATCAACGGCTACATTTTGAGACTCGGGACTTGATGTTCTGATGAAGTGCTGAGTCAACGGGACAAAAGCTTAGCTTTAATTAATCTGCATGGCGTACATCCCAAATATTGCCATAGGCATTTATAAATCACCATACAAACTTTCAAAGAATTATAATCATATTTTAAATACCTGTATTTTTGGGCAGAAGTAATTTGGTTCACGTTTTAAAATCTTCCAGATCATCGCAGGTAACATCAAAATGTCAATGATTCCTCCAAGCGGTAGAAATCAATACTGATCTTTTTTGACTGCGAGTAAATTAAGCGGCAGATCATCTTGTGGATAGGGAGGTACTGCATGTCTGACAAAGCAGACTAAAGGAGACAATGAGCAGGAAAATTTTAGCGTCGATTTTAAGGCAAAAAAATATTACATACAAAATGATGCAGCGTAAGTGCGATTTGTAGAGAATTTGTAAAGAAATTTTTTATAAAAAAAAATTGTAAAACAATTTCCGTTAAAATATCGTGTACAAATGCTTTCCCTTTAAAACGACTATGATTTAAACACGTGCTGGCAAACAGTCATAGCCAGGATTGTTTTTCAACACTCTTTATCTCTTAGTTACTCAACTTCTTTGTTAAATGTTGCTCTTTTTGAATTTAAACTTCAAAGTTGGGAATCATTTGAAACGACCCTCCTTGAGATAACCTACCGATTTAGTTTCTCTGAGACGTTCATAATTCAAGGAAGGATTGTGTAGTATGACAAACAAACCTATCTTGGGGCGAGTTTTTGAAACACTATTTGACATTCTCGATTGGGTGGTTCAAACCTTGTGTAATAATTACGTAATAATAAGGGCCATAGGCAGTTTGAAGCGGAGGTTTACAGTGGTGGTTGTTTGGCTATTTTATAAGGCAACTTTGGTGTTTTCCAGTTCAATGTATGTGTAAAAAATTTATTGCTGGAAAGATTAACTTTTTATCTTTGACAGAACCTGACTTCAACACAACAGCAATTCCATGGTTTCTGTTCAGTCAATAAAGCCATTGTTGTCATTACGTTTTAGAAATAATTCACTGAATTTCTCCCAGTCGCGCTTCTACTGTAAATTTTTTGGCCTAAATTTGGTTGCATTGAAAACTGAAAATGCAGTTTTTATTAATAACGTTAATGTCAACTAAAAATTGTGAGTGTGTTTGTATCCGTGTTTGCGTGTGTTAGCGTGTAATGGGGAGAGGAGGCAGAGGGGGAGTTACGACAAGGTAGGCTTTAGTAGAAATATATTGTTACATAATGTTTTGTAAATGTTTGAAAGAACGTTCCATCCAATTATCATAGAGGGGTTGCTAAAAACTGGCAAAAACAAAGTGTTATGTAAACTTGAACGACCTTAAAGACGGGTAAGAAGGTGCACGTTTTAAATAAAGCGTTAGGTGAGCATAACCAAAGTGACTTTGTGCCCTCAACGAAAGTGTTGACTTCTGGTTTCGTAGTTACTTGACGAACCAATGGGAAACTGCTTCCGCCAGGACTACAGTTAGACTCCAAACCCTTATTTATCCGAGGCATGCAAGCGTAACTTAGCACAAGTAAAACTCACGTTTGAACTGACGTAAAACAAACGGAGAGACAAGAAGGGGACAAATGAACCTTTGTTTTTTTTCTTTTGTCGACCCTTTAGGCTTGGGCTTGAGTTTACGTTTGAGTTTATTTCGTGTGTTTGTTCTTGTGTTTGAATTATCCCTCAGAAATTCTTACTTTGTCTTATCTCTTGTTTAGACCTTGCTCATGCTTTGCTTGTATGGGTCAGGCTTAAAAGCATATTGCTCGCTTGCAATGATTAACCTGGTTCTCCTTTTTATAGTTATTAAACTCTCTCACGGCGACAGAATAAAATGTAACCTCTTGCGGGATTGAGAATCATACTTCTGAGTCATTAAGTGAAGAAGTTTACAAAAACACAACGCCAACGGATCCCAAGTAGCTGTGGATTTTTAAAATTAAACAGAATCAAAGGCATAGAGAGACTTTTATTCTCAAGAGTAATTCCGGCGCTGTCTTCATGATGTTTCCGCGCACTCGGTGCGGCTTATAACACTCCTGTGTGTTTAAGAGTCGCGGCATCAATGTCATGGCGATGTCTCTATACGTTAAGAGGGCTGCAGTTTAATTGTGTCGTCTCATATTACCCCTCACGTTTGAGCGGTGTAAACTAAGTTTCAATGAATATTAAATATATGTTAATTATGTTTAACCCTTTAGACTACCTGGAAAAAACACTTCAAATATTCTCCACAACGGCAAATCTTGTTGTTTAAAACACAAAGTGTTACTTCAGTTGTTCAGTTTGCGAAATTCGAAACTTACCTTAAGTACTTTCTCAGTTGTTGCTGCTGCACCTATATCAATTTATTCATAAATTCTACTTGAAATTTAGCTGACAGTTTTGGCAGTCCTAAGAGAAAAGATGGCAGTCGTCATGAGGACGTGGGAATACTTTGAGAATGCGTTGCGTTCAGGACCACTATATACTTACCACAATTGGAGAGTTTAGGGTTATATCGGTCGTGTACAGTGGTATAATCATAGGGCTGTGGAAGTGGGTTCTATGCTACCGAAGGCCGTAGGTTAGTATTCGTTACAGGACTAGGTTGAATGTCGAGAGTCTTCCGCTCTTCACCTTGCTCGTGATATTGCGAACAAGACGCATAAAGAGAATGTAAGTGCGAGGGAATCTATAATGTGAAACTAAACGTTCCTGACATGGATAAATTTTTAGATGGGTTTCCTGGAATAAAAGGAGACATGTCTTGAAGTTCGTTGACGAACATTAACGTGTGTGTTTGTCGAATTATATGCATCTTACACATGGTATTAACAACGATCAATGTTAACTTTTGCATTAGTATAATTTGTACTTCCCAATATTTGTGTATGTGTTGTCTTAGACACATAGAGCGCATTCACTCAGTCCTCAAACCCCTATAACAAAGGGCATCGCGGTCATGTTGGTGTCCTTATAACAAAAGAAAATGACCAAAATTCTTTTGTTAACAAATGCCAACATGGCAGCTGTGACGTCAGTTGCATACCCTCTATACCAACTCTTACCTACACAATGAGGAGTGGGCTCTAGTCCAGCATAATAACATACTCGTTTGTTTTTGCAAAATGTTTTGGTTTGACTGTCACAATTCCAACATTCCTTGTTCACCGAGCTTTTGAGGAATAATTGACAATTTGCGTATTGATATTTTATTTCAATCAAAATTCATGCTTCCGTCGTATCTTTTGTGATATAAATTTCAGCATCGATATCTAATAAAAGAGCAAATGAGAGAACAAAGAACGAAAAAAACAAGAATTAAACCTTTTCAAAAGAAAAGAACGGTTAACCCGTTGTAGAACAATGACAAATTAAGACAATATAACTGATGAAAGAACAAAGCAGGAAATAAGAGAACAAAGAACAAAAGAAGGAAGAATTTGCATAAAACGATTAACAGTTCTCAAAATACGTTTTACCTTAACATGATAAAAGGAATTTTTCAAAGAACCATGATTGTACTGATGATATCATATTTATAATAATAATAATAATAATAATAATAATAATAATTAGGCACTGGAGTAGGACAAGCACAGCTTCAGCCTACCACGGGAATGTGGACGCTCCCGCCTACCAGAGTCTGGGGTGGCACCTTTGACAAGTGCCAGCAACCCCTTAGCCAAGGGTAGATAAGACTCTTTAGCCTTGGATGGCAACTTATCTAGGAGAAGGAAACTCCGAGATAAAACCAGAAATAGGTAGGCAGGGCATTGACTCGGAGCCAGTGACCTCCATAAAACGAGCAGGCTTTGATGAAATGACCTAGGGAGTGGCGCCCCTGCCTTGCCAGCTGGGTAGACAGGTAGCCGAAAGCCTCAGCTTGCCTTAATTGGCTGGCAGCTGCAAGTACACTACCTTCAGGTGTTGGCAAACCTGCCCTGTTAGCCCAAGGACTAGAAGAAAATCTGTACAACAGGCTAATACCCTTGACCTTAGTTGGTTGAGGATGAACCAGCCTTAAATGCTGAAACAGATCTGCACTAGTCTAAGAATAAAACAATATTCAGTCTTAACCCTTGCAGTGGCACGCCTAAACTGACCTTAATTGGTTGGAAGTGCAACAGGGTACTGTTAAGGTCAAACTGGATATACGCATCGGGGAGTACTTTCAGGGACTTTAGAGGGCTGTATATCCCTTACTCCTTCCTGACTGGATAAGTTGGGCGAGTAAGGGCTGGCCCCGTGGGTGTTTCTTAAAATCCATTTTAATGGTAAAATTTCCTTTCCCCACAAGTTCCCTGAAATGTGCAATGTCTGTTGCGGCCTTACCTGGCGGGATGCTGGGAGCCCGTAGCAGGCTTAGACCCCTTCCACTGTCCTTAGTTGGGTGGTGTGCGAGTTGTAATAATAATAATAATAATAACAATAATAATAATAATAATAATAATAATATAAAAGCTGGTATTAACGGGAGAACAGTGCCAATAAAACATAAATTAACTATGTAACTATGTAACTATGTCTCATCACTAAGTCGAACTTCAAGCTTTCCAGCCTTCTTTTATGGCGGATTTTGACCCAATTAGAAGTGACTTGGTTTTCTTGACATTGGCTATCATTCTGTTTTGTAGTAACCATTGATCAACATTCATCAAATCTATATTAATCTTCGCCTGTGCTAATGCCAAGTCTTTATTCGAATGGTGCACTTCAGTATCATCCGCATATAAGAAAGGGTCACACTCCGTGAAGCTGTGAACAATCATGTTATAATATAGGCAGAATAGCGTCGAGCCCAATACCGATTCTTGAGGAACACCATTAGTTACATATTCAAGGTCAGATTGAGCGTTTTGATAAATGACATTGCTGTCTATCTGTGAGGTAGGAAACAAACCATTTGATTGCATTTTCATCGAAATCGTAATCACGTAATTTTTTTAAAAGCATCGAGTGGTCGATATCGAAGGCTTTTCGGAGGTGGAGAAATACAGCAACAGTATATTTCCTATCATCAATAGCTAATTTCCAGGAATCAATCACTTTTATTAATGCCGTCACGGTCGAGCAATACTTGGTGTAAGCAAATTGTAGAGGTTCTTTTTAAGTTTGATGGTTTTCACCGTAATCTTTTACCTGGTTATCAGCTACTCTCTCACAAACCTTTGCAAGAGCAGGCAATACCGATATTGGTCTGTAGTTATCGCGATCATTGGCAGAGGCTCCAAATGCATATTTTACTAACGTTAGTATATAGGCTACGCTGGGCTTGAACTCCGGCTTAAATTGTCACGGTAACGAAGGAAAAACAAAGCCTAAAAATTTGAGTCACATTTTTGAGACAAGCATAAAGGGTGAGCAATGCTAACCAGGGCCAACGATAACCTTAGGCCCATTTAATGTGAAAGATTTTCCACGTTCTTACTTTTGCACAGATTTTTGTCTGCCATTTGTTTCTTGGCTCTCAAGCCTTCAGTGCATGATTTTTTTTTCTTTTGTTCCTTTTTCTCTGTTTGTTATGGGTTTGTTCACTCATTTATTCTTTTGTTCGAGGTGTCCGGTATGTCGGACACTGTCTATTAACCCTTTCCTGTCCAAGAGGTCTCCCCTTGATGAGTAAAATCGTCTGGCGTTAGCCAGAGTAAAACACCAAAGTCGGGCATGGACCTGAAAGGTTAATGGGTTAAACAACCTGCTATTAAAAAGGCACAACGCCTTCACCTTCACAACCTCTTCAACAACCAATCGTGGACGTAATACAGGGCAAATTTCTGAAATTTTTTAATTTTAACTAAACTCTTGTCAAATGTGTTTCACATTTTTTCGAAGATTATCCAACACTTTTTTTGAGAATGATCTTCAGGTTAATTAATAGAGAAAATGTTACTTGGCAAAAGTGCATTAAAATATGTGGTAAGACTGGGATTCAAACTCGTACCTTCGTATTTCTAATCGACCAAATGACCTATCCAGTCATATAGCCGTCTAGGGAACTAGCTCTTTACCAAGGCTCAAAGTCATGGAAAAAATCCGATGGCAAAAATGCGACTAATTTTAGAAATTTAGTCGCAAAATACGACTACAATCTTGGCCAAAATCTGTTGAGACAAATGTAGAAATGACAATATAAGTTACAATATCCTAAGTCTGGAGCTCATAAACCTACACCCCCTGCACATTCTTGGCCAAAATCTGTTGAGGTAGATGCCGAAATGGAAATATAAGTTACAATATCCTAGCTTAGGAACTCATAAACCTACATCTCCTGCGCACCTTGTTGAATGTTGTTTCGTTGTTCCTGAAGTCCTGCAAAATGGTTGACTGTGCACAACAACATTGAATAGGGGAGGGGGGTTAGGTAAACGGTAAACTAATTCAGGGTAAGCCAAAATTTCAGGAGATCCTCTCAGCAGTTTTGTCCAAGGTTATAGGTCTAAAGCTCCAGTAGTAAAAATAGATCAAAGTTGGTTGTAGAACTTTTGTGATTTCCTACGTCTACTAGATGTTGTACATAGCAAGAATTCTACGTGAAAAATTATCTGTACAACTTTGTCATACATTACCGTAGTAAAATACCATCGAAAAATTCGAAAAATGCTTAATGATAAATGATTTTCAAATAAGAAAGTTTCGAAGAATCATGATCAACTATGGTCAATCATGATGAAGCAAATTCTGGTCGCAATTTTTCGACTGACTAAAAAGTTTTTGTCCCAAGACAGAAAATCTAGTAGCATCTGCGATCGTATATTCGTTGCAATTTCGAGCCCTGTCTTATCTGTTTTTGTGCATGACACACTCTCACGAAAACGTTACCCTAATCTGGAGCGTTCGAATTTACTTTTTTATTAGAAATCTTTTATAAGGGCTAACAAAGTAGAAAATTTGATGGTAACGCTTATTTACCATGTATAAACTGAAGTAGCACTTATAACGAATACCAACTGGTCCTGGAGTGAGTTGAAGAATTATTGTGTATATTGGTGCATTAGCGAGCATTCACGTCAAAAACGTGTTCAAGAACAGAAGGGAATGGATCACGACAAAATAGAACAGATCAGAATAAAAAAGAAAAAATCACAAGGCAAAACAAAACACAACGTGACGAAACACAAAACAGTTGTTGGGTCCTGGTTTCTGTTGTTGGCTGATATCATTACTTCTGGCAAATGTTATGTCTACCGTCGGTTCTGTGCACGGACATTTCACCATTTTACGAAGAACAAAAGTAATTTTTTAATATTTTGGGCCTAAGCTTTTAAATCCATCTTTGTCAGATTTTTTGCCAACTTTCGTGAGAACTACCCTGGCCACTTGCGGATTTCCCTTTAGATTCACAAAACACTTTTACCTATGCAGAGTTTGCGTACCCCCAGCTGATTTAATCGGTATCTTCTTTTGAATGAAAGCAACTCTTCTTATCTTGATAAACGGAAACAAATTGTCCTCAAATTCAGTATATTTTGGGAAAGTCCCTGCTGTTATTGTTCCTGTCGTTCTGCACATACTTTATTCGAATTCATAATGAACAACATCGTTCTTTTGGTACAGATCTCAAAAAGATATAATTATAAGCTCATATTTTGAAAAACGTTTCCCACAATTTCCTCGAGCGGATGAGAAAATTTCAATATTCGCTCGACAACAAAGAGTCTTCTCTCTTCAAAGATAGTGGCATTTGGCAAACAACAAGAACTAAAGTCGTCATCAATGTCAATTATGTTCCCTCTCCGGAAATAGTCCCTTGAATATAAGTTTGTTTAGCCCTACTTCGAAAATACATTTTTGGTAACATCCTCGAAATATTTCCCTATCGGCAAAGTCAAACACATCACTAAAACTGTATTAATTGTATTATGACTCAGTTTAAAGCCATTTTCAATGTTACCGTCGATTTTTGTTGATAGATATCCTCTAAATCATGATATCACTTGTTGCTGGCAAAACACCAACGGTTTAAGAGGTCCAATCGTAATAATTCGCGCGGCATCGTTTTCTACCGGAAACAAACTCTTGTATGATTAAGAGCACTTTTAACCTACCGAAATTTCCTTGAAATTCATGGCCTCGCTTAGTCATGTAATTAAGCTTTTATAGATATCGTTCGAAAGAAAAGCAGGCTTAAAATTTGAACCAGATTTCAATTATTAATCATAAATAGCAGCACCATCACGAATTTTGATATTGTATTGAAAATACCTTTTCTGTGCCATTGCTAATACAATTCAATAAGTCACAATTTTTTGGCATGCGTTTTATTGGCTGTCTAATTTGTTGGGAACGATAACGAAAGTAGAAAAAGATGAACATTTTTATGACGTGAGGTTCAAACGTAAACTTAGAGGTATCTCCAGTGGTTCCCAGCTGTCGAGAGCTCATTGGCGTAGCCTGAGGAGAAACCGTGGGAATTGCGACTACCTCTTAGCATTTTGAAAAAAATATTTATAGATATCACATTTGTCGATAAAAATTTCCAAGGGACTTAAGAACTTAAGAGTATCACGTCGACTTGCATGAGACAGTATTCATTGGGGTAATACCGTATAGTTATACACCCTTGAATGAAAAATATTGCTGAAGTGGACTTGCGTGTTGCGCACAATACCTGTCTACACGTGTGATTTTATGCCTTGTCATTGTCATCTTGGTGTATGAGTTGAACTCAGAAGAACACGGGGGTCACACTGCGGCGAATCATTACCATGTGTGTGGTGATGTGTAGACTGCCACTGGGTCATTGCATACACCAGGATGACAAATGTAAGGCACGTAAATACCCGTGTAAACGCGTCTTTTTCAGAATCATGCTCAGGGTATTATGAAACGAAAACTTCACAATTAACCTACACTGCAGAAGTCAACTGAAAAAGTTGATTCGAATGGAATTTGAACTCGCACCTTCGGGATACCGATCCGCCGCTGTACCTGTTGAGCTATCGAGTCCACAGGGCTTGGAGGCGAGTTTTTATCCAGTTTAACTTAATTGTTGTCGCGACAATATCTCGTGCACTTAAATCGGATAAAAATCTCGTCTCTAATCCCTGTGGACTCGATAGCTCAGTAGGTAGAGCGGAGAACCGGTATCCCGAAGGTGCGAGTTTAAATCCCGCTTGAGTCAATATTTTTCAGTTGACTTCGGCAATGTAGGTAAATTGTGAAGTTTTCGTTTCATAATACCCTGAGGATGATTCTGAAATAGAATTGAAACACTGCACATCCATTCTCATGGATAGCGTTTAGTTGTCGCGAGAATATCTCGTGCAGTTAAATTGGATAAAAACTCGCCTCCAATACTTGTGGACTCGATGGCTCAACAGGTAGAGCGGCTGACGCCAGACGATTTTACTCGTCAAGGGGAGACCTCCGGCCGGAAAAGAGTTATAACGATCTCAGTTAAGGTTATTTGCTCTGGGGATTTCGAACTATTATCTTGCCTAAGGTAAAAAGTTCAAAGGTTGGTAACTGCCGTGACTAATCTCAAGTCACAGCAGTTACCAACCTTTGAACTTTTCATCTTTTTTAACACTGTCTACGCAGTATTCTATTGTTATATTATTATCTTGCCTGTTTAGTGTTGACCATCCTGGAACGAACTAATGCACTTCATTTACATAAGTTTGAACTGTCTTGTCAGTTTCTAGTTCCAAGATTTTTTTCCTTGGGTCAAGATAGAAAATCCTCAAAACAAGACATGCATGGTTTACTTCCAGAAATTGATTACAAATTATTTTGTTTTCTGAAATCATCCAGATATAAAATTATTTTCTGTCTACCGTTGACCTTATCTCGCCTGAGCTCATCTTTTAAAGATTTATTTTTGATTTTCAATTAATTTCTAAGATTTTTTTCTTTAGCCACGAAAAGAATATTGAAACTACAAAATTTGGTTTCAAAGAACGAAAAAAATCTACGTGGAAGAGAAGACTTCTTGATATAGCAAAAAATTTCCTAATACGAGATAAAAGTCCTTGAGGTAAGATAAAATTTCTTTCAACGAAATGAAATTTCTTCGAAATAAGAAAAAAAAAATATCAGGTCAAGATTAGTAGCAAGATAAAATTTCTTGAAACCAGATGAACTTCCTTGGAAGTAAGAAAAAATATCCAGTCAAGATTTGTAGTTTTTGCTGTGTTAGCTTGAGATATAAATTACTTTGAAAAAAGCAGTATGCTTAGGCAAGTATAATGAGTTCCTCGTAACATGGAAGTAACTAACAAATGGGAACTTTAACGCTTTCTTTACCATAATTGGATTTGCATGTCGACTAAACCCTTTGTAGTAGAACGAACTTTAAAGTCCCGTAGGTAAACAAAGGGTTAACAATAGAAAACAGTGAGGGTGTTAGCCAGTATACAAGGCTGGATATCCTCCATTTGGTTTCATGTTCTACCATATCTACTTTTATGATGATTTTACGATAAAGTTCTCGTTTTAATTTTTCAGCTTATAGACTTTTTAGATGGTTTAAATTTTGGTATCACTGCCATTCCTTTCCCGCGATGCAACGATATGTATCCACGATATGTAGGTGCAACGATAAGTAGCCACGATATGTTTATAATGTTCATACGATATATATGTTGGAAATGTAAGAGCTTGGAGATATTCTGAACGAATCTATTCAAGATATCTCCATGCTTCCACATTTCCAACATACATATCGCAAAACAAACTTGCCAAAATGTTTCGTTTGCGTTGAATTTTCAGTTAGAAAATTGAAATTAACGAACTTCTAACAAACATCTGTAAATATTTCCAAGCTCCAACATTCCTAATATCACATTACAAAAATAGTTCAGCAGGCGCGCCGAACTGTCTAGAACAAGGAGAACGACTAAGTTCTTCCCACATTGGTGATAAAAATAGAGCTTATATTACAAATTGTGTATCTCAATTTGTGACATTGGTGTTAATTAAAGTCGATATGACAGCTTTTATGGGGACGACAAGGGGGGAAAGCATATGACCTGCAATTGCACGCAATGAAGCAGAATCTTTACGAGACCCAACGGAAACCTGTTGCAAAACAGCAACGTAGGGCCTTCAGGAGTTGAAACCACAACCGAGTTACGCCGGAAGCTTGGCTCTAAGTTCGATATATATGATAAGGGATAGTATGCAAATAAAAATGCGTACGAAGCATTGGGGATACTATATTCTAGTTCTCTGTTCTATTACAACAACCCTTTTCTGTCGAGGTCCGACTTTTGTTATTTCATTATGGAAAACGTCAGAGAATCTTACTCTTGCTAACGCCAGAAGAATATGCATCGGAACGTAAATCGCCAAGACTATCTCAATCAACTTCCTTCTGTCCAAATTTAGCATTATTTTATACCAGCTTACGCCAGATTATTTTATCCTAGCTAACGCCAGACAATTTCATTTGTCAGGGAGAGACGTCTCGAACCGAAAAGAGTTAATTCCCGCAAATTCTCTTCACCTTGATATCTTCGTTAAGTTGTAGTGCCAATATCATTTAAGATGAATTTATACGAAAATTATTCTTTGTAAAATTGACTGTTGATGAAATATTACAACGTGAGTAAAGAAATGAGCCAGTGGAGCATATGATTCCATGATTTTCATAGAAACCATGAAAAGTGAGATACCCTTCTCCAATTGGCAATACACCTAAACACATAGCTCAACAAATAAATGTTTAGAGTAATGAGGAACGATAACAATTTAAAATATTATATATCTTGTACTTTTAGGTGTAATTGGCTATACCTATTGCCAAAGATGTTCGATGACGTGAAAATATTGACTCTCCTGCCCTTGAGTTAGTATTGATTGTGGATGGTTTAGTGTTCAGCTCACATTAATTACATGAAAACACGCACAGAAAATTTCATGGGAGCTTATTGATTATATTAGGTAAAGAGATGTCCTTTCTAACAGAACATAGATTTACAGGAGTAGTTTTATTTTAAGAAAATCTAGTTTAAAGCTTTCTTGTTTTCTTCCTTGTTTCCCAATTTGTTCTTATTTCATCTTTCATGTATAACAAATAAATATGCAACATGAAACTTATTTGTAACGAAATGCTTTTACTGGTAGTGTGGAAGATCCTGCAATCAAAATATATTCGGTGTATCAAATGAATTTAAACTATATTTTTTGGGCCAATGTTTTGCAAACACCTCGATCTAATACAATTGTAAAATTTTCGTTGGAATCTTTTGTTTTAGACACACTGATACTTTTTATGTGGACATGCATGCACTGTTTTTGTCGATACATTCACTGTGAAGATCTGCCATAAGCCTACGCCAAACAATAAAACCTGAGCGATTGTTGGGAATTTTAGTTCACGATCCTCAATTAAAAGTGCAAAATATAAAACGACAACTCCCGAACAGCAACCTATAGTAACTCTGCAAATTAAAGATGACCAGTCAAATCGTCGTATACAAGATCCGACAAACTTCATTTAGTAATTGATTCATTGGTTCGTGTTGTTTTAAATATGTATACTCCTGATACCCGAATGGAAAGATCTTTGGTTTTCCTCAGAATATCAGGTAAGAACCTACGGTCATATTATATTGCAGCGTTTTTACTTGACAAGAAAGCGTTTCTATGACTGTTTGTAAGGCTTAGTTTTCTGGTCAACTTCTAATTCAACTAATATTTACGTTTCTTTTCCTATATCCAAATAATGCAAAATGTAAATTGAACGACTATAAATACAAATGAAGAACTACAAGTTCAGGTACAAAGCTTTGATTACCATTTTCTTCAGTTATGTTGCATAATTATTAAAATTCATAAATATCTCCGTTACCATACCGAATCCTTGTGGCCAAACTCCCTGCGACAATATTTGCAGCTAAAGCAATGCCTCGTAATTACAAGTGACCAGTACCTTGGTTACAATGGAAACCACATTTTTTCAAACGATGCTACCAGTAAAAGTTTAGTCACACGTTCTGCTGACTCTATTGATATCACACAAACGGCCGAAATTTGAAAATTCTTCTCATAAATAATATTTAAACTTTGATAATATTGGCATCTACACTCGGCATTGTCAAAAGTTGGAAAAGGGAGCAAGACTAGGAATTTACATGGCACTCCCACACATGGATCACCATTGTCCATCTTGAATACTGATTAAACACATGGCCAAGTTGTCCTCGTCGAACTTCTTTCTCACTCTACAAAGGCACAGGACTCTCAGTGTCGGGAGCTTGATTCCTGCCTCAAACTGTCGGCTGATTGTTTGCAGTCAGTCTCGACTGTCTCCTGTAAAGGAGTTTGGTTCATTATTAACAGTCACAATTTACAAATTTCCTTTCTCTCTTCTCGTCATCTTTATCATCTTGGATGAAGAAAAAAAAATATCAATTTCATCATCGGCATTACCATTTTATGCGTTAGGCTACCGACCAGGCTCTCAGGAAAGTGAATGCCGCCCAACAGAAGTGGGTGTTCGGAATAGGATGAAGTCCCATTAAAAACAGAGTCGCGGTTCCGCCATGACAAAAGAACGCAAAACTGAGTTGCAAGAGACTTCCTGCACGGGTTGAAGTGCCCGAGATTGTTTTCAAGTTGAAGTTTCTTGGGTGGAAAATTTTAAAAACAAAAATTCCAACCGCCTACATCATATTTTACAAATTAATATAGCTGAAAATTTAGTGTTCTTTTAGTCTTTTTCTTTTTAAACACACGATACAGCATTTTTCGAAATATTTCATTTGCGTTAAATTACACATACGAGAATGATATTTGAAGACGGAGGTTTCGCAAGAGATAACGCAGTGCTTGAACGTGTATTATACAATGAAACCTCTATTGAGCGGACCCTTAGTTAAACGGACACTCTTTATTCAGTGGACAGTACCTCGGGTCCCGCTATTTTCGTCCTATATTTGCCTTCACAAACGAACCCTTATTCAGAAGACACCTGTTTTAAGCGGACGTGGACAATAAAATAAAGCCCATTTGGAAATTTCTATGATATTCTATTTAGATTGTGTAGTTTTTATTGGTTTATAGTTTTACGTTTATTTTATGCACTGCCCCACAAGCTTTAGCTTTAAGTGTCATCGTGTTAAAATAACGGTTTTAAATAAATAAATTTTTTAAAGTAAACTTCTGTTAAGCGGACACGGCACGCCGGAGTGAATTTACAATACAATATTAGATTGCGTCCATGAAAGAGTCGATTAAAAAAGTGACAAGTCTATACATTTAGCTGTCCATACGTACGTCCGTGTGGTCGCCTAACCCAAACCAAAACCCTAACCTAACCGTCCCAGCAGCGGGTTTACTGCCTCGCAAAAATAAAAGAAATGAAAATACTATTTCGCCAAGGATTCATATCCTCACACGATCGATCCGTATTGGTTACATTCATCACTACACTCGGCCTGCAGGCTCAGTTACCTTACCTGAAAAATGGACTAAAATATATCATCTCATCATTCAGTGAGGGTCCTCAGGGTACACAAGGGGAACGCGAAAACATTAGGACAGGAAAGACCGTTTTTGAAAGGCAAAATAGGCAGGCCTTTACGGGTGCGGCCTCGGATTGCTGGAGTTGATTGGGGATGTGATTACGATGAAACTCATGACTGGGAAGGATGTGTCTTCACAGACAACAGAAAACTAACACTCTTGCGGGGCTTTCATTCATTGTGCTAGGGATGGAGTCATTGAATATTGCATGTGTTTCTGACTTTTAACAAAGTAGCAGATCAACATGATAGGTCAACCCGATGTTCATTAAAACACGAAAACTTCGCACATTATTTACCTTCGTTTTATCCTATCTCAACAGATTCAAACGAAAACTGGGTCTCCTACGCGTAGGACCCTTAAATTCTTATCATGCAAGCACTAATTAGTTTTACACTAAAGCAGTAATTGCTTTTTAGGAACAGCCCTCAGCTTTTGTCATTGATTTACGCCCCTGCTGCCACCAATCTCTTCAGATTCAGAAGGCAAAGAACCCAAGGCGACAGTTGCAGATCTAGAACTTGAGTTAACGGTGAGGGCTTAAAGGTCTACAAGAGAGTGACAAGTACATGTCATTAATATTTTGTTTCGTTAATACCCTGTGTTCCCCCAAGGATTTTCGTAGCGAGCGTTTCCCGCAATATCAAGGGGCCTGAGAATGGTTCAAGATAAATACCCGAAAAGATTGGTATAAAAATCCCGCAAAACACAGAAACAATGTTTTTTGTGACTACCAATATAGACAGTCTTAACGACCAATTTGATTTTTTAGCATTTGTTAAGTCGTTATAGGGAATTGTTACGGAACGTTTTTGTTTTAAATAAAATTTGAGTATTGAACAATAAAAAAGAAAAAAGTAAACGTAAGTGTGGTGACCTCCAATCCAGTCAGTAATGCATCTGTAGCAGAGAGTTCATTACTGATTAAGAAGGCCAGGGCTCAAAACCCTGCCTACTACACACGCTTATCACATTTTTTAAAAAAATTTTTTCAAAACTATATTTGATATCTTTTGTTTTCTTTTACAGTTACATTAAGCAAAAAGTTCTTACTTACATCAGTTTAATTAATTTTTTCAATTTTCAGTTTTTTTGTTGATCAATAATGATCAATTAAATTTTAAAGTCGCTGTTACTCTGTGCAACTTCTCTTGAAACTTGTTTCGCAACAAAATTGCGACAGCAAGTGTTGCAACATTCTTACTGTAGAAAGCATTGTGCAATGTATATCCAACTTCTACTCTTTGCAGTGATTGTAGCAATGTTCTAGACCTAGAACATCCTTCAGCAAGTTCACCTGCTACAATTTTCTTGATCAGCCAATGTAAAACGAAGGGCCAATTTAATCTTAGTACTTTTCGGTTGCCGTTCAGCAACAAATTGCACAGACCATTGGCTGGTGTAACAACTCTTAATTTCAAAACTTCTGGTTAGCAAAAGGACAGTTATAAATTTCAAAAACACGAGAATACTTTTTAAAGACATGTTTCGGCAAGACTTATGCCATCTTCAGTTTACAAAGTGATATTTGTAAGGCTTTAAATAGGAATTATAGTATGAATAAATTAACTAATTACAATGACGATATGTCAGATGATTAATTACAATGACAGTGTGTTGTGTGAGGATTAACGGAGGCGGTATCAGACGATAATTACTAGCAGAGGAAGGTGTTGATATGTTGCATTTGTGTGTTTAATTCTGGTTTTCTATTTTGGATGTGAATAGCTTCTTTCAATTTGAGTGTGTAAGTGGTTTTGGCCGAATTTAAAATTTTAAAGCAGTTAGGTGTGTAATGGTTTTTGCAGTTTGTAGAGTTATTGAGGTGTTTAAGGACGTGAGAATTTCGATCAGTTAGGGTGTGCTCTTTGATCCGCGTTGAGAAATGGCGAGAGGTTTCACCAATGCAGCGGGAATTACATCCCGCACAAGTAAATTCATAAACTACGAATGATTTAAGAGCTGTGGGAATCGGGTCCTTGAAACTGAAAAAGGTTTTGATTTTGAAAGTAGAGAACACTAGTTTGATGTTAAGGTCTTTACAGAAACGTTTACACAATTGCCTTATTTTGATTTGGGTAAGTCTAGAATAATTACCAATGTAAGGGAGTTTGAGATAGTGGATATTGGTATTTTCCGTGTTGTTGGAAACATTTTTGTTAGGGTTTTGTCTGGGTGTCCTTAAATATTGTTTAGTGATTTTGTCAATAAAGTGAGAAGGAAAACAATTACGTTTGAAAATTTCTGACAGTTTGTTGAGATCTTTGTTTAAGCCGGCGTTGGTGTTGTTAATTTTGAATGTCCTGTGAACGAGAGTGCGAATCAGACCTGTTTTGTAGTTTAGCGGCGTGAAACTGAAAAAATTTGTTAAAAGTCCAGTATAGGTTTTTTTGCGAAAGACAGAAGTGACACAAACGTTGGACGAATTATCTACTAAAACATCAAGGAAGGGGAGTTTACCATTTAACTGTTTTTCGTGAGTGAATTTTATGTTGAGATGTTGAGCGTTAATGTAATCAAAGAATAACATAGCGTCGTGTTCGTTGTCAAATAAACAGAAAATGTCATCAACATATCTACGGTAAATTGAGATTTTCGAATCTTTGTAGTTTTCAAGCCAGGATTTTTCATGATATCCCATAAAAAGATTAGCTAAAATACGAGCAAGAGGAGAACCCATAGCGACTCCGTCAATTTGGTCATAAATAAGATTTTGAGGTCAGTTGCAAATGAAAATAACAGTTGCAAATGAAAATAGCATTTTGAGGTCAGTTCTGAGGTCAATGCTATTTTCATTTGCAACTACTCAATCTCACTTCTTGTTTAATGATTTCATTTATGACCAAATTGACGGAGTCGCTATGGGTTCTCCTCTTGCTCGTATTTTAGCTAATCTTTTTATGGGATATCATGAAAAATCCTGGCTTGAAAACTACAAAGATTCGAAAATCTCAATTTACCGTAGATATGTTGATGACATTTTCTGTTTATTTGACAACGAACACGACGCTATGTTATTCTTTGATTACATTAACGCTCAACATCTCAACATAAAATTCACTCACGAAAAACAGTTAAATGGTAAACTCCCCTTCCTTGATGTTTTAGTAGATAATTCGTCCAACGTTTGTGTCACTTCTGTCTTTCGCAAAAAAACCTATACTGGACTTTTAACAAATTTTTTCAGTTTCACGCCGCTAAACTACAAAACAGGTCTGATTCGCACTCTCGTTCACAGGACATTCAAAATTAACAACACCAACGCCGGCTTAAACAAAGATCTCAACAAACTGTCAGAAATTTTCAAACGTAATTGTTTTCCTTCTCACTTTATTGACAAAATCACTAAACAATATTTAAGGACACCCAGACAAAACCCTAACAAAAATGTTTCCAACAACACGGAAAATACCAATATCCACTATCTCAAACTCCCTTACATTGGTAATTATTCTAGACTTACCCAAATCAAAATAAGGCAATTGTGTAAACGTTTCTGTAAAGACATTAACATCAAACTAGTGTTCTCTACTTTCAAAATCAAAACCTTTTTCAGTTTCAAGGACCCGATTCCCACAGCTCTTAAATCATTCGTAGTTTATGAATTTACTTGTGCGGGATGTAATTCCCGCTGCATTGGTGAAACCTCTCGCCATTTCTCAACGCGGATCAAAGAGCACACCCTAACTGATCGAAATTCTCACGTCCTTAAACACCTCAATAACTCTACAAACTGCAAAAACCATTACACACCTAACTGCTTTAAAATTTTAAATTCGGCCAAAACCACTTACACACTCAAATTGAAAGAAGCTATTCACATCCAAAATAGAAAACCAGAATTAAACACACAAATGCAACATATCAACACCTTCCTCTGCTAGTAATTATCGTCTGATACCGCCTCCGTTAATCCTCACACAACACACTGTCATTGTAATTAATCATCTGACATATCGTCATTGTAATTAGTTAATTTATTCATACTATAATTCCTATTTAAAGCCTTACAAACATCACTTTGTAAACTGAAGATGGCATAAGTCTTGCCGAAACATGTCTTTAAAAAGTATTCTCGTGTTTTTGAAATTTATAACTCTTAATTTCTCGTGCAACTGTAACGCCAAGGATTCAGCAGCTTCATGCAACACATGCTGCAAGACAAATTGCATAGTATAACAGCGCCTCGATGAATGGCTAAAGGAAGACAAGGTGTGCTTAAATATTACTAAAACTTAATGCATGCTCATTGAATCTGTTCTTAACCTCACAAAGCTAACAGATAAACCATTACTCTTTCTATCTGGACCAACTATTGCAAGAGTCAAGGTTACATGCAAAATCAATGGAAGTATTCATTGCAGAAAGATTGCCTTGTTCTTGTTATATTAATTATACCTCTATAAATATCAGCATGGCTTTAGCCAACCCTCGCCAAGTAAGGAAGTTTCTATCAACGAGAACATGAATCACAATAGATGATAAGACCTTATTCATTTAATTTGATCATGGCAACATGCATTCCACAATTGCAAATAGGCTACAAAAGCTGCAAAATCTTGCACACTGAATGATAACTAGACAGAGTTTATGTGAACAGATCAAATGAAATACCGCAACAACTAAACTGGAAAAATCTATCGCAATAACAAGCTATTCATGTGCCTAAAATGATGGATGACCCATTTTAAAATGTATCACATCCCATGTCTTTGGCGACTAAAAAATAGTAAAAAGAGACTCGTCCGTCCGAAACTACTTTAAGAACTTATGGAAAAAAAAAGATTTTCATGAGCATTAGGAAGAATTTGGAATGATCTCCAACAGATAATACCGCCAAAAATGAAAATTCATTCTGGCCACATCCTAGTATTCGAACCTCTTAATTTTACGCAACCATATCTTTCCAAATAACCTCAATTTTTTGTAGGGTCAGAAAGTTTAAAATGTAAATTTTCTCAGGAACATCAATAATGGAATTTTCGAAAAAAGAAATTCTGAGGCCTGACTGTATGTCTTTGTCTCTGTCATTCTATCTGAGTGTCGGTCACGTAGCCAACATGTGTTCAGCAAGAGTATTATCATCAATTTCTCCTTATTAAGCTTCGAAGATCGTCTCAGAAATGCTGAGCATAAAATGAGAATGACAGTACATGTGACTGCGTATCGAACAAAGAATAATCTCAGAAGAAAAATTTTATATTATAGAAAAACTAGCTTGAATAATTGAGCGAAAGTCCTCCACAAGAACCAGCAACACCTTAAACAAAAAGATAACTTCATTTAAAATCCTATCCACGGCCCAAGTAATCAGGTAAAGCATTTGGTTCGATGACACATAGGGCATTCTTCCCATTATTAACGTACGCAAATGTTTATTAATTTTCCTTCCGATCAAGTTTGTAATGTCAATTCTAAATTACATCAATACTTATTGTCTGCGTGCTGCAGATTTCATTAACGATATTAAAAGTCCAGAAATAAACTAGTATATTAAAGAAAAAAGCCTTTATTGTCTGTCCTTGAAGTACTTAAAAGCAAAATTATTAATGAACAAACGACAAAACATGGTCAAAGTGGCACAACAAAGATCACCAACTCAAGCAAGCGTATGATCGACTTGGGTGTGGTCGTCACTATTATCTTCGGTGAGCATTTCCAAGGAATTCTCAGACAGTGAACTGAAGTTCGTTTTCCTGACAAATTTTGTTGTTATATATTTTTCTTTGCCGGTATCAGATTTGAGGGAATTTTTCTTGATGGTTGACTCTTCATCTTCCAGGACAAAACAGCACAATAAGGGCCGAATACGGCTATGGAGTGTCATCAATTTCGTCGAGTTCACTTTTTTCTCATCATCGCCAGAAATTAAATTCATCGTGTCATATTTCTCAACTAAAGAAAATTTGAAGAATATGAGTGACAGTAAAAATATTTTATTGACTTAATTAGATTTTCTTAATTTAAGTTGGAACTATCAACCTGTATGGAATAACATGGCATAGAAACGCGCACAAAACGTTTTGTTGTGATTTAGTTGGTCATTTGCACGTCCCTAATTAATTATTCATCTCACGTTTATGGGATTTCATTTTCCAGATCATATCACGAGTACTAGACGAAAGCCATGCAACCTCAAAGAGTCGCGAAATAATGAAACAAACACTAGGCTTGCAATATGTACACCTGGGTGCCTATTGACAACTTGGTAACGGCAATAGTTTCCTTCATTATCTTATTATGAATTTAGTTTTTTAAATCAGCTATAATCATCTCCATCAGATCATTTTGAAAAGCAGAAAATTAAAAATTCATAGTCATCTTGGTATAACTACGTTTTCAAACATTTATTTTATTATTTACTTAAATTTTACGTTTTCAAAGTAAGGTTATTTTCAAATTTACATTAAAATGTAAATTAACATACTTTAACGAAAATTAAGATAGACAGACAGATAGATAGATAGATAGATAGATAGATAGATAGATAGATAGATAGATAGATAGATAGATAGATAGATTTTATTTAAAATTACATTGCAGCCAAATAGACTGAATTTCGTAATTATTTACACATCAAAATTTTCCATTAAGACTTTTATCTATGCTATACTACCCATAGTATCCAACTAACAATTTTTGATGTATTACCTTAATTAAATTTAAGACTATATGACATTAAATTATACTAAATAATATTACTAAAAGGTTTAAGAATTTAACGAGTATGAACATATTAGAATAAAGGCGAATCTTTCATTAATCGCGCATTGCGAAAATAAAAGAGTTCATTGTTCTGTTTGTTTGAACTCGTGGGATGTTAAAATTTCGCTGATTTTGTAGCTTACAATGTGGGTTATATCTTTCTGGTAATACGTTATTGAGTTTATGGCTTAAATCTAAAGTTATAGATTGAAAAAGTTTATTACGCAGATGTTCATGATGGTCCTTCATGGGTTTAACGCCTAAACTTTCAAAAGCAGTATAATAATCCAAGTCTGCCATAATAATAGTCATGGCCCTTTTCTCCAGACGCACCAGTTTGCTTTTTAAGTATTGTGGAAGAAAATGGTAAAACACTGGTATTCCATAATCTACCACCGATCTAATACACGATACATAAAACAACGCTAAATCTTGCAGTGGTACTTTAGTCCGTCTTATTGTACTAAAAAATGCAATCTCTTACCGACTCTCTTTATAACCTCATCTATGTAGGCATTCCAGGTCAAGTTATTACTAATAGTCAATCCTAACAGTTTGACGCAATTCACTACCTCTAACTCCTTGCCGTTAACAACTACAGGATCAAAAACTGCAGGTTGCTTGGCAAATGAAATTAACTATTAAATTTATTAAAATTAAATAAAATTACATTAAAATTAAAATATTAAAATTAAGTGGACTCTGTTTTCACTAGACCACTCCATGACACGATCAGCTATAGACTGGGCATTGCTTACTTCATCCTTGGGAACTATCTCAGACGTTGTCGTATCATCTACATATTTCCAAACATGATGATCACTGATTACTAGGTCATTGTTCTTAAGGATAAACAACCAAGGTCCCAACTTTATTCCCTGTGGTACACCAGAAGGAACCGATCCCCACTCCAAATAACAGCTGTCGGCTAGTTTAATTCTTTGGAATCTGTCAGTAAGAAAGTCAATTATCTAATTGACGGCACTTCCAGGTAGATGTAATTTACATAGTTTATCGATAAGAATGTTGTGGTTGCCCCATTTCCACAGTTGCCCCATTTCCATCGGTCCCCAGATACCAGTGATGCAGCATATTGATTAAAGCTAGCGTTGTAGAAGATTTTGGAGTTAGTCCATACTGATTCAGATCGATCACTTTTAAGATAGCTGGTTTGACATAGTATTCAACCAAGAAATCTTCAGCCACTTTGGAATCACAAGGCGGAAGCAAATACCCAAGTTCTCCTATAAACTTCCTTTATCGATTGACACAATATACTTTGGGCAGTTTTTATTGCACTAAAACAAAATATTTACTGTAATCAACCAAAATGTGAAATGTATTGCATTTTCCATGTCACCTTTTCGTTACCTTTTCATACATTTCTCAATAAACCCTGTGGGTTTCCAATCGATTTTTAAAGCAGTATAATCCCATAGAAATCAAGTATGCTTGTTAGAAAACACCTGATCATTATATGGCTGCTGCCCTGTTTATCAGGCTAGAGTTTGAAAACCCTTGTCTCCTCTAGAAAGCAAGGTCGCGAACTTGGTATTGGATGGTTAGTACTACATGACTGCCCTGGCAGAAATATTCCCCTTTTGGTTATGTTAACAGCTAAGAAACACTAACCCTTTCCCTGACAAAAAAAAATATGATTTTTAACCCCAACCTTAAAAATGGAACAAAAATTATACTAAAACCGAACTTTGTTCTAACTTTAAGCCTGATTTAATAAAGAAAGTAAGAAGGACGCAATAAAAATTATACGAGGACTTCAAAAAACTGTTGGCTATCATCAAAGCCGTTGTTTACAAAAGAAATCAAAAGTAAGTCTCTTCAGTCAATGCACGTACTTGGAGAACATGCAAAATTAAAGGTAAAAAGATGTTTTGGTTTTGGGTGATTGGGCTGCCGATGTACTTTTCATGTAGTTTTCAAAACGTATTAATTCTCTGAAATATAAACGTATATTACATTTATCTGTGATTATTATATATTCAAACTTCATTCTTGTTTCTTATTGGTCGACATTCACCAGTTAATTCTCAATGTCCGGAGGCCGTGTCATTACTTCCGCCGAATATCGTGAATTATTCAACAGAGCTGTCCAAAACCAATTTATTGCAAGCTGATGACGTAACCACCTCAAGGCCGCGAAATTACAAAACTGCCAAAATGGCCTGCAGCAGTTTAGAAAGTTAATCGCACTTGTCTTTTTACTGCAAATCTTTTCTTGAATTTGTCGCTGTTTTGCATGTATAATAGAACAATTATTGGATTCGGCTTACGAATAATATCAAGAATTATCCGAACTACGGTCAATTATCCAGACCTCGGTGGATAATTTACGGTTGATATCATGCTCAGCCTCATCCAATAATTGTTTATTGTCGTTATACCAACCTGGTCTTTGGCAGAGAAAGTCTTCCTTATCAGTTTCGCCATTACCCTTGCTAGTATTATCATTTTCAGAAGTTCCAGGGGCACAATGCAACTTTTTTCCTGAAAGATGTTCACAACAGTCAATAAAAAAAAATTCTTGGAAACTTATTTATAAAAAAGAAAAGCGGTATTACGTCGCCAGGTTCACCAATTATATAGAACTTTGTTTTGGGTGGATTCTCTAGCTAGTTAACATGAATCAGATTCAGACATCTCATTGAAAATCTCAAGTGTGTTTCTAGTGAAAGGGAGAGCCCCCCCCTCCCCACGAAAACCTATGCAGCAAGGCATCTACTTATAATTAGCATGAATCGATTAATTGGTCTCGTCTCCGCCATTTTAATAGTATTTATAGTCTGATATAACAGAGTAAAATTGAATCGAATTGCAGATGTGCGCTCGTTAAGCTCAAATTAATAGCTCAAATTAAATATCTCAAATTAAAAGCTCAAATTAAATATCTGAGCGATAGACAGCGATCGAAACCGCAACCTTCTGATGAACGGTGAGGTTCTCTGACCATAGAGCTACGGTAACTCCGGCGTTAAGCTTGGATGTTAAGGCCGATTTCCAGTGGGTGTAAAAAGTCGTGCGGGCGATGCCATTCTTTGAGTCGATTGGCTAATATTGGCTGAAGCAAAATGTCGCGTGAAAAAGTTGACTTCAAGTCAACTTTTTCACAATAGAATTGTCACCCACTTTTTACACTCACTAGGAATCGGCCTATAGTTCGACACAAGCGCTGACTATGCGGCTGGCCGGGGATTGAACCGTTTGGGGCTCAGAAGTTGTTTTACTCAGGTACGAGTTTAACGAAACTTCATTGAAAATTCGTGATGTCTCCAAGCTCCCTCATTCGTGACATTCATCTCGCAGACGATTAATGGATAAATTGAAAAGCACTGGCGCTTTTATGACCGACGGACGTCATGGTCAGTGACAATACAGTAGGTTGAGTGCGTTAATGCATTTTTTTCCCTTTTGTGTTTATTTCTTTTTCTAAGTTTATTTTCTTTTAATTCTTTCCTGGCAGAGTTGGTCTTCTATTCTCATACTCTGTCTGAAGCGAGACGGTTGTATTTGCCAAGGGGAGAGCTCCAGCCCGTAAAGAGTTTTAAACACGCTGGGGGATTTATTGTATTGTAGCTTCTCAGATCCTTGTCTGGTGTGATATGTAGAAGAGGATGGATAAGATTTCGTAGCCAGTTACCGATCTGTGCATAATAGTTGGAAAATGGCTTAGTAAAGTCATAAAAGATAGACTTTTTATAAATGGAGGTGCGAGGATGATCTAATAAACAAACAATTTTCTTTTGGACTTTAGCTTTTTAGTATCGGTTGACTAGTCGATGGATGTTCTACAACTTATGATGGGCTATTGAATGGTTGAAGGAGAATAAAAGATGTGACCGTGTCACCCATGAATGTCTGTTTTTGAGCAATTGTGGTCAAGGTGGTTAGCTTGGAGAATGAAAAGGGGAGTAAGTCAATGATTTTGAATGCTAGGAAGCCCATGATACCAGTTGGGTAAGTCAATATGGATTACTGCAACAAGTTTGTCATGATGTCACTGCCTTCATTCCTCAATGACTTTCTTCTTTAGATCTGGTTTACGAACAACTGAAAGACCAGCTGAATACCAGCTATCTTCGATGGCTACGGGAATACAAAGAAAAAACATTTGCTTCAATGGATTCCAAGTGTATAGTGGGATAGAAGGACTGGTGAAATAATTGAATATTTTAATGTCTGAATCAGAGACAGAGTTGTTCTTTTTAAGGTCACATTTTTTAATATTGAAAGGAATAAAAGAATACCTAGCCACTTTGATGTAGGGTTTTATAAGATGGCAATAGTAGGATAATTACGTTTCATCATTTTGTTTTCGGATGGTATGCTTACGATATTTGTGACTTTGGATGTTGCTCTTTTTTAGATTATTATTTTCCTTCGTTCACCGTTGTTCCTTTTTTTTTACTGACTTTCCATGTTGATCTTGCTTTATTATTTTTTTGTTTAGTATTTGACATTTATAATTTACACTGTTCTTCCCCTTCTTAATTGTTTCTTTGTTCTTTACTAACATTAATTCGTTCTCTGTACTTTATTTTTCGATTGTTTTTTAATAGGATCTTCTTTCTTGTTTGTTTAATTGATTCATTAATTTATTGATTCCATTAATCATTTATTGATTTCTTTATTCATTCATTGATTCTTTTATTCATTCATTGATTCATCGATCCATTTATTCGTTAGTTGGTTTGTTCAATCATTCATTAACCCGTTTGTTTGTTCGTTAATTTGTTTAGTCAATCTTCCACCCATCCATCCGTCTTTCCGTTTATTTATTTATTTATTTATTTAATTATTTATTTTCTTATTGATTCATTCACTCATTTATAGATTGATTGACGGATTGGATTCATTCACTTATTCCTTTATGGATTCATTCGTTGTTTGTTTTCTTTCTTTGCTAAGTTACCTTCTTTGTTTGTTTTCTTCTCCATCTACACGTCAATGCAACTAGAACCGACGTCACATGGGCATGTTTTCAGTTGATTTACCTTTTATGTCACAATACTCTTCTGATGCAGTGCTGCCATTTTGTTCTTAATCTTGGGGACGAGAACATCCTGAAGCTGCTAGATTTTTAGACACCATCTGAAAAGACCTTGCACTGTAATTGTAAGTAGAAAATAACTTCCAGACTTCCTGTCATTTCTTGGGCTGTCATTGTATGGTCCACCCTTTTGACTGGGAATCGTCCTTAGAATACAACGACAGAAGGTTCCGTTTCTAATTATAGGTTTTAGTAGAATTTTCTCCATTTGTCCGTTGTTATTTCCAGAACTTTAAGGTGCATTTTGATAATATAAAGTGCCACATAAATTTATGCTTGAAATCCACATTATGCTTGAAATCTACCTTAGCTCACCATCTGAGTCTCGGTAGCTCAATGGTTAGAGCGTCTAACCGGTCATCAGAAGGTTGCGGGTTCGATCCCCGTCTGGAGCTCAGAAATCATTTTCTGAGTATCGAGCTTGAAGATCATTCATCTACCTTAATATATCCAAGCTCTCACGTTTCCTAAACATCAAGCTTCTATAGATAAATTTGTATGTTATGTTCGTTTACCTAATTTAAGTTACGTCATACATTGCATGTACCTTTCAGAAATGATTCTTTTTCTTCCTGTAGAAATAACTGTTCGTTCTTTGGGTCATATGTCTTCCTAAGATTCGTTTTCTTGACGTTCCTCATAATATGAGCAAGGTAATCGCTGAAAAATGGGTAAGTGGTCTTGTCCCATTTTTCAACCATTCGCAATATACGTAGTAGTTCATCCGTTTGAGCTTCAAGAGCCAAAAGCTTTTCATCAAGTTCTTCAAAACGTTGCGGATCTGTCATATTTCCGACGTGAACCACTATTTTTGTCGAACTTCTTAACAAAATTTTTTTCACGCACGACTGTTAGCAGCAGCAGGCAATTACGACAAAGTTCATTGGTGACGTCACAGTACAGCTAACAGTTGCAGACAAAATTCATTCGTGACGTCATGTAATTAAATTCTGGTCATGCAGCAGCCAGGTAATTATGAGACATTGACGTAGTGACGTCATTATGAAGACATTTATTCGATTGAAATTACGTCATTCATGTTTATATTATTGCAAAGAGACACTCAAGCCAAACTTCGCTAAGTGACAAGTGGTTTTTCTTCGGATTTTTAAATCGTGCCTTTCAGGGACATCAAATCACTACTCTTCATGTCATCGTATATTCTGATAATTCTGAGCTGTGTGTCAATAAAGTTTCGTTTCTGTTGGGGAGATTATTTTGAAGATGAACAAAATTAAGGACTTTTCGTTTACACACCCATGAAAACGGAATATCTAAAAAACAAATGAGATATCGAAGAGGGGTCACAACATTCACCATCATCGTAACAGTTCATTAAAATAACGAATACTTAATTTTTTTAAGTTACGTCTTAATGCCTAGTTTTATTTTTTGCGAATTTGACCTTTGGCTAGGATGTTCCTGATTAAATATGATATGTAGGAAAGAGAATATTCTTCCTTCAAAAAGTTTAAGGGTGAATTTAAGGTCGGTTAAGATGGCAAGCAGTTTTGCTTTGCCACTCTGCGTGTCAAAACATTTATATATATATATATATATATAATCTTAATGTGCAATGGGATTTTTTTAACACTTATTAAGCTAGTAAACCCGATTATTGGTGAATTTTTTTTGTTTAAAACAAAATTTGAAAAAAGGTGGTAAACGTAAATATGGTGACGATTAGTCCACCGTTGTCAATAATGTATCGGTAACCGAGTGGTGGGCTTACTTATTTAGAAGGTCAGGGTTCAAAACTCTGCCCGTGACACACACTTTTTGCATTTTTAAATTTCATCTTTTTTTGCTTAAGCTTGTTCTAAACTAAATTTTATATCGTTTGGTTTCCCTTTACTGCTGCATTAAGACGAAGTTCACATTTATATAAACTTAATTTTTTGTTTTTGATCGCATTCTTGGTTCCAGGTTTTATTAACCCTTTCGTGCATGATTTTACTTTTCTTTTGTTCTTTGTACCCTTTTAAATTTTTCTTGTTCTATCATTTTTTCTTTTATTGTAGTAAGTTGTTTTACAACAACCGAATACATGAAAGAGTTAATTGTGTAAGTATGAGTCTGAGTTGGGTACTCCATTCTTGCTGTCTATTTGTCTTTTTAACTATCCATCAGTCTTTCTTATTTGCTGCCTCTCTGTCAGTCTGTCCATCTGACCGTTTGTCTGTCTGACGTTCTGTCTGACTATCCGTCTCTGTTTGCCTGTCTGACTGTTTGTGTAGCTGTATGTCTGTCTGTCGCATTGTCTAACGGCATGTCTGACTGGCTTACTGTCTGACTATTTGGGTAACTGTATGTCTGTCTGACTCACTGTCTAACTGCACGTCTGACTGTCTGACAGTTGGTTTGACTTTCAGTGTAACAGTCGGTATGAATATTCTGTAATACACGGATCCATAAAGAAATGCCAGAGACGAAGTAAAGAATGACAGGCCAATCGCCATTTAAGATGTCGAACCAAAAATACATTAAGTGAAAAAATGTCTCACTCGTTTAATTTCGGACAAAAACTTGTCTGAAAATTTTAGGGCGTCCGAAAGTTTAAGGGTACTAAGTTTTTAGAGCCTTATAAAATGCTATTTTTCTCTAAATATGACACAATTACAAAAGTAACAGATTTACACAAAGTTTAACATGACACAAATGATAGTGTAGCGCTATGCTTAATTTCTGTTTAATGTTTGAATGCAACATGAAAGTGTACAAGTAGAGACAAATGATGCAGTGTCACTGTTCATCAAAATTTGAAGGGTGGTGCGTGAGCGAGACTGAAATCACAACATGAGAGTTTAATATTCCTTAGATTCTATGGCGTTATGAATATCGGTAAAAGGGTCCTCTGATATAAGGTCAACATGAACCGCTTCTTGAATTCTAGCCAGCTCAATCTTTTTACCATGCTCAGCTTATATCGCTTGCGATCGTATGAGCCGATTAGCCATAGTGTGTAGCGAGCCCGAGCTTTTCACTATAACACTCTGTCTCACGCCCAGAGTTCAACTGCCTTTTATTTCACATCTGTTATAATATATAGTTACATTTTCATTAGTGTCAATCATTGTTCCCTAGTGTTCAATTTCCTGTTAATCATTTTTATTTATAACTAGCATTACTCTATTACACGTTTCGTTACACTATCCTCCTCTTTATTGGTTTTCGTCCCGAAAACTTACATTCAGTTTATTATTTATTTTTTTTTTTCCTGGTGAAACATCTTAGTCGTAACCGTAACGAACAGGCGGCCGAACATTTTGCCGCAACCGTGCTTCCCTAACCCTGGGTTGAATGTGCCTAACAACTTCACCATTGTTGATATTACGGCGTTCTGGCGCACTCTGCACCACCTGGATGTCGCCGGATTCGGGGGTTTGGGGAACAACTTGACCCTTTCCGAACGGGATCTGGCTAATCTTTAAATGATCGTGGTGAACCACACTAATTTTTCCTACTTTACTTTTAATCTTGTAATTCACTCCCATCCTTTCCATGATCTCGTATGGTCCGATCCACTTTGGCCCAAACTTCCATGTTTTTGGTCTCCGTAACCAAACTGCCTGACCTATGGTAAATGGTTTCCAGGTCTTTAAACGCTCGTCGTTCTGCCTACTTTGTTTCTTCCTAGCCTTCTCTATGTTAAGTTTGGCAATGTTTCGAACACTTCGCATTTTTTTTCGAAATGAGCGGGCATACTCTGAGTGTGTATTTGGGTTGGTAAGGGGGATCCCGCACTCAAGTTCTATAGGCATGCGCGGAGCACGCCCAAATAATAGTTCGTATGGCGAGTACCCTGTTGACTCTTGACAACTGGTGTTGTACGCAAAAACTACAGGATCAACCCACAGGTCCCAGTCGTCTCTATGTTCTGAGGCAAATGCAGCTAACATGTCTTGTAGGGTTCTATTTTGACGTTCGACCTGACCATCGCATTGCGGGTGGTAAGCCGTCGTTCTGGTCTTTGCTATGCCCATTAAATCACATACTTCATGCATCAAGTTACTCTCGAAATTAGCACCCTGGTCGGAATGAAGGACAATCGGAGGTCCAAAGCGACTGAATACTTTATTGATCAATATGTTTGCTACAGTGGTTGCTTTCTGGTCTTTGGTCGGGAAGGCTTCGCACCACTTACTAAAATGGTCCATGGCGACCAAAATATGTCGGTTGCCACGCGATGTTTCTGGTAAAGGACCCATATAGTCCATAGCCCAAAAAGTGAATGGTTCACCTACTTCGATCGTTTGTTGAGGGGCTTTATTACTATCGGTGGGAGTCTTACGTCTTATACAAACAGCGCATTGTTTGATATATTCTTGTACACTGCGTCGTATGCCTACCCAAAAAAATCTTTGCCTAATGCGGTCTTCAGTGCGCGCAATGCCCATATGCCCAGCGAATGGGTTATCATGCATAGCTTGTACAATATTCCTAGTTAGAGACTTTGGCACTACGACAACGTAATGAGGGTGATGCTGTTTTTTGCCTAACGCCCGAACTAAAATACCGTCGCGCAAAAAAATCCGATCATAATATCTTAGCATTTTATGTAGGTATGGGTCACGAGTATTAAGGCCATCAGGTCTTGGTGCGCATTTCAAACCTTTCGATTTCCATTCACGTAATTTTGCTAAACTAGCATCGTTTTCCTGAGCATCTTTTATGTTAATATCCGGACAAAGCGTGACTGCGGAAATTTCTGCTGACGTATTGTTGTTACCTTGCTGTTGGCCAGCTAACAGTCGCGACAAAGCGTCTGCATTGTTATGTATACGGCCAGGCCTGTATTTTACAACAAAATCAAATTCCTGTAGGTCCATCAGCCAGCGAGCTACCCTGCCTTTTGGTTCTATTTGATTGAGCCATTTTAGAGCATGATGGTCACTAATAATTGTAAATTTCCGGCCTACTAAATAAACTCGAAAATGTTGTGTGCCAAATTGTATTGCAAAAGCTTCTTTTTCCGTCGTTGAGTAATTGCGCTCTCGGGGCGATAGCGCCTTCGATGCATAAGCGATGACATGTTCTTTACCTTCCGCATCATATTGTGACAAAACGGCGCCTACGCCTACATCGGAAGCGTCCGTTTGCAAGACAAATTCGCGTTCAAACTTAGGATAGCTTAATACAGGAGCGCTACAAAGCAGTTCTTTTAAGTTTTTAAATGACTTATCGCATTCCTCCGTCCATTTGAAATTATTTCGGTATTCTTTTGTTGTCAGTTTAGTTAACGGCGCCGCCACTGTTGCGTATTGAAATACAAACCGGCGATAGTAACTTGTTAGACCGAGGAAGGTGCGCAATTGTTTTAGGTCACACGGTGGTGGTATATTTTTTACCGCATCAATTTTTGCTGGGTCTGGCGAAATACCGCGTTGTGAAATGACATGTCCTAAGTAACAAACTTGTCTTTCCGCAAATGCGCATTTGGGCAGCTTTACTTTTAGATTAAATTTTCTAAAACGTTCTAAGACCATTCGAAGTCGGTTATTATGCTCTTCTATGTCTCGACCAAAAATTATCACGTCATCCAAATAGCACAAACAGGTTTCAAAAGTCAACCCTGCTAACGCAATCTCCATAGCTCTTTGAAATGTGGCCGGGGCAGTTTTCAAACCGAAAGGCATTCTGGTGAATTCATACAAGCCACTCTGTGTGGCAAAAGCTGTTTTTTGGCAGTCGTCAGGTTCAACCGCTATTTGCCAATATCCGTTACGCAGATCCAATGTCGAGAAATATGTGGCGTCTTTAACCGAATCTAAAAGGTCCGAAATTCTTGGCAATGGGTGTGCGTCATTGCGGGTAATTTGGTTTATTTTTCTGTAGTCGACACAAAATCTAAGTTCCCCGGATTTTTTATAAACCAAAACAATAGGGCTTGACCACGGACTTATGCTATGCCTAATAACACCTTGCTCTAGCATTTTCTTAGTTTGGCGTTCCGCTTCTTCGCGATGCGCATATGGTAACCGGCGTGGGCGTTGCTTAATCGGTATTGCATTCCCCGTGTTGATCTTATGCTTAGTTATCGTACACTCGGTTATTTCATCGTTAAAGACGTCTGAGAAATCATCTAATAAAGCCGTTAACTTGCGTTTGTCTTTTTCGTTAAGATGTGAACTAATAGCCTCTTCGACTTGCGACTTAAATGAGGCTGAAGCAACTGCTCCACATGCGAAGTTGTCGCTGTCGCCCTGAACAGAGTCCGCTTTTTTAGACCGTATTTCTGTCAACTGTTCAAAACTAGCTATTTTCTTGCCCTCCATTAATTCTATGGGTTCTTCCGAGCTGTTCAATACCCTTACTGGAACTTGTCTACCTTTAGGACTGACAACGATATTTGCGACATGAATGTGTAACTGATCTAACTCTGGTCTGGACGATATTATACCTGTTTGACATGCAACTTTCTTTTCTAGCCTGCCTTCTAGCACAACTTCTGTTCTACCTGGAATTATAACATCGTTAGCAAGACTAACAAAAGAGGGCGATTTTATACGTGATTCCAAGAGTAAAGTTGATTCCCTTTCACTCCCAAACTCGGGGACATCAGGGGCTGCTGTATGCACCTGGTCAACGTCAACAACACCAGTAAATTCAACATCAAGTGACAGTTGTTTGGCACAAACGCGAGTTTTCCCATGCGGACCCACTAGGGTGTACAAACTATTCCCGTGCGAGTTTTCCCATCTTAAATCTAACTTATTTGCGACTAAGAAATCCCATCCCAGAACACAGTCGTATTGGATATTACTACTGATAAGAAAATTAAATTCATACGTACGTTTAGTAGAGGGGAATTTGACATTTCCTTTGATCCGTCCTAAAATATCTAATGAGCCCCCCGTGATGGAGCGGCATTTTTCTACATCCGATTTATCAATTCTTACAGAATCAAAGTCCATTATAGTATAAACGTCGTGGTTAATAAAGGATCGCATAGATCCCGTGTCGACTAGGGCTTGTACTTCTATTCCCTCAATAAGACAGGACACAAATGGATGGGTTGGAATTTGGTTATTTGAGACATTTAGTGTTTTGGGGCGGTCAATCTTCTCTCTGTCGAGACCGCCCCTTGCCCGTTTAAATTATTCGCACAATCTCGAGATATGTGCCCATATCCCTCACATAAAAAACATTGAATAGGCTTACTGTTCTCTTGTCCACAGTCTCTAGCAAGATGCCCAGGCTGTCGACAGTTGTAGCATACAATGGGTGGCCTATTTCTTCTCCCAGGTATGGCGTGGGGGTTGTTTCTCTTTTGCTGACCTGCGTTCTGATTTACTGCGGCTGTCAAACACTCCTCTAGTTTCTGTTGCTTACAGGCGATTACGTTGACCATGGCGACCAGTTCGTCAAATTTCTTATCTTCAGGAGACACGGATGTTTGAGCAACTTCACAATAATCTTTGGACCCAACTTGTCCTTGAACCGCACGATACCGTTGCACAAAGGCGATCATGTTGGCTAATGTTGGCGTCGGATCGCTTTCGAGGAGCTTTATCTTTATGTTTCTCGGAAGACCTCTCATAAATTGACGCACAATAAGGGCTTCTTTGGCTTGATCATCGAGAAGTGGGTCAGCTTTGAGCAATATTTGTTCCAAGTCCCACTTATAGACGGCTGGATCCTCTCCCGGTCGTAGCATTCTTGCTTCAAACTCTGAGTAAAAATTCTCGCGTTGAGCTGTGGGGCACATGGCACTGATGAGCATTTTGGCCGCGTCTTTATAGGTTTTTCTGTCGTCCGCAGGTATTGCATGAAAATGACTGGCTGCTGGACCACGGAGGAAAGCGGGTAATTTCTTTATCTTGTCCTCTTCTTTCCAGTCATTTGCCAGCGAGCATGCATCGAATTCACGCAGCCATGTAGCCAAATCTGAGCTGCCATCAAATTTTCCCGGGAAGATGGACGTCATCTTCAATTCACTTAAATGTCTCAGTATTTTCTATCCCCTTGGCTGCCACCAAATTATGTAGCGAGCCCGAGCTTTTCACTATAACACTCTGTCTCACGCCCAGAGTTCAACTGCCTTTTATTTCACATCTGTTATAATATATAGTTACATTTTCATTAGTGTCAATCATTGTTCCCTAGTGTTCAATTTCCTGTTAATCATTTTTATTTATAACTAGCATTACTCTATTTACACGTTTCGTTACAAGTGGATGGAATGACTTCAAAAATTTTGTATTAAAATCGATGGTACAAACGTTCACACCTTCTTCTTCTTGTTTTGCAAATGCTTAATTGGACCCCTATCCAGTCATTATTAAAAAATAGAGAACTTATTATGATGTTCAAAGTGCTAAAGGGTATGGCTCCAGAATACTTAACACAGATGTTTAAGGTCTCTACTAACCACATGTATGACTTACGAAGTAATCATAAAACCCTCTATTTGCAAAAGCCTAAAACAAATTTCCTAAAACGGAGCTTTGCTTACAGGGGAGCTGCTTTATGGAATGAAACTTTAGCAGACAAAGCTCCAATGACAAAATTAAATGAAATCACCGTCAAAGCCTTTAAGAGAGTGATCAATGATGTATGCAATTGAGTCGGGACAATAATAATATCACACAATAGTTTTCTGTAGAGTAATATTGTAAGTTTGTAAACTAGTATTGTATATAGTTGTTTATATAGTTGTTTATATATTGACAGTTTGTAATTAGTATCGTATATAGTTGTTCATAACTAAACACGGCCCTTTGAAAAACAGGAAACTGAAAGGCCACCGTGTGTAAATAAGTTTAAATTATTATTAGTTATTATTATTATTATTACATTAATCAAACTTCCTCGAAAACGCTTTCTTTAAATATGAAGTTTTGGAATTTTATCTTCAAGAATGAGTTGGGTAACAGTCTCCACATTTAACTTTCATGTTACATTTTACATTAGTTGTTGTATTTTGCATTACGAGCATTATCAAATTAACACACATATCTGTTGCGTTAGCGTTGATCCGCACTAATATGCAATGCAAAAAAACATTCCTTCGATCTGAAATTTTTGGCCCTTAATGTATGCATGTGAAAGTATAGTTTGTAACCAGTTAGAAACTCAATGAAAACAATTTATTATATTTATTAATTAACCCGGTTTTAGGCCACTACGTTTAACTCCACCTGGTCTTCTAGATACAACCACTAATTGGCTCAAAAATATAGACCATGGACACATACAGTGTAAATGCGGTCATATTTTTAGATCAAGCAAAACATTTTGATATAATGGATAGTTAACTCGCAACCTATGAACTTATGGACGATGTTTAAGATCTCTAATTTGGTTCATTTCTAACCTATCAACTCGTAGACAAAGTGCTGTGTCAATGGCTTGTTATCAAACGAATGCATTTGAGTTGTGGCGCCCCACAAAGGTAAACTCATTGTCCATTATTATTTCTTACCATATTCATTAACTTCCTAATCGCGTGGAAAAATCTAAAATCCAAATGTATGTCAACGGCACTGATATAGCAACAAATGGGTTGTCATTACAAGAAACCATAAATTTGGCCAATAATGATCTAGGAAAAATTAAAGTTGCTGTTACACTGTGCATCATAAATTGTCCCAAGTGTTGCAATATTTTTGTTTTAGAAAGTATTGTGCAATGTACATCCAACTTCTACTCTTTGCAACCATTGTGCTAATGTTTCCAGACCTTGCAAAGTGTAGCATCCTTCGTGAGAGTTTGTCTGTTACAATTTCCTTGATCAGCCAATGGAAATCAAAGGCCAATTTAATCTTAGTACTTTATGTTGCCGTTCAACAAATTGCACAGATCGCTGGCTAGTGTAACAACTTTTAGTTTCTCATGCAACTGCAACCCAACGGATTCAGGCGTTTCATGCAACACATGTTGCAAGACAAGCTGCATAGTGTAATAGCTCCTTGGTGGATGGCTAAAGGATGACATGATGTGCTTAAATATTACTAAAACAGAATGCATGCTCATTGAATCTGACCATAACTTTACAAAGCTGAGAGAAACCACAACTCTCTCTAATTAGAGAACCTATCACAAGCGTCAAGGTCACAAAATCGTTATAGGAGAGTTCATTTTATGACAGATTTCCTTGGTTGTGACATAATCGTATCTCTAAAATGTTAGCACAGCTTTAGTCATCCCTCACCAAGCAAGGGAGTTTGTACCAGAGAAAATATTCATCACGATAGATAATTCTGTGATAAGACCTTGTTTGATTATTTTGGTTATGGTAACATACCTTACATAGTTGCAAGGAGGGTAAACACTGCAAAATCGTACAGATCGAGTGATTACTAGGCAGAGTTATGTGAACAAATCAAATGAAATCACACAGCAACTAAAGTGGAAAACCAAATCGAATAAAAAATTATTCATATTTACAAATGATTCATGAAATATCAAATCATACGGTCCTACATAACTGACGACCCCATTTTAAAATGTTTACCATCCCATGTACTTGTGAACCAAAAAATAGGAAAAGGCCACAAGCTCGTTCTTCCAAAACTACGGAAAGAATTCATGAAAAAAAGATATGCACATGCAGAAGGAAAAATTTGTAATGATCTCCAAAAGAAAAAAAATTCAAAAATTTTTTATTCGATAAGGCAGGTCACTCAATCGGTCAACTAATTAGCTGATGTGTATTATGAAACTTCGTTCTGGTCATGTCATTACAAAAAACCGCCAAATCACAGGAAATCAAAGAAGAACTAAATTGGGAAGCATTGCAACAAACAAAAACTAAAGACAAATCAATCATATTAATTAAAGCTGTCAATCTCACACTACCATATCTTGACATGTTTGAGGAAGTTGATCGTCCAGGTTAGTGTAGTCTTGAGAAAGACTGTTGGTTGAAGTGACTGACGTTTCGACAGCCTTAGCGGCGGTCATCTTAGCGGCGGTCACTTAGCGGCGGTCACTCTGAAGATGACCGCCGCTAAGGCTGTCGAAACGTCAGTCACTTCAACCAACAGTCTTTCTCAAGACTACACTAACTTGGACGATCAACTTCCTCAAACATGTCACGATTCTCCCAGGTTCAAACCATTTACTTTACTACCATATCTTCTCGAGTAATTTTTTTTAAGGTCAGCAAAAGTTCAAATAAAAATCATGTCAAGAACATCAAAAGTGAAGTGTTCCGTAGGCAGTTTTGAATTGACGTAGGAAAGTTTGAGAGGGTTTAAACCTCCTAAACTCTCCTTTTGGACCCGCTACTGCTCTGCCAAAAATAGATTTCTACTTTTATACTTTATCCCAAGAACATATTCTTTATAGTAGTGCAAAATTGTGGCATATCATATACTTAGAGATCTATACGTAACCAAAAGCTTGCATTCTTCTTGCATTCTTTCTTCCACAACAACTTTGATATTAATTGTGTTAGATCATAGATTTTTAATGCAGAACGTCATTAAATTTTAATGTTCACAAATACACTCGCTTTTCAAATAAATTAACATGTACTTTAGTGATGAAATCCCGAGATTAAACTTCTCTCTGTCTCTCTCTGTCTCTCTTTTTCTTTTTTTTTTCTCCCTGACTGTCGGCTGTCTCCGTCTCTGTCAATCTACCTGTGTATCTGTTACGTAAGCAATATCTGTTCAGCCTGGGTATTGTTATCAATATCTCCATGTTAAATCTGTTGAGATCGTCTCAGAAATGCTGTGTACGAAATGAGAGGGACTGTGTGATGGAGTATCGAACAAGGAATAATCTCAGAAGGAAATTTCCATATAATAGGAAAATTTATTTGACAAGAACCGGCACCTTTAACTCTTTCAAGGCGGGAGCTCTCCCCCTGACGAGTAAAATTGTCTAGCGTTAGCCAGAGTAAAATAATAGAAGTCTTGTGCCACCGGGGAAGAGTTGATAAACCTGGACATAACTCTTTCAAGGCGGGAGCTCTCCCCTTGACAAGTAAAATCGTCTGGCATTAACCAAAGTAAAATAATAGAAGTCTTATGCCGCCGGGAAAGAGTTAACAAGAATGTAATTTCAGTTGCAATCAAATCCACGGCACAGCTAATCAGGTCCAGTATTTGGTGCGATAACACAGACGACATTCTCCCATTATTAACATACGCGAATGTTTAGTGTGAATCTCCCTTCTGATCAAGTGTATAATATCAATTATAAACCACATCAATACTTATTGCCTGTGTGCTGCAGATTTCATCAACGATATTTTGCCTAAATCTAGAACTAGTAAATTAAGGGGAAAAAATTCTTTATTGTCCGTCCTTGAAACAAGTATATGCAAAATTATTCATGAATAAACAACGGAACATTGTTAGCGTGGCATAAGGAAGATCATCAACTCAAGCAAGCGTATGATTGATTTGGGTGAGCCCGCTACTATTATGTGCGGCGAGCATTTCAAAGGACGTCTCTGACAGTGGACTGAAGTTCGTTTTCCTGACTAACTTTGTTATCATATTACGTTTTTCTTTGCCAGAATCAGATTTGAGGACATTTTTCTTGATGTTTGACTCTTCATCTTCCAGGACCAAACAGCACAGCAAAGACCGAATGCGGCTGCAGAATGACATCAATTTCGTCGAGTTCACTTTTTTCTCTCCATCCCCAGAAATTAAATTCATCTTGTCATATTTCTCAACTAAAAAAAATTTGAAGTATATGAGCGACGCTAAAAGAATAAAATCAATTAGATTTTTTTTAATTTACGCCCTTTGCTGTTCATTACCAGAAAATATACTATCATTAAGTCAAATCTCAAACTCATTAACGCAAAAATATATCGATTTTATTTAGCGTAGATGCGCAACCATTGGCATCGAAGGGCATTCCATAGCACCAACAGACGACCATTAACACCATTCTACTATACATTAGGGATAATAAAATTTCAATTCGGTAAGTCATAAGTTTATGAGATTTCATTTACCAGATTGTGTATCAACAAATACCACGAGAAAACTGTGCAGCCTTAAAGAATCATGCAATGAAGAAGAAAAACACTAGGCTTGCAATATGTACATATGGGAACCTTATTGACAACTTGGTGGCGGCGATTTTTTTCACACATTACCATATTTGAAATTTTGTCTTTTAAATCAGCCATAGCCATTTTTATCTGACCATTTTGAAAAGCACATAATTAAAAATTCATAGTCAATTTGGTATAACTACGTTATGAAATTTTAATGTTGTAATTAACTTAAATTTTAGATTTCCAAGGTAATTTTCCTTTTAAGGTTAATACACATTTTGCTGTTCATTACCAGAAAATATATCATCATTAACGATAACCTCAAACTCGTTAACGCAAAAATACATTCATTTTATTGAATCGACATTCATTAACGCTTTTGTCGTTTTCAAATTATATATAGAATAGAAAGTGACATTCATTAGCGTAGATACGCAGCCATTTGCGACAAGGGGCGTTCTACAGTGACAACAGACGACCATTAACACCACCGTATTAAACATTACGGAGAATGAAATTTCAGTTATGCAAGATATTACTTCGGTCTGTTGCGGGGTCAATTTAAGGTTATATGGAATCCCGAAACGGATAAAAGATAATGGAATAAAACTATCATAGTTCGTACATAAACTGAATTCGGTTAGAAAGTTCGAACCTCTTTTATTTCGCCAATATTTCGATTACTGTTTTGCTATGTAAAATGTCCTGCTGACCACCTTCTGCTCTACTGAGCCCTTTCAGAACTGTCTTTACTCACAACGTTGAATTATGCAACTGGAGACGGTTGTCCAGTCCATTGCAGTGACAAAACGGAATCTCAGCATGTATTTTAGTTCACAGCACTTTGTTAAAACACATCAACGTTCACGTCCCATTAAAAAAAACAAACAAACAAAAAAAAAACCCGAAAACAAACTGTTTTCCGGCTAAATAAAGCTACAAGATCAAAGCTTTCATGCAGTCCAGTGCTGCTGTGTTTTGTAAAAGTTGGTGTATATGTAAAAGTTGATGTGTGTTAGTAAAATGCTGTGAACTAAAGTTGGTTAATTGCTTGAAATTATACTTGTCAGGAAAAATGTGGTATGATGAAAAAATTTTATAATATCAGTTAAGTGAAGGTGCAGACGAAACCACGTTTAAAATATAAGGGAATAAAACTATCAAAATTTATAAGCAATCCGGTAAACGTGGGTTTCCGATAAACAGAGGTCGAAAGCCGTGTGTGCGATCAATTTAGACGTTCAAGAAAGATAGAATAGAACTATTCTCTATCCCACTACAAAACATATTTCAATGTTGTAAGTTAAGATAGTCTTGAAGGGCTCAGCTGAACACATAGAACGTAGTCGACTGAGTAAAAAATTGCAAAGCAGTCATCGACATGTTGGCGAAATAAAAGAGGTTCGAACTATCTAACCGAGTTCAGTTTATGTACCAACTATGACAGCTTTATTCCATCATCTTTATACATGTCCGAATTCGGTAAAACCTTAAGTGGACTCTCCAACAGACCGGAGAAATATCTTGCGTAAATGAAATTTTATTTTCCCTAATGTATACTAGAATGGTGTTAATGATCGTCTTTTTGCGCTATAGAATGCTCTTTGATGCACATGGTTGCGTATCCACGCTAATGAATGTCACCTCTATGTAAAAAATTTAATTGAACGTCAAAAAGTATTGATTAATGTCGATTCATTAAAATGAATGCATTTTCGCATTTATGAGTTTGAGGTTGGCGTTAATGATTGTATATTTTCTGGTAATGAACAGAATAATTATACCACTTTGCAATAAAAATTGCAAAGTGGTATAATTATTTAACTAAGTATTACACCTTTTATTGTTCATTACCAGGAAACATACTATCATTAATGCCAACCTCAAACACGTTAACGCAAAAAGACATTCATTTTATTCAATCGACATTCATTAACGCTTCTGTCGCATTCAATTACCATTTTTGCATAAAAAGTGACATTCATTAACGTAGATACGCAACCATTTGCATCAAGGGGCATTCTATAGCACCAACAGTCGACCATTAACACCATTCTACCATACATTAGGAATAATAAAATTTCAATTACGGTAGATACTTCTTCGGTCTGTTGCAAGGTCGATTTAAGGTTATATGGAATCCCGAAATGCATAAAAGATAATGGAGTAAAACTATTATAATTCGTACATAAACTGGATTCGGTTAGACAGTTCGAACCTCTTTTATTTCGCTAATGTTTCGATGACTGTTTGGCTATGTAAAATGCTCTACTGACCACGTTCTGCTCTGCTGAGCCCTTTTCAGAACTGTCTTAACTCACAGCATTGAATTATGCTACTGAAGACAGTTCTCCAGTCTTTTGCAGGGTCAAAATCGAATCTTAACATGTATTTTAGTTTACAGTGCTTTGTTAACACATCGACTTTCGCGTCCCAGAGAAAAAAACAAACTGTTTTGCGGCTAAATAAAGCTTCGCGATCAATGCTTTCATGCAGTCCAGTACTGCCATGTATTGTAAGCTTTGATTGCAAAATATGTTTTGTCTAAGATGTAAACGTTGATGTGTATTAGCAAAGTGCTGTGAACTACAGTGGGTTAACTACTTGAAATTATACTTGTCAGGAAAAATGTGGTATGATGAGAAAGTTTCACAATATCAGTTAAGTGAAGGTGCAGACGAAACCACGTTTAAAAGATCAAGGAATAAAACTATCAAAATTTATAAACAAACCAGTGAACGTACGCTTCCTATAAACAGAGGTCGAAACCCGCGTGTGCGATCAATTAAGACGTTCAAAAAGGTAGAATAGAACTATTCTCTATCCCACTACAAAACATATTGTGAGTTAAGATAGCCCTAAAAGGCCTCAGCCGAACACATAGAACGTGGTCGGCTGAGCGAAAAATAGCAAGGCAGTCATCGACATATTGGCGAAATAGAAGAGGTTCGAACGGTCTAACTGAATTCAGTTTATGTACGAATTATGACAGATTTATTCCCTTATATTTTATACATGTCCGAATTCGGTAAAACCTTAACTCGACGCTCCAACAGACCGAAGAAATATCTTGCGTAATTGAAATTTTATTTTTCCTAATATGTTCGGCTGAGGCCTTTTAGGGCTATCTTAACTCACAATATGTTTTGTAGTGGGATAGAGAATAGTTCTATTCTACCTTTCTTGAACGTCTTAATTGATCGCACACGCGGGTTTCGACCTCTGTTTATAGGAAGCGTACGTTCACTGGTTTGTTTATAAATTTTGATAGTTTTATTCCTTGATCTTTTAAACGTGGTTTCGTCTGCACCTTCACTTAACTGATATTGTGAAACTTTCTCATCATACCACATTTTTCCTGACAAGTATAATTTCAAGTAGTTAACCCACTGTAGTTCACAGCACTTTGCTAATACACATCAACGTTTACATCTTAGACAAAACATATTTTGCAATCAAAGCTTACAATACATGGCAGTACTGGACTGCATGAAAGCATTGATCGCGAAGCTTTATTTAGCCGCAAAACAGTTTGTTTTTTTCTCTGGGACGCGAAAGTCGATGTGTTAACAAAGCACTGTAAACTAAAATACATGTTAAGATTCGATTTTGACCCTGCAAAAGACTGGAGAACTGTCTTCAGTAGCATAATTCAATGCTGTGAGTTAAGACAGTTCTGAAAAGGGCTCAGCAGAGCAGAACGTGGTCAGTAGAGCATTTTACATAGCCAAACAGTCATCGAAACATTAGCGAAATAAAAGAGGTTCGAACTGTCTAACCGAATCCAGTTTATGTACGAATTATAATAGTTTTACTCCATTATCTTTTATGCATTTCGGGATTCCATATAACCTTAAATCGACCTTGCAACAGACCGAAGAAGTATCTACCGTAATTGAAATTTTATTATTCCTAATGTATGGTAGAATGGTGTTAATGATCGTCTGTTGGTGCTATAGAATGCCCCTTGATGCAAATGGTTGCGTATCTACGCTAATGAATGTCACTTTTTATGCAAAAATGGTAATTGAATGCGACAGAAGCGTCAATGAATGTCGATTGAATAAAATGAATGTCTTTTTGCGTTAACGAGTTTGAGGTTGGACACAAGTAAAATCGTAATATTTAATAAAGTTCTAACATTTCGTTGTATTCATCACAACATTATCAGAGAATAATTTACATAACTACCTAAAGCCTAAGTATATAGTTGCAGGGTGTAATAATATTCATGCATTAACCAATCAGAGGAGGTACTAAAAATAAAAGTTACAGGTACGAGTAACACTAACAGCATGGAAGAATAAAGAAGAAATTATAAAAGGAAAAGTGCTGCTGAGCCAATATAGGCATTTAAAAAGGGTTTAAGATTGCGATTGAGTAGACTTTCTCGTAAGAGAAGTTCGAACTCAAAAGGACAAGAAGAAAGGATTTTAAAATCATCAAAGGAGACTAGGTGATCCGTGTCACGGTGGTGCGAAAGAATACTGGTGAGGGGAGGGTTAGTGCGCTTTTTACTTGTGAGAGGTGAGATTCCCATATTGTCAGATACGCGTGTATGGAGGTGCCGGATGGTTTCTCCGACATACGAAGCTTCGCAGCTTCGACACGTAAAATGATAAACTACATGCGATCTTAAGCGTAGAGGAATCTTGTCTTTAAAAGAGAAGAAATGTAAAAGTCTAAGCGACGGGTGAGCAACACACCTGGTGTTGATGTGAGGAAAAGCGGATGAGAAAAGTTTTTTTATCTGAGTTCGGATATGAGAGAAATGTTGCCCAGTAAATGGTAAAGAGAGGTAAACAACACATTTGGGGGCCGTAAGCAATTTAGTTGATTTGGAGAAGACTTTGTCTAGAAAGGAGGCGATACATCTGTCAAGAAGTTTTACGGGATAACCATTGTTAATAAAAATGCGTTTTAGTTTTTCTACTTCGGCATGAAAAATAACGTATGTAGAGCAAATACTGAAACAGCGGTTAAGTAAAGAAAAAATCAAACTCCTTTTGTGAGAAAACGAAATAAAGGATTTCAAAGGAAGTAAGAAGACCTGTAAAAGTGGGTTTGCGGTAAACATTAGTTGAAAAGCAACCATTGGAATGGACGATATTGATATCTAAGAACGGCAAGGATTTGTTGACTTCTAATTCATGCGTAAATTTTATTTTGGAATGCCTAGAGTTGAGATAATTGAGGAACGGAATAACGTGATCGGGAGAACGAAATAAAATGAAACAATCGTCAACATAAAGACGGTAAAACAACGGTTTAAAATTAGATGGGCAATCATTAAGCCAAACAGACTCATAGTGAGAAAGGAAAATATTCGCAAAGAGAGGTCCCAGGGGAGAACCCATGGCAACGCCATCAACTTGTTGATAGACTTCGCCGTTGAACAGAAAATGGCTATTTTTTTTCCGCTAAATTTAATAGCTTTCGAAACTCAAAAACAGAAAAACCGTGAAATTTAGTAGAGTTGGGAAAAACTTTTTGAATTAAGATTTCAATAGTTTCATCTAACGGGAAGTTGGTGAAAAGAGATGTTATGTCAAAGCTGGCCATAAATAGTTCATTAGTGTTAAAAGGTAATTCGAGTAATTCCTTAACAAAGGAGAAGCTATCAAACACGGAATAAGTATTATTAGAAAATGGACGAAGTAAAGAAACAAGAAATTTAGCAATGTTAAAAGAGTGAGAGCGCATAGAAGAAAGAATGGGTCTAAGTGGAACGTTAAGTTTGTGTATCATAGGAAGACCGTATAAAATACCTGGACGAGAACCGGTAGGACTAAGATCTCGATAGTGACCATCGGAGATAATACCGTTCTTATTCAGTTCCTTTAAAAAGTTCTTAATAATGATTTCACGCTTTAGTGTTAGCTTCACGGGATCTTCGTCAAGTTTCTGGAACTTGGTTTCATCAGCCAGAATGTCATTCATCTTTTCGTGGTAATCCGATTTGTTGAGGATAACCAAACCATTTCCTTTGTCGGGTTTAACAATGATGATACTTTGATCTCTTCTCAGTGATGTTAAGATTTCCCGTTCATCATGAGTGAAAATATATGAAGGAGGAGAATAGCTTCTAAACCCTAAGAGAGCTATGTTTTTTATTTTAGTTTTTACGAAATCTTGATCTAAGCCGCAGATAGGAGACAATGGTTCGTGGTGGATTTTCCAATAAAGAAGTTCGAAAGGAATGAGTCCTTGAAAAATTAGTCCTTGAAACAGGAATCAACATCTGCTCAGTCGTCATTGGCTTCCCTCGTATCTTCCTTGGACCAACTGCATTTGAAATCTGTTTCTGACAGTGAAAATAGCAATCACCTCAAACGTCACAGCGCCATTCAAGAAAAGAAACTGTTCCGACTGACTCAAGACTCCCTTAAAACGTCGAACATTAAACCCGATGAAGTTATATTTAACTACTCTAACAAAGCTCTCTCCGACGAAGAGAAAAGCGTGCTAGTCAAAGGACTAACTTTTTCTATTCCGCCGAAGAAGTTGAATAATTGTGACTTTCTCATTCCTTTCGAATTTCTTTATCGGAAAATCCACCACGAACCATTGTCTCCTATCTGCGGCTTAGATCAAGATTTCGTAAAAACTAAAATAAAAAACATAGCTCTCTTAGGGTTTAGAAGCTATTCTCCTCCTTCATATATTTTCACTCATGATGAACGGGAAATCTTAACATCACTGAGAAGAGATCAAAGTATCATCATTGTTAAACCCGACAAAGGAAATGGTTTGGTTATCCTCAACAAATCGGATTACCACGAAAAGATGAATGACATTCTGGCTGATGAAACCAAGTTCCAGAAACTTGACGAAGATCCCGTGAAGCTAACACTAAAGCGTGAAATCATTATTAAGAACTTTTTAAAGGAACTGAATAAGAACGGTATTATCTCCGATGGTCACTATCGAGATCTTAGTCCTACCGGTTCTCGTCCAGGTATTTTATACGGTCTTCCTATGATACACAAACTTAACGTTCCACTTAGACCCATTCTTTCTTCTATGCGCTCTCACTCTTTTAACATTGCTAAATTTCTTGTTTCTTTACTTCGTCCATTTTCTAATAATACTTATTCCGTGTTTGATAGCTTCTCCTTTGTTAAGGAATTACTCGAATTACCTTTTAACACTAATGAACTAGTTATGGCCAGCTTTGACATAACATCTCTTTTCACCAACTTCCCGTTAGATGAAACTATTGAAATCTTAATTCAAAAAGTTTTTCCCAACTCTACTAAATTTCACGGTTTTTCTGTTTTTGAGTTTCGAAAGCTATTAAATTTAGCGGAAAAAAAATAGCCATTTTCTGTTCAACGGCGAAGTCTATCAACAAGTTGATGGCGTTGCCATGGGTTCTCCCCTGGGACCTCTCTTTGCGAATATTTTCCTTTCTCACTATGAGTCTGTTTGGCTTAATGATTGCCCATCTAATTTTAAACCGTTGTTTTACCGTCTTTATGTTGACGATTGTTTCATTTTATTTCGTTCTCCCGATCACGTTATTCCGTTCCTCAATTATCTCAACTCTAGGCATTCCAAAATAAAATTTACGCATGAATTAGAAGTCAACAAATCCTTGCCGTTCTTAGATATCAATATCGTCCATTCCAATGGTTGCTTTTCAACTAATGTTTACCGCAAACCCACTTTTACAGGTCTTCTTACTTCCTTTGAAATCCTTTATTTCGTTTTCTCACAAAAGGAGTTTGATTTTTTCTTTACTTAACCGCTGTTTCAGTATTTGCTCTACATACGTTATTTTTCATGCCGAAGTAGAAAAACTAAAACGCATTTTTATTAACAATGGTTATCCCGTAAAACTTCTTGACAGATGTATCGCCTCCTTTCTAGACAAAGTCTTCTCCAAATCAACTAAATTGCTTACGGCCCCCAAATGTGTTGTTTACCTCTCTTTACCATTTACTGGGCAACATTTCTCTCATATCCGAACTCAGATAAAAAAACTTTTCTCATCCGCTTTTCCTCACATCAACACCAGGTGTGTTGCTCACCCGTCGCTTAGACTTTTACATTTCTTCTCTTTTAAAGACAAGATTCCTCTACGCTTAAGATCGCATGTAGTTTATCATTTTACGTGTCGAAGCTGCGAAGCTTCGTATGTCGGAGAAACCATCCGGCACCTCCATACACGCGTATCTGACAATATGGGAATCTCACCTCTCACAAGTAAAAAGCGCACTAACCCTCCCCTCACCAGTATTCTTTCGCACCACCGTGACACGGATCACCCAGTCTCCTTTGATGATTTTAAAATCCTTTCTTCTTGTCCTTTTGAGTTCGAACTTCTCTTACGAGAAAGTCTACTCAATCGCAATCTTAAACCCTTTTTAAATGCCTATATTGGCTCAGCAGCACTTTTCCTTTTATAATTTCTTCTTTACTCTTTCATGCTGTTAGTGTTACTGGTACCTGTAACTTTTATTTTTAGTACCTCCTCTGATTGTTTAATGCATGAATATTATTAGACCCTGAACTATATACTTAGGCTTTAGGTAGTTGTGTAAATTATTCTCTGATGATGTTGTGATGAATACAACGAAACGTTAGAACTTTATTAAATATTACGATTTTACTTCTGTGTCCGACTCGATGGCTTTCGTAAAGATATTTTGCTGGGCTTTGATATTCCTCTTGAGATTACGTTTTCCGCCTGGTCAATCCATAGCTGAAGTTTGAGGTTGGCGTTAATGATAGTATATTTCCTGGTAATGAACAGCAAAAAGTGTAAAAATATATAATAATAATATATAATAATAATATATAATATAATCTGATGTTGTGGTGATTAACCTGTGACTAGTAAACTCAGCTGGCGTTAGCCATGCACATTAACAATACTGAAATTAGCCCTTGCCTCTTAATGGGTTAAGTTTTCTTTGACAATTTTTCCTTGACAAGCAGTCTTGCTCAAAAGCTGGTCATCAGCTTTCGAAAAAAGTGACATGTCAAGGAAATCTTTTGAATTTTTTTCGTACACACGAGCAAATTAAACTTGTTTAGGAAAACGTGCTCGTGTCTGCAGGGCTTTAATAAACGTAGGTCAGCATGGCACATGCGCTGTTTGAATTGGGGGAGGGCATGGCACCCTTAGGCCCCCCATGAAACCACCGATGCCTACCACTTACTACATGTGTTCAAAAAGGAGATCAGGTCACTACCTACATTTTGGTAATGGTAACTAACCTTTACATACCCATACAGAAGTCAAACAAAGTCAGGACATCAGGCGTAGTATTGCAACTTACTAAGGCTCGTTTATGAACGAGATCTCTGGATATAATGCCCCTAAACATTGTCTAAAATACTCTTTTATTTAAATCAAGTCCATAGTATATGTAAATTGACCCATGCATTGGTCGATAATCGAACAGCTAAAACTCATTTTGCTCTACTCTTCTCAACCAAAGTTGGCGTAAAATTGTTATTAATTGCAAGGGTTAAAAAAGTTCCATGACCGATGCAGAGGAAAGCCAAATCTCTGTGTATTTTAATGCTAAGCTGAAATATTTTTCAAGGACACGGTCCCCGCCATCAACACTGCTATGACGTCAAAATGTTGGTAAGTACTGAAAAAGTACTGGCAATACTGAACCTATACAATAAGTAAAAGCATGGTAAGCGTTTGTAACGTAGTATAGCAAACAGTAGCGCTTGGTTACGCCATTAAATAAGCGGTAGTTATAGTTAACAAATGGCAGTACCAGCTATAAGGTAACAGTGCTAGTTATGTGACAGCGCCAGTTAAAAAGTAGCGAAGCTAGTTATCAGCTTATCAGTGGCATTGCAACTTAATCTATTGCAGTGTACGCAAATTATAATTAAATGACATCGCCAGTCAATAAGGGCAATGAGGGTTATAAGTCTATGACAGTGCCAGTTAATAAGCGACAGATCTAGTCACGTAATAAATTAGTTAGTTTTTTATAGGTGTTAGTTTCACAGACTATTTTAAGTTTTTGAGGCACATATTCCTCCTGGAGTTCCATAGTTCAGTGTTTTCAAGATAACATGCAAAAAAAGTCCTATCAACGGAATAGAAAAATGGGATCTTTTGGATCTTGGTATCCATGTTGCGAGTGCATCGTTCACCTAACTTAGAGAGACAATTTAGAGAACTCCACTGTGGTGACATTTTAATCGACAAGTGTGCAACAGTCAGTGACATCTTTGTTACATGAAAGTCAATAAAATAACAATACGATTTACCAATCAACACCTCACGTCGCACACAAAATAGGATCACGTATAGGAAACTGCTAGGTGACATAGAACGAGAGATGGACGGACTAGCTTTATGAACTGTAAACTGGGCCCATGAACTGAATAGAACTCCTTTCCAAAAATTTTGTTCGGTCGGTCAGTTACTTTATAATATTGTTTTTTTGACAAATAGCGTTACAAGTAACTGAAATTGTTTTGATATTTTCGCTGCGAGCTAAAAGGATAAGAGTAGTCTATGCGGCCATAATACCAACCTTGCTTGCTTGTGGGATATGATCGGATAAATTAATATCCGATTTTTCGTGCTTAGTTTCCATTGGTTGAAGGATACAGACCTATAAACACTCCATTAAGTCTTTCAGTACGTTTGTGGGATATGCGTGCACATGATTTGCCCTATTGAATACTGCACTCTTTTTTCATGACATGAGTTATTTACTTCGACATCTCGGACAAGCTGATGTTCTTGCAAGCAGGTGAATTGTTTCACCTGACTCCTCTAAAGTTGTCGGACGTTCCGACTGTCAAACGATTCTCAATGCGCCATACGGACAGCTGTCAACACCCATTATCCAAATTTGTCTGGTATGTAAGCCATACGGATTCAATTTTCGAAAACAAAATGCAACAAAATATAATGCGCTTCCACGGAATTGATTTCTCTTTCAAATAGTACAATTACTATAATCAAAAGAGCATCTTCTATGATGGCAGGGTTCTCAGTTCCCTCGGCGCTAAGCGTTTCATTGTATCAACTTTCCTAAAGCTCAGCCTTTCTGAAATTTTATTCAATTGCTCTTTCAATCCACAATGATTAAACGAATGGTGCAATCCATCAACCGATTCTGGAGAACACTGTGATTCGTTTAATCTATTGAAACAAATATTTTGCCAACTTCTGAATTTTACTTCCGGTTCCAGCGGATGGTCAAGCTTTGGCAATGTGTCAAAGGTGATGTTAGCAGATACCGGTCAAATAATACTACGTGAGCGTCGCTCGGCGAGAAAGACATATCCAAATGCAAATAGCAAAACACGATCAAATTGTTCTTGAATTAATAATTCTGTAAACTAATGTTTTGATGGCCAGGCGCTAGTGAATGTAGTCAAATTGTTTACGAACTGTAAATTAGCAAAATTTATGTTCAAATACCCAGACCCTAGCATTAGAAAGTGTGGCGCTGAACTGACGATACGATTTCACCGACGATTGTAACTCAAACTCAATATTCTTCCAGACACAAAATTCTTATTAAACGGAAGGAAAGGAATTTGTCAATCTGTAAAACGTCCAAGCAATGGACATATAAGGTTTACAATAGCAGTAAAACGCGCAACAAACTTTATTTGTTAATATCTCCCAATCAATAGAATTAAGAAAATCGACCCAGAATGGGCTATTAAATTATTGATTTCTACCCCAAGCAAGGGCGAAATGGACGCTCTACTAGACAGGGTAGTCTCCATAAAATCGCATTTATGGTTTACATCGTATTTATGGCATATATAGATTACAACTTAAATTTACTTCGAAAATCTTTATGAACGAATTTAGAACAATTGGGGAATCGATAGGATCAGTATATGTTTAGTATTATCCATTTAAGTGGTCTGCTAATGTAGATTGGCATATGTGTAGCCGAGATAAAAATTACGATTGCTAGAGTTACGAGTGGCAGCATCCAAGCACAATGACTCCTCTGCTTTCAAACTTTTGGCATGAAAAATTTCTTTGCTCCTGACTAGGATCAAACCCTAAACCTTCTCATAGTCTGTGAAGTCCTCTGACCATTGAACTACACGGACTCGTATGGTACACGGAGGTTGACAAAGGTTACATACCGGTATTGACTGCCTAAATAATGAAGTCGGTCAATTTCGATTTCCTATGGTTTGATAAAGGGAGTGAATGGCTGTTGTCTGTGAGAGTGCGCCTATTTTAAAGTCAAAAGCTTATTAGCTCATGAATGCTGTGTTAACGATATCAGTTGGTATCACCATGCATTGAGCGTGTTCATAGCGTAACACCTACCATGTACCGAGCATACATCAAGTGATAACACCAGTCATGCACCGAGCCAGTCCACCTGCTGGTTATGTCAAGCATGCATAGAGAATGAACCAAGAAATAGCACAAAGCATCATGTGCCGAGGATGCCGCAAATGGTAATACCAGGCATGCGCCAAGTGATAACACCAAGCACTGCCAAGTTACCATATAGAACATGAAACATATCAAATTTTGGCTCAGCCAATGTCATAGTTTGAAGAACCAGTGCGTTTAACTTCTTGATTATATACATAAAAATGTTTCTCAATTCTGGCTGGCTGTGAATAGTGCAATTTTGAAGTAATTAACACAATGCAGAAAAACGGTTATTGAATGCCCAAAAAAGGTAATTCAATGCGAATTTCTAGGGGCGCAAAACATTCAATTTAGCCGATTGCATCAAGTATCGATCAGATATGACCTCTCAAGAACGGAAAAATTTAGAGAAGTTGCGAACGAAAACAATGGTTGGCATTTTGAGTAAATTTTCTCCGACGAGTGGTCCTCGTGATTCGAGTACGTCACTTCCTGCTTACTTTTTCGTGCATGTTATTAATAGGTAATTGGATGGATTCTCGAGCAATTTGAGAAAACACGCACTCGCAAGTTTTTCGGAAATCTCAAACAGTATTCGTCCTTTGTACTCATACTATGTTGATAATCACTCGCTCGAGCTTGTTTTTGCCCAATTGCACTCGAAACCATAGTACTACCCATACATACTGGAAAAGGTAGTCTTGGGAATAGTATTGCCTCTGAGTTGTGGAGAATAAATACAGATATATGATATTTAATATACAAGATTCAACTCTGCGGGCTTATAGTCTGTCAGACATTGAAAAAGAATGGTGCTTCTCAGATAGTTGACAGTTCAACTATTTGGCAGGAGATGTTGGATGTATTGTTCTAATGTAAATAACAATAACAACCAAACAACAACAGCAACAACCAGGGGTAAATTTAGGTGGGGGCGCAGCGAGTGCACCCCCCTTTTTGATTAGTTGTCATTTGAGATTTTGCTTGGTTACAAAACACAAGCATTAAAAATGTCGACCACCAAGAAGACAGTGACTGTTGATTATTTTTGAAGAGAATCAAACAAATAGCCAAGAATAGCAAAGGGTAAGTAGTTGAAACTCAGTTTCATAAAAATCACCATAAACGACAGCAGCATAAAAATTCTTCTACTAAAACGCGGCATAGTGGCATGAATTTGTTATAAAACTTTGCGCCCCCCCTTCTTCGAAATTACGGATCCCCCTGATAACAATGTCATAGAACAACATTAACAACAACTGCAATAAAACAAAAACAACTAAAACTGCTTGAAAAATGCTTGATTGCTTTAATGTGGAAATCAAGAACTCAACTCATAAAAGGATTCGCTGTCCTCAAATAATCATAATAATAAATTAAATAATAAAAGTAGGAAGTGAGAATAAATTGAAACTTTGTTGGCTTTGTCTCTGGTTGGCAGAAATTCAAGAAACCTCTTTGCAATTCTGGCCACAAACTGATTATAGGTATTTGTTTGAAATACCTATACTAGCTGGCTGCTTTAAGAATCTCCTCTAATGGTTTTAGCTATTCCAATTATGTCACACACTCCGGTATAAAGCATTGTTACAAAGAACCTCATATAAGTGAACGGCGGAAAAAGACGAAGCGAAAGAAGATGAGTCTCACTGCTGGATAACATCAAGAGTTGTCGGTAATCAAGTAATAGTTCAAGCATGAGTTTGAGTGTTTCATCAAGAGTTCCAAACACAAGAAATTAATGAAAACCCAGGGGCGTAACCCCAAGCTTATTGTTGTTTTCGAGTGTTTGGACTCCCATAATGAAATACGATAAACGAGTGTTCGACCTGGGTCCTCAGACAAGTATTCCCGTTGCTTAATTGCGTGTATGGTTTCACTGATTTGCATATGTAAATTAAGAAATGTGCTCCAGATCACTCGTGATTTTCCTACAAGTTTTCATTGGGTATCAAAATATATGTATGTGATTTGGTAAACGTTCATGGATTGGCTAAGTTAACGTTAATTCATGAATTATTAATGACTTTGAGAAAACATGTTAACAAATTTTCGGGAAAGCAGAAGTTGGAAATTGATCGTACAAGTTGATACAGTCAGGGCTGGCGCCAGAGTGGGGGCAGAGGGAGCTACAGTCCTTTGTCGGGGAACCTTAGCCCCCCTGTCGGGCAAAAATTAACCATCCGTCGGGGATTTTTCACTGATGAACACACATATATTGTACAAACTATGAGAACGTGTTATGGATTTAGCCAAGAAAGACATTAGACTCTTCTCTTCATGTCAAATCTCAAAGCAAACTGTTTCTAGTCAGAAGTTGAGATTATTCCTGCGAAAAATAACGTGATGTTTTTGACCTTCAAATAACGAAATTTTAAAGAGGGCGAGGTCATGGCCCCTTTGGTTTAGCCCCCCTGTCGCGGACGTTGGCCCTTGCGTCGGGAATTTGCTGGCGCCACCGCTGAATACAGTCGTGAGAAAGACAGTTATTAAAGTAAATGGTTTGAACCTGGGAGAATCGTGACATGTTTGTGGAAGTTGACCGTCCAGGTTTGTGTAGTCTTGAGAAAGACTGTTGGTGGAAGTCACTAATTCTTCTGCGGTTCAATTTTATGGAAAGTGTAATCCTGTGATTTTACTAAACCTGTAGATACATGCTTGGATTATTTAGAACAAACTTAATCATTAGGAATTAATTTAGCTTTAAATAGCTGTTAGATATTTTTTGTAGTCTTGTTTTAGTTGGCTTCGACAGGTCGCTTCGAAAAAGATTTTGTTAGCTTCCTTAAAGAGTTGTCTGATGTATTAAATTGGTATTTCTATTTTAATTATGAAAGAACAAAACGCGTTGACAATGTCAACATCAAGGCAGCACCTTTCATCCTAAGAAACAGATGACTTGGCTCTTAATGGGATGCCTTAATTTGTTGCGAGATTGCTTAGATTTATAACCAGATCATCACGGCAGGACTTAGGACCGTAGCCAAAGAGGCGATATAGGAAGCTAAGTTCTTCATAAAACTTTAATAATGCATTATAGATAATGGATTACTTGTTATCTTAAAACTATGAGTACGCCCAGGAAAAACTTTTGCCCTGTCTGACATGTGAGGTTGGCCACTGGGCTGTCAAGGCATGGGACCTGGCGTTAATCATGGATAAAGTCTCTTCCCGACTATAGTTTACGGGCTTATAAAAGTCAGCGTTCAAAGGAACGTTTATTGGCTTGCTTTAACATCATGGCTAGAAAGAACAAAAACATATTTAAATTGCATCCTTTGAGTATCACTTTTAATGAAGATCAGTGTATCCTATCTTTCGGCAGTTTTTGCAGATTGTTGTATACAGGAAATCGTCTGACGAGATAGCGCACCGGCTATGTATACTGTATTATGTACATTTATATACAACCTCGCACAATTGGGTTGCCTTAAAATCTCAGTTTGGTTACCAATTGAGACTATTTAATAAAATTATTGAATGTTTATGTAATATCATTTTGAAGTAAACGATCAGGCAACAGATGTAAGAAAAGCTGACCATTAAACAGAGTAAAGGCGGGTGTAGGATTTTAATAGGTGCTCAAGGGCCATTTACACGTACGATTTTGCACTTTGCGATTGTCATCCTGGTGTATGAAATAAACTCATTACAGTCTACGCAGCAAGATGTCCACTAATGATTCGCTGTAAATTGTTCTCGACACTCTCGTCAGGTAAACACATACTCCAAGATGTCAATTGCAAGGCACAAAATCGCACGTGTAAACAGCCCTTCAGAATGAGATAATGTATGCTCTCTAGAAACCTCCGTGCAACGAGTTTGGCCCAAAGTGTGTCAAAAGCATACTTACTTTAATTTTCGGGCATAAATCTTGGTGATGATGGAGATAGGGGCCCAGCTGCTAGGCTGCACTGGTATGCTATAATTGTTGACGAAGGAGAGGCGACATATCTCAACATGCAAAAGCGAAATGATGGTATTGGCACTCAATACCATGAAGATAACAAACTCAAGAAAAAAAATACATTGCTTTTGAAAGTCCTCTACAGGCCATTCCCTGCTTTCAAAAATACTACAATTTTAGGCAATTGACAAGCATCAAATCAATGACCAGGCGCTGGATTCGATTTCAGTCCAATAACCGAGTGACCTATACTAAGGCAAAATTTGAGCCGAGCTGACTCATTTCATCAAGATCTTCCCATAGCCGTAAAATACAGAACAGGAGAAATTCGAAAGCAGATTTGGTTTGGTATGGCTACAGGAATAGCCCTGCGTTTTTTAGATAGTGTGTAAAGTCCCTAGAAAGATTTTCGTGACTAGACTGAACTGCCTGTTAGGGGCTAATTATGCGAGCCGAGCTAACTTTAATAACTGGGTTAACCTAGGAATCAGCCGAGTTTTACGTTGTCATTCTCCATTCTACAAAACCATCAGTTAGTACTGGAGCAGTTTCAGCCTGATTGTAAGAATGCATGTTCCTATTAAGATTAAAATAGACCTGCATGTGACCTAATTCACATATGTAATAATATCACCTTCGTAGTTTCTTATAATGTCCACGCTAATGCAGATTAAAGTGTTCCCAGTGAGGAGATGAGTTGGGCCAATCAAGTTCATCACTTCTTCAATAAACAACACGTCGTAGAGTGAATTAATGGACATAGTCGACCATAGGTTATCAGTTCATCATATACAACGGAAATTGAATTAAGAAAAATGCTATCGAAGTTATTTAGGGAAAGGCAAAAAGGCTCTAAATGTTCTGTTTTATAGTACAGTTTCCTACGATCAAATTATTCTCTGTTTCTCGCCGTTGTTAAAAATGTAGAGGAACAGTTGTTTAATAAAATGTTTAAAGTACTCTATCCAGTTGTGTTTTATGTTTAGCACTCCGTCTGGTTATAAATGATGTCTAAAAGCCTGTCAAACCGAGAAAGTCTTACATGATAAGACTTTATTTCTGAACGTGAAAAGAAAGATCGAATTTCAAGTCAACTTGTTCTGCATGAATTGATCACCAAAGGTTAGCACAGATATTTCTGATATATCAACACTCTTTTCCTTAGCCCACCTTGACTGATAAATCATAGCCTTATCATTCATCATGCAGTATATGTCTAAATGCCAAATGCTTTAAATTGATTCATTAAAAGGGTTTTTTAGTTACGACAAAAATTGTTGATCCTAAAAATCGCGTGACAGGCAAGTAAGAAATTTTCCTAAGATCAATTCTTGTTTGCAAAATTTTCTAAGCTCTTTTCAAAAGATCAAACATTTAAGGCTTCAACGTAAAGAAGTTTCGAGCGGTGGAATGGGTACCTGGATCAATTTGTCTTCCTCACTTCTTGACATTTACGTCAAGTAGCTAATGATTTTAGTTTCTACGGAGCCTTGGTGGTAGGCGTGCCATGCTCCCGAAACATTTGCCACAGTGTAAACCTGCTTATCTGCTTCTCACAACGAATGTTCAGATATTCCTGTTGATAACTTATGCCTCTGATCACGGTGTACACTTGACGGATTCCCTAAGATAAACTCGACACGCAAGATTTCAGACAGGACGATATAATCAATACGAGTGGTTATAACAAAAACTGAATGGTTTGTAGGGTCCGCGGCTGACTTTTAATGCTCTTTGCTGGAATGGACGAAACAGAGAAACCATTGCAAGATGTACAAAAACCGCGCTTAAAATCACAGCGCAAAAGCACGTATTCCAGACGAATGAGCGCCAACCAAAAAGAACGACGCAGGACCCAGAACATAAACATTGCCTTTGCAGAGCTGCGTAGATGTATCCCAAACGTACCACAAGATACAAAGTTATCCAAAATACGAACGCTTCGTTTAGCGACAAGCTATATTGGATACCTGCAAGAAGTACTACAGTCAGAGCAACGGAGAGAAACGAACGATACGCCGTCTCTGTCAAGGACATCAAGAACGGTCAATTTTCGCTCAAGTATGAATTACAAGACTTCGATTCGTTCCGTCAAGGTGAGATACGTTAAAGATCAATTAGACTAACTATAATGTTTACTTTAATCGTGATCATGCGAGCAAAAGGCGTCCTAAGTAACAGTGTCGAATAACTCGCAACTTGCATTTGAATGCCATGGCCGACAGCGATGTATTTCGTTATAAACCTACTCTGGATTTCTTAATGTCATCAAACAAACATGTTACGCATATAGGCCTCAGCTATGAACGGAAGGGTTAATGTGGATCACCATACGTCGTAACTTTGTCAAACATTTCCAATCCCGGATTCAGGTTCAACCAACGTTTATTGATTGCATGTTGGACACAGAGCATTATCGCAAAATCTCTGTGTAAATTAAGGAACTGGAAATAAAACTCCAAATTACTGAATATTTTGATTGTGTTTCCTTTGCTGTTTTGTTAAAAAGTCAAAAAGAGTTCCAACGCAAATTGCATTAATCATGACATTTAACTAATACAGAGGTTGGGCGCACAATTAGTTGTTAATCGTTTGACGTTTTCACTGAAATATTTTATTCGTTGATTATTATTTTGTCTGAAATCTCAAGCGATAGTTGCTGTATCTTAACATTTTGTTGAGAAAATATGTTTCATCGTGTCAAGATTGAATTCATGTTTCCGAAATCTTGTCAGTGCTTTCTTCTGCGTTCCTGTGGTATGCCTCATGTATTACGCTAGTTCAATAAATCTATACAGTCGTCTTCAGTATTTTGACTTGGAATGGACTTTCAAAGCTAGGCTTAGGCAAGCTCTGCCAAGTTCTTTATCAAATGTTCTAGGAAAACACAAAGATTATTTCCCATGAGTCTTTCCTTTTTACGATGAGAAGATAGAAATAATTTGAGTACATGACTTTTAATGAGACAAGCATATGAAATAAGCACCAGAAAAATCCTATGAGTGTACCCCAGAGTAAATCAAGCGAAAGAGCTGGATAAAAGGATGTGTGCTTTCCCATGCTTGGCGCTAGCTTACATTTATTTTGATATCCATAGTTTAGTTTCCTCTCAGGATGCATGGCTATGTCTTTGTTAATATTGGCGTTGTTTCTTTCCGGAAATTCTTGTGATCACCCAAATCCCACTTGAAGCCTTTGGGAAAGTCTCTGGAAGTTTTAACTTGCCTCTTGTTTGGCATTGACTTGGCTCCTCTCATATACCGAACTGGAATGAGTTTAATTAAGCAGATTCAAAATTTCTTTAACTTTTGGTCTTGTTACGCTGCTAAATTAAGTCATCGGAATTAGTTCTCGTGCATACCATATTCCTCGGAGGAAATGGACGACTGCTTTGGCCAAAAGCACACAGTTCGGACAAGCGGTGGAACTGAGATTTTAATTTGTGTCAGCTTGGAAGTGAAACACACGGTAATGCAAGTTTCCCACCAAAGACGTGTGGTCTCGTCTCGTCAAGGCTTAGGCTTTGGGCAAAGGCCACGCTCGATAGGGACCAATCCAGTTCGGCATGGTTGAATGTTTCTGCTCAAGCACGTTCTTTCTCTTTAAAGAAACGAACTCAATTTAGCTGTTCTATTAGTAAGAAATAGGTTTCTATTCGATCAAATGCTACGTCTGAATTGACAGCGAGAGGAAAAAGTCTTGAAAAAAACGTCAAGGAAATGACGATGTGTTACCGTCGCATTCTATGGACTTCAAATGCGATTGATTGCGTTCATGTAGTTCACTGTAACATGTTCGGTTTAGTACAATAATGTAACAACACTCTTTCTAATTTAGAATGTTATTTGACGAAAGTTTTCAAACAATGTAGACAGTAAACAGACGGAAATAGTAAGGTGTGTTATCTTATCCGCGTCTCAGCTGGCCCATCGCCATAGCAAAGTAGACAATTTGGAATTTTTTCATAGTTAAAATTAACTATTGTTAAATTCATAACTACAGCAGAAGACATGAACAAGTTGATGAGTATTTAAATCACACCTGGGAAATTTTAAACAAAAAACAGACAAAATATTAGTACGTTTTAAGTCTTGCATTTCAGTTGATGATTTGTGATAGCATTGCGGATGATTTGGAGTTTTTAAAACACCAAGCATGCTTAAAACGCGTCTTAAATGCATCTATACAATACTTCAGAGACAATATCTGGATATACTGAAATATTGCTTGGAGAATGTCTGCCCAAAGAGATAAAATACTTCACCTGCTTTCATCATAATTAAAAATACATATAGAAATTCATCAAGTTGTTATGCTGTTTACCAAGTTGTTACGCCAAGACGCTCCTTCAAAATATCGGCTAGTCATATGGCAGTTTTAACCGTCTTTGCAATGACAAACAAACTAGCGTAAGTAGCTAAGCCGGAGACATTTTCGGACCTTTAAGGGAAACCGACTCAATTTTGTCACATTCCAAGCTAAACCTGGTTAGCGGGCACTTACTGTGAAGTTCTGTAAACGAAGTCAATTATACTAAAAACGATGGATACGATTGTTTTGAATGAACATGAATATTTAACGTTTACTATCTAGAAATAGTAATAATTTCATGTCTTGATCTTACGTATCTTTAATGACGTTTTCGAGAATGTTCAGGACAGTTCCCTTCATGTATAAATAAACCTTTTAACTGAAGAAGACCGAATGGTCGAAACGTTTTAAGTTTCTACTAAAGGACCAGTTAGAAGTTGTCTGCCTTTTCATCTTATCAATTCGACTTATAGGTTTATATATATATATATATATATATATATATATATATATAGTTTGTCAAGAGACTTGTTTTCATCAAAGTTCTAACTCAATAATGTTACAGTTTTACGTGGTACATGTACATGTATACACTTATGTATATATGTCCATATATGAAGATAAATATAAGACTTCCATGGAATTCTTATATCGTTGCATAGAATCCTTCCTTAAAATTGAAGTTCTTTTGAAAATGTACATTCTTTTTGAACAGCCAAAAGTGGTTCTTTCTAAGCCAAATTATACGTATAAAATGTATAATTTTACGTATATAATGTGGAAACAGCTGGGAAATAAATATGTTTCACCGCCCGTTCCTTTTTCTTAAGTGGATCGGAAATTCATAATTGCGCATATGTCTACAAATATCTTAAGAAGGAAATTAATTTAAGTTAAATGTATTCAAGTTCTTAAGTTATTCCGCGCCAGTTCTTCACACATTAGTTTACTGAAATAGCTTGGCAAAATTTGTGAAAAAATTTAATATGCTAAACACGATTTAATATAAAGCTTAACGTTGCTTAGTCCGACTGAGAGGGTCGAATTATAAAACACGAAATTTATTTTAGTTATGTGGTTGCTTTGGTGGCTGAGTTGACTTGGGGATACGTTTTTATAAACATCTGGCATTACACTGGAATGTTCACTTTGCGTCCTTGTTATTATGCTAACTCTAAGGACATTCATCGTAGGACTAAATATTGAAGTTGACGCGATATTTCCTTTATAATGTAACGACATTTTTGGAGAGATTGATTTGTTACGGTCATTACTTTGAATACTACCTTCATACCCGCTTAATGCCGTCCAAGCATTTTGCGCGACCGGTAAGGAAACTGTTGCTGATGCTACCGTCTGTGCCTGGAGGGACTGAAAAGAACTGAAGCGTTTTGTTATCAAGTTGATTTTGATTAATCTGAAAAATAAGTCCTAAATAATCCGTGTTGCTTTGATAGAGTTTTTCAAATTTTCAAATTCTTCGAAGTATTTGATTCATTACAAAAGAAGGTAAGAGGCTGATCTTAAAAGGCCAAGATTGAGAAAAGAAAATGTTGACAATCACACTGAAAAATTTCAAATTCCTCAAAGTTAACTGGGACGACGACGGCAATAATAAACAATCTAAATTTTAGTACTTAAAAGATGTCACAGATCGTTCATGTCGTGTTGGTGACTTCATGTACAGTTTAACGTTTCTTCTTCCAACAAAAGTTCCAACGTTTCAAAGAGGATGCTGTTAAATGGTCTGATCTTAAACTTATGTAACAGCTTTCGCTACTTGATGAGTTAACGTCGTCCGAAATACTTGGAAAATGCTGAGGGAAACTTTCATGTCTGTTGAACAAAAAAGTTACTTAGGTTATTCTTGGGACTAAAAATTTATCCGCTGTTTTTGTTTTGGATGGAAAATTCGATTTCTTTCTCGAAATGCAGGTATTTTCCGCACTATTTGTTTTGGCTGGTGACCACATTTTTCCCACTGGTCCAATAATCTTATTAACTTACGCCGTCTTGGAGATATGTTTCAGTTCGATCCTACCCGAAATTGGATCCATTCGCACTCAAGCATGTAATCCGTTTAGTGGAAACTTTCGCTTGCAGGCCATGCTAAAGCACAATAAAAGACGCTGCTCCATCTGATAATTGCGCAATGACTTCATGGAATAAATACCAAGGACTTCCCACCATAAACTCGAACTTTCTATGCCAGCAAGGCAAATACAGTTGGAATTACTATACTTCAAGACAAGTTCACAGAAGAGAAATAAGTGCAGACATCAGCGCAAATGAAAAATAAATGTAATTAATGTAAAACGACTTCTCATTAAGAGCCAGAGGTTGTTTGAATAATATCATATTGTGAATAAGTAGGTGTCTATGTGCATATACATATACTCCATTACTGAAGTTATATGTGTGCGAAACTCTTAGCAAGTAAAAAGAGAATATTTTATTATTTTATTATGTCGACAACTCTGAAGTTGTCTGATGAACGTCAAGAGTCGCGAAATTTCGAGCATGTCGAGTAATAACGACTAACTCTTACTTTACTTTCTGCATCGTTCAGTCATTCAAGATAAAGAGAACTCTTTGAGACGTCAATGTCCTCCTCTATAACTATAATATACTTGTATATATATTAAATATATACATACATATTATTCGGCTAAAACTCTTTTAAAAATCTTAAATAAAATCTATGTTTCGGGGCACTGCCCCTTTGTAATTGCGATACAGAAATGATTCTGAAAAATAATAGAAAAATATTGGTTGTAGTTTATCGGGAAAGCCTCGGCAAATAACGTCTCGATCTAACATGCAGTGTTTCATAATTGGTTAGATAAGGTTTCTTTTCATCACGTATCATTTGCTTCATTGTCATGAAACTTCAGACTGTTCAACTGTAACAATATCTAATTAAAACGAATAGTAGGTAATATTTAGTCAACAGTTCCTAGTTTTACTTTTGAAGTGTTATCGATCATGCTTACATAAACATCAGCATAAGCGGTACTCTTGTTGTCAAAGCTCTTGATTTATATACATAATTCGTTTGTATTCAAACATATGTTTGGCCAATTTTTACGTCTCGCCATCAGTGCTGAGGTTAAAGTATCAATAAATTAATGGGCGACATGTTTGTTATTTTTATCCGAAATGGCTATTTTTTTAGCTTTGATAAATTCTGATGCTCGCTAAGATAAAGTGTGCAATACTTCCACAGATGCCCTTCATGTGAATTTTTATCTTGCACGCGATAAACAATAAGACATAATAATTTTGATTTACTTGCTCCTCAGGGGCCGTAATGTGAAAAACAGTCAACGCTGTTTATGATACCTTTGGTGAGCTCGCAGTAAGGTGGTAGTCACACGTCTCTCACTGCTTTGATTAAGTTTCGATTCCGGCTCCATAAAGCTGTCTGATTAAAGTTGACTTGAGTTGGTCACATGTGAGAAAAGTGTTGTCCTTCTGGTTGGACTCTACCAAGAGCACTAGATTTTCTCCAGGTGCTCTAGTTTCTTCTTGTAGTAACACTGGACCCGTTAGGGGTGGTCTTGTTTAGTTATATATAATGAAGCTATCCAGTATTCAGGGACGGCGGAGCGGAATTACGAGTGGGGGAGGGGCTTGAGATAAAAATACAGCATTTTGTATGCTTCTCTGGGAAATTGCAGAAGTGTTTTAAAGCGTAGTTGTTTCAACATTACATTTGGAAAAAAGTGGGGGGCTACAGCCCCTGCAGCCCCCCCCGGCTCCGCCGTCCCTGGTATTAATAAACATATTTGCTTACACATTTACACAGTGCCGTTTAGCTCTGTTTCCAAGGGCGACAATCGCTTCCTAAAAGTGGGGGGGACGGAGCCGGCCAAGTGATGTGGAAGCATTCCCTCTGAAAGTTGGGGTTTTTTTAATTTAATGTTTATGAAATGCCATTTCCGGCATCCTGAGATTGTTTCTTTGGAACAACATTTATATCTTATTCATAGGTCTCAAGTTTGGATGGGCTTGATGCTGGTCACCAGAAAGACAACTCGCGCCTTTGGCACGAGGCTCTAGGGGGGTCCGGGGGCATGCTCCCTCGGAAAATTTTCAAAATTAGGCTCTCTGAAAAGCCATTTCCTGCATTTTGAGACCATTTTGAAGAAAAATTGAATGATTTTCTTTGACCATGTTACCCCCTCACTTAGACTCAAAAATGCACTCCTCTGCACTTCACTTTGTACTTTTTGGAAATTTAAGCTTAATCTGTACATCTACACTGATATGCCACACCACACATCTCAGTTGCAACAGATTCAACTGATTTTGTTCTCTGGGTTTGACGTATTATTATCATTGCCTAACTTACAGAAGTATTCTTTAGCAAATTGCGAAACTCGCACTGTTCAAAGTCCCCATGAATCTCCGCGGTCGCTTGCGCATGAGTTTCTTGCAAGCGACTGTGGACGAGTCAGCAATATGATCTCAAGCAGTCTGTGTGCGCGATATCAAAGAAATGGATTGTAAACATGTCTGGGATGTCACAGAATGCGTTTAACGGTGTTGCAAGTCCCATTGTCAAATCGTAGCTTATATTCGTGTTCCAAAACCCATTTTAAAAATTTCACTACACGGAAGACAGAAATACAGCAAATCAATGCCAATGCGGGTTTTTATGCTAGCCTGGCGGGTCGGCGGGTTTGGATGTCCAAATGCGGGTCTGACCCACCAGATGCGGGTCACTTGGGACCTATGCTTATTTTTCAATCTAAACGAAGCCATGCATTTCCTCCAAACAGCAATAAAGACGTTACAGTATGACTAAACAAAGTATTTTTGATTGTTTACAAAATGGCGTCCAAAGAAGAACGATCGGACTGTAAAATAACTTGACAAATTTTCATAATTTGTCATGTATTCGAACCAACAATACCTAGGTAAGAATTGGGGCTGAAAAAGGTTATATCGGAAAATCGTAAAGGTAAACATGGAACCATAAGCACCGAGGGAACAGAAATTAGGCTTCAGTTGTCATGAACTTTGCAAAAAGTGGGGGGGATAATTATATATGTATCCCCCTCTGTTCAAAAAGTGGGGGGGATATGTCCCCCGATCCCCCCCAGGATTTACGTCCTTGTCTGTTTCACAGTATTTTTCAGTTACTTTATCGCTGATGTCCACGACGGAGGTTGCAAGATTCTGTTAACCTAATTGTTAAAAATCTTTTACCATTTTTGATGCTAAGTTGCAGTCCCTATATAGGATCCACACTGGGCAAGGAGCTGGCGGTTGGTCCTGCTTTTTGACCCAGTCAAAAAATAAACAGTAATTTAAAAATTTCTTTCTATCGTTCACTTCTTTGTCAGGGGCATGATGATAAAGGCTACTATGTTTTTTTATACGAAGTTTTGAGTCGAGCTTTTAAATGTGTTGAGTCACCAATTTATCTGTCAGTTGCTATTTGGGTGGTTTAACTTCTTGGAACTTTTCTGTACTTTTCCCTACCCTATACACAGCACACACCGTTTGGGAATAAAAGGCCCACGCAGTAATATTTTGGTCCTAAGTTGAGCAAGGGTACAAGTGTTACCACAAGAGCAACAGCTGAACAATGTGAACCAACAAAAGTAATGTTATTTTCATTAACGACGAGTTTTTCTATACAATCGACTTTTTTAACCAAAAGATTTCAGAAAATGAATGATTTTTAGTCCCAAGAGTAATCCCAACGTCATTCAGAGCATCTTTACCTATTCAGTACATCGTCAATTCACGGATTGTTTACTTCTTAATTGAGTTTGATGCCAACCAGGTTGATATTATCTATTTTACAGAATCTTCTTACGTACTATGAAGTTTACTGAGGGTAGAAAAACAAAAATTAGGTTTCCAATATGACATTAATGATCTGTGATCTTTCAATTGATAAAATTCTGATTAACCCATCGTGTCCGTCGCCGTTATAGATTGCTTAGGTTACCTTGTGTTTTCAACAGGGCAGTTTTGTACTTGCGCGTATATTGTTCATAGTGCTTGTTAACATTATTCGTCCCCAGGGGCGTATGCGGAAAAATGTTTGAGGTGTGAAAATTCGGGTGTTGCGGACAAAACTCCAAAGAAACTATTGCACCACATTCCTCTGGTCCCAATGAGCATGAGTATACGTTAGTTGACGAGGGATATGATCAGGAATTAAATACGCACGACTTAAATTTGATTCAATGACTCAATTTTAAAATACCCTAACGCTCGACATGACAGAAATTTGACTAGTAAAATTGCGCCGATTGCATCGGCCTAGATCCACCAATGTTCGACAGTGTGACGCGCGACTGCCCGTGCCAATTTCATATATCAGAATCTTTCTTCATATTTAAGCAATAGCCACAAAATCTCATGACATTTTTTGAAGTGCAACGATAATACGTTAACTCTTCCCCAGTGGCACAAGACTTCTATTATTTTACTCTGGTTGACGTCAGACGATTTTACTCGTCAAAGGGAGAGCTCCCGCAGGGAAAGAGTTTCTCGTAAAATTCTATTTATAGGGCATCTTCCGCATTGGAAGAATTGAATTTCTTTCATTATTTTCGAAAATCTTAAGGTTTTTTTTAAGGTTTTTTAGGATTTTCGTTAAAGTTCTACAAAAGCTTCAAAATGTATTTCCATCAAGTTAGTTAATCTTCTTTTGAGATTTGTGACGTCATAAACGTTTAACAAGACATTTTGACAAATCAGGGAGGACGATTTTATGACGTCATCATATGACGTTATGTATCCAGGCTTTATAGATGAAATCGGACACACTGAATTGAAGTCAGTGCGAATTAACTGTTGTGCATGTTATGTAACTAGATGATGGCCAAAACGTAAGCTTGAATCACGTTGGGGCCCGGCGAAGTGTTCCAACAGAAGAACATTAAATTTTCCTCAAAACCGATCGGAAATGCATCTAAACTCGACAAGCTTGGTGTAATGTGTCGTCCAGTTTGACCCTACCAAGCAGGTTTTCTCCAGGTACTCCGGTTTCCTCCTGTAGAAACACTGCACCCACGAGGGGAGGCCCTTACTGGACCTCTAGGAAGAAAGCTTAGCTAACTGATATTAGGTTTTCCAGTATAAACAGACACTTTGGTTTAACTTGCGTAAATGACAAATTGTTATTATTTACCCTTTCCCTGCCACGGACGTGCTTTAACAGTTCACCCAACTAACGCTCAATGATTTTACTCGTCGAGAGGTGACGCAGGGTGGGGAAACTCGTCATACTATAAAACCTACCAAATTACAATCCGTCATTCACTCTGCTTTAAGTTTCGTATCCTTCATCAGAGTGAACTGTGGGAGTTCAGAATGAAAGGGTGGCTCAAAGAAAAAATCCTACAAGTACATTTACGGTGCTTGGTTTTCTTTGAATTTCCAATATTCTGTCGCCTCCTGACCCTTGCAATTTTGTTAACATTTCAACAAAACCTTTTACAAAAATTGAGTATACGTTACGAGCTCCGCTGACGGTCCTTATTTCTCAATCAAACCGAATGATGATTGTTGACACAATCTTTGGACACTACCAGTAAAGCTGAATAAAGTATGGTACAGCTGTATAGCATATCATTACCTAGTGCATCAAAACAAGTTATACTTTAGAGCAATTTACGCTTCTTCCAATGGCTTTTATTTGTTCGGTCTTACGTTGATACGCTGCATCGAGTAGTCAAACTGCCTGAGATAATTGTATCTGGCATTGTTCGGAGGTCGGAATACTAAGGATATGTTTCCCGTCAGCTATAACCATTTTCCGGTAACGTATCGAAACTTCTCGTTTTTTCGGTTACGTTTTTATATTTAACTCTTTTCCGGCCGAACTTCTAAGCTTGATTAATAAAATTGTCTGGCTTTAGCCAGAGTAAAATAATAGAAGATTGATGCTGCCAAGAAAGAGTTAACATTTTGCGGTTCGATGTGCGTCCCTTAACAACCGAAATCGCCTGGCATTAGGCAGAGTAAAATGAAAGATACGGACCGAAAAGAATTAAGGCTAATGCCAAGTTCTATTTAGTGTTTGAGTGCTGTTTACACTCCTGTGCACCTACCTTCGTTGATATTTTTTTTCTCTGTTGTGAATAGGACCAAGAGAAATCGGATAAAACAAGAAACAGCGTGGGTTCTTGGCCTTATTATTACACTTGGAATTACAGTGCACATGACTCGTAACTTTAAATGGCCTCTGGAATAATGGAAGTAAATCAATGTAAAGTGGAGGACCGATCTTTAAGCTTATTTGCTAACTTACTTCTTCCAATCACGAGTAATAGTTTTAGGTACATAACTGTATAGAATGAACAGCTTATGCAGAGTAAAACAAGAAAATTTTAGATAGTTTTTGTGTAATTGTTGCTTTTTATTTATGCGTTTGGTATTGAACATTTCTCGATGGAAAGAGAATGAAACAACAATAACGTCAAACTAAAAAATTTATAATTGTTTTTTTCAATTATAAATAATCACTGAACAATCTGGGACGCCAACGACAAATATTATAAAAAGAGTCCTTACCAATTCACACAATGTGAAAATTAAGACATTGTTTATTTTGAACCTGGTCAAATTTTTTTATCCAGCCACGTTTAAACAAAACTGGGAACTCCAATCAAGGCAAACGTTACATACTATCGTTATAAAGGACTTCGAGATATACAACTCGATATATGCCAGTATATGTGTTAACCCAAGAGTTTTCCTAAAGAACATAGTGCAAACGAAAAATGACTTAGTACCAAAACTTCGTATTAAGAAGTAACTCAGTAGCACAAGGTGTTAACGATACTAATGGATACGTACGTTTCCTCATCCAATGAGGAGAATGTTAACGATACTAATGGATACGCACAATGTCTCCTCATTAGGGGCGAAGTAGGGGCTAATGTCCCCTACATGTGGATTAAACGACAAGGCTACGCCCTCTAAAAATTTTTAATTGGAAGGTCTATGTCGTTTATGGTGGGGAAAAAAATCACAAAAGCTGACGACCAACAGCAGTTATTTTAAGTTCTATGACATGTAGAGAAGAATCTATCGCATTTCTTGGCTAAACAGATGACAAGGACACATAGCTTGCATTAAATATCACCATACTATCAACCTCGGGACGCTTGTTCAAAAGGCGATTGACTTAATCCATTTCGGTCCGAGACGTGTCCCCTTGACGACCAAAATCGTTGGGCATTTTATGGCCAGAATAAAATTAAAAATTCGGGAACAGACTATGTAAGAGAAGTTAATCTAGGTATTCTTAATTCTGAATTAGCGAAAATTTTCTTGAGTAATCACTAAGTTTTGAAAGGTTTTCAAGATTGGTGAACGAAAATAATCGAAACTAAAACAACATTAATTTTTTATCCTGGATTTGCGCTAATCGTGCTTAGAACAATCGGCCCCAGGTGTACATTTGTGCCAAATCTGAGGCTTTGCAATTTTGCGCCGTGATTGGTCCAAACTGAGAATTCGTGGAAGCAAATTAAGGCAGAAAATACGAAATAATGTTGGTTCTCATACAGGGGTGGCGCCAGAGGGGAAGCAGAAGGAGCTACAGCTCTCCTGTAGGGGAAAAATTAAAATTTCGTCTGGAAATTTCCATTGATGATAACACATTTATATGTTGTACAAACTATGAATATTTGTTATTGATTTAGCCAAGAAAGATAGTACTCTTGTCTTCATGCCAATACTGAAAGCAATCTGTTTCTAGTCAGTTGTTGCGATTATTCCCGCGAAAAATAAATTGTCGACCGTCAAATACGGAAATTTTAAAGGGGCGTAGTACTGGTCCCTCTGGCTTAGCCCCCTCTCGGGGACGTTAGCCCCTGCGTCGGGGAATTCCTGGCACCACTCCTGTTCTCAAATGAGACGACTAGTAAAAGGACAAAGTACCCTGCCCTAATGAACAACTAATTCAACATATGAAAAACTTGTGCGAAACAGCTTTCAATGTCGGTTCGTCGTTATTAACAATCGAGCAATCTTTCATCTTCAGTATGTAAAGCTATTTCATTCCTATCAAGTAAGTTTTGAAACTATGTTAAGTCAACGGTGTAAACATTTAGCTAAGTTTGAAACCAAATGATACCTACGGAAACATCAATTGGTGGAGCAGCGCTCCTGAAAACCAACAGGCTCGGAACGAAATGGTAAGGTTCGAACTAGCCAACGAAGTTTGACTGATTCTATTTTAATATTATATACCTTTTGCTGTTCATTACCAGAAAATATACTATCATTAACGCCAACCTCAAACTTGTTAATGCAAAAACACATTAATTATATTCAATCGACGTTCACTAGCATAGAAACGCAATCATTTTCGTCAAAGAGCTTTCCATAGCGCCAACCGACGACTATTAACACCATTCTACTGTACATTAAGGATAAAAAAATTTCAATTACAAGAGATATATCTTGCCTAATTGAAATTTTGTTATTTCTAATGTATAATAGAATAGTGTTAATGGTCGTCTGTTGGCGCTATAGAATGCCCTTTGATGCAAATGATTGCGTATCTACGCTAGTGAATGTCGATTGAATAAAATGAATGTATTTTTGGGTTAATGAGTTTGAGGTAGGCGTTAATGATAGTATATTTTCTGGTAATGAACAGCAAAAGGTGTACTTCCAAAGTAAGTCAATGGTAAAGGCAACACGGTTGCAATGATGGCAACTGAGTTCTTGATCTTGGCCAAATGGATGTTCTTAGAACGGAGCGGAATATACGCCAAAGGAATGCGATTTCTGTAGTCAGTATAGCACAGGCATGTGTATTGAGCTATGACTCATAAAACTAAAAACATACACTTTACCCAAATTAAACGAAAAAATAAATAAAAGCAAAAACAATTTTTTAAAAAAGCGCTTTTTAACCACCTCAACTACGATTGTCGGTTAGATCAATCCATGATAATAAGATCTTACGATTAAGGTTTGTTCTTTGAGATTTACGTGTCTGTAATTCTATTGAAACTACAATGTTATCGTCATTACATACTAAACAAAAAATATTTGAAATTTTAATATATTCTTAATTGAACTCTTCTCTCATTTTCATAAACACGTTTCCTTTTTCAAAATAGGAGCTGCTGCGACGTAAAAGAAATCTTAATTATGATCGAACGCATAATTTTATTGCGGAATAAGTTTAGTATGTGAATGGCAAAACTGACATTTTATCTTCTTTTCCCTTCAACTGTAAAGCATGAAAAAGTAATTTTTAGCAATGGATGACAACCAAAGTTAATGCTGAACGGTCACTTTTGTCGTCTGGTTTCCTTTTGCTATTCCTGTGCAGCTCGTGGTTAACTCTTTTAAGGCGGGAGCTCCCCCTTTGACGAGTAAAATCGTCTGGCATTAGCCAGAGTAAAAAAGAAGTCGTTCGCCGTCTGGAAAAAAGTTCATCTATGCGGCCTGTCTTTTATCGGTTTGTACGCTCATAACATTCATTTGCCATCCCTTAATTTTTTATCTAATAATCATATTCATAAGTTTATCTTGGTTTGACTCATTAAGCATCTTCGAACAAAAACAATATCTGACATCTTCATCATTCCAGTATCATATTGTAATCGACGCCTTTGGATTTAAGAACGTCCTTGGTGCTAGTGCTAGTTCATTTAATTTCAAATCATCTTAGAATATTCACCTGTTACACGTCGGCCTGCAGATTGGTTAAAAAATACAAGCAGACCCACCGGTCTCCAACACTTTCCCATCCGTTGTGGTGTGGGTCAAGGGGCGATGTGCAGTCTCACCGGCTGGATTGCATGCCCGAGAAATCCAACGCGACAGCATACGGCGGAATATTTCCATCGTACCGGGTCGTCTCCTAGATTCTAAATGTTGTCTCGTGTCGAGATTAGTTGTACTTGATTATAATCACAGCAAGTACAGAAGTCTTGATCCACTACGAGAGCAACTTTGGTATAGCTCATTTTTGGCGTACTCGGGCGAGATGAACTTGCAGTCAAACCAGTTGTCTACAACCAGTTTATTCGAAAAATTAACGTCGCTAAGGACGACTTTCAGTCTGCACAATCACATCACTCCGAATTTTGTCTCGGAAATTGAACGAAATGTCGTAACGTATATTCCGAAGAAGGAATTTTGTGAAAGCCGAAAATGAACGTTGTCTGGAGCGCGAAAGGAAAAAAAAATTAAGTTGTTCAATAAGTACAAATTCGGAGACACATTATTAAAGTACCGAAGAGTCCCGACCAAAATCGATTATATTTCCAGTATTGATCCAAACATGGGCTTCCTCTCTTTCTTGAAGTGGTTCATCGGTTCAGTTTCGTCCATTAAGTTTTTTGGATTATAAACTTGCAGCACACTGATGTAACTCTTGTACGCTCATTCATGTTTGTTTATCGAGCCACAGTCGTATTTCATATAACATTGAAATTGAACTGACAAGAACTAACCAAGTTTCATCACGGTCTAACTTGCCAGTGTTCTTGAGCTCGTTACTTGTATTAATATCTAAAACTTATTCCCGGCCAAATCAGACCTCCATTATTTCACGCAAGCCAACGCCAGACGATTTTACGAGTCAAGGTTAAACGTCTTAACGGGAAAGAGTTCAATCTTTTCTAACACGCGACGGTGACCCAGAGTGGTTGAGTAGTGTCATGGGTAGTTAAATGCGGTATTCGTAAAACTTCGGAGACAGTTTCGAATAGAATGTACGCCATTTGTATTAAGGTCTACCGCCGACTCAACGTTATAACTTTAGAATGCCGTCGAATAGCGTTTCTCGAATTCGAGAAACGCTATTCGACGGCATTTAGGCTTTTGTCAAATTGAGAGCATTTAGTTACATAATTTATCTAAGGCATGGAAACTGAACGAACAGTAACTGTGAAAGTTTGACGTACACAATTCATTCTGAAAAATCTTTACAAGTTCAGGGCGTAGTGCAGCATTTGCGAATAAATATTCAGCAGGAATTAGCTTTCCAGGGACAATGAATATTCCAGGGGGAGGGCAAAAAATCAGATGTAGTATTTTTATCGAGCGGTTAGGTCTTTCCACAATTATAAGAGCAATTATAAGAGCAATTATAAAGAAATTTGACGAAAGCTTTTCCTATTAAAAGAAAAAATAAAGAAAATAAAGATACTGCAGGATTGCAATGAACATGATACATTGGAATTGATGATCAGTGACATTCTCAAGTTCTGGAACTCTAAGAAGCTTTCGACGTTTCTGACATCGAAAACTTGATCATAGTCATACACAAGCGAAGACTCAATTTACTAATTTTTAATGCTTCGCTGTGATGCATTTGCAGTTCCAGTCAGCCTGTGTTCATGCCGGAATCTTTCTCGCGATGATAACGTGCAGTGAATTAGGTTGCTTGAACTAGAAGGTTAAGCACAAGAGTCGATGAGTAAGTGAATAACTACAATCTTCCGATATTAAATTTCTTCGAATATTGTTGAAAGCTTTAGGTTGATAAACAAGCGCTCTGAGTAACCTTTAAATACAGAAAACCATGAACAAACTCTTTGATAAGTTTAATACAATAACTATTTATGCAATTTCGGCGACCATCGTATGTTGACCTAAATCATGCGACAAATAATTAACATTTCAACATTACACAAGGTGTCCGAGAAATTCTTCCTCTTTACAGAATTATTCAAATTTCGGATCGGTATATCATAGTTGAGAATAAAGTCATAGACAACCGCTAAAAATGCTCGCGCACATCTTAAAACTTCTTGTGCAAAACTCGCAGGAATGTTCTATCCGAAACTGATTGTTTACTTTCACAAATACCTGTCTTTCTTTGGCGTTGTTCAGTTGCTACCTCACTGACACCGTAACGCCGTTGTTTCGGTGGAGTTAATGGTGCTTGATATGACGAAAGACTTGGGTTTGGTTTTTCTGGAGAATTTGTCCCCTCCACATGAACATAACATGTTTCTTGCGGTGAACTTACGAGGTATACTGTCGACTTGTCCACTTGCAAATGTTGCCGAGTTGACGAGTCTCTGATCTCTTCAACTGGACTATACGTTCTACAAAACGCTTTAGCTTCTTCGCCGATAGGTATGCAGTCAAACGAATGATTTTTCACAACTGTGGAACTAGACTTTTGATTTGTGTCCCTCTCCATATCCATGTAAGCTCACAACGCAGAAAGGGTCTTCATTAAAAAGTCATCAATATCGTACGATCTTAATTACGGTTAGAAGCGGCGTGTGCAGCTGGACAACACAACAGTCCATAAGTCAATACCGTTTCACGAATATTTTCTCGATACAATCCCAAAAGCATTAAGAGCATTTTTAATGAGTCATGCCAGACAGTTAGTGACTGGACTTTGGCAGTTCACATAACAAGACTGAAGCACTGGTTTCACAGTTTTAAAATACTCATTTTACTACTCACTTTCAAATACTCATTGAAGCAAAAGCAATAAAGCGGTCGTACTTTTTCTCTCTGCTTCAAATCACAATAGTCGTCTCCTCACTTAACTCATTTATGCAGTTTTCTTGAAGGAGGATTATGGAAACGCAGAGACGGCACTGACTTTTTAGGTCTGAGTAGCAGTGGTAATTGGCAGCTCGTTAAGTTTCTAATCAAGGCTGTTAGAAGGCGTGCCATTCGTATGCAAAATGGACCAGGTGGTTTCAGGACGCTGAGAGATAAGAATTTATCGTGATAACTATCGAAGCAAATTTAAAACAAACGTATGCCACGTTTAAAAGTTTTGTACTTGTTTAATACATATTTCAGTTGTACCGTTTGCCAACTCATGATGGTTCGACATATCGTTGAGTTAGGGTTAAAAAGTTTTGCCAAAAATGTGTTTATACATCGTCTATTTTAGAGCTATTGGCACGATAATGGAAATATCCCACTATTTGAATCAGTACGAAGTTGAATTATGCAATATTCAAAATATTTCTATACGGGATGGGTTTTTTAATGTCAAAAATCGATTCTAAGGAACATGGAAAGCCGTAATTAGGATATACCTGTATGCTTGAAGAAGCAGGACATTGAGCAGAACATTAGCCTCAATATCTGCGACAATCCGTCTTCTTAACGGTTACTGTTTCACACAAAGAATTAACAAAAGCCCAAAGCCACATCAAGAAGACAATGCAACAGCTGCACAAGGATTGGGAAATTAGGATCCGAGTTTGTTTGTGCAGTATTACAGCAGAGGAGACAACTCTTCAGTGACGTACCACATCATTTACTTGGTATCTCTCTATGAAAGTATAGTTTGGCTTTCGTGTTACGAGAGCAAGCAAATCCTCAACGCTTACAAAGGCCACAATTATGCTAAATGATCGCAAAATCTTTAAGAAACACGAAAGAAAAGTAATCTGCAAGCGCAAAATGCCATTATATAAAAACACTTCCTAACAGGTCAAAGTTTCGGGTGGACGGTAAAAAGTCGTGTACGTGGACATACTTTTTGTGGTTAAATCGTCGGGACGGGGATGTACCTTGGGCTCTGTATGGCAGTTGGAAGGAGGACGCTTCTAATACTTAAGTTTTCATCATTATCACAAGTCCGTCACAGTATCTTGAAAATACAATATTAACAAAGAATAGCCAATGACCTCAAAACGTGAAAGTGTTTCCACATGTTTTTAACAAATAGCTACAAACTGCAAACAACTGGAAGAAAAAAGAACAGCTTCATCTTCACGTACTATTTATGATTGCATGTTGGTGCCCTGACATTGAGGATTCTGATTTTACATTGAGGTTAAAAAAAGACCATGGGTTATTCAGGATTGTTTTTTTTCAACTTCCTTTCCTTGAAAACCTTAAATAAGAGCATCGGCGAAAAGAAGGTTATTTTTTAAAACTAAAGCCTCGTTTACATGCACCTGTTTGGTTGTTTTGTGCCTTCACAATCTTGTTACCACCACGCTAGACTATTGACTATCTTTGGCTGGTATTCAGCGTACTGCTGACGATGTGTCTTATCTTCATTAGATCGCCTTTGTTGCTTGGGCTTCGGCAATCCTTCTTTCACGACCAAAAAGTAATGCGTAAAAGCCTTTCTCCCGGCTCCAAACCTACCACGTCCATGTCGAATCATTTTCTTTTCGATAAACCCACGACCAACGTACGACTCGGCTACAACAACAACAACAACAACAACAATAAAAACAACAACAATAATAATAATAATATCAATAATAATAATAATATCAATAATAATAATATCACGCACATTTAGCTGTGATGCATGTGCCTGGTGTACCCTTATCAGACTGGTTGTCATGATGGGCATATTGGGCTTCGTATATTTGTACCCCAGCGTCACTTTGATGGCGTGTTGCTCCTCTCACTCAATAATAATAATAATATTAATAACAATAATCATAACAATAATAATAACAATAATCATAACAATAATCATAACAATAATAATAACAATAATCATAACAATAATAATAACAATAATGACAATAATAATGATTTGGAAAAATAATAACAATAACAATAACAATAACAACAACAACAATAACAATAACAATAGTAATAAAAAGAGAAAGGATCCAGGATGAACTTCTAACACGTGGAAGCCATCTGGTCAGAATGCATCTCATGGTTCAAAATCCGAGATGTTGGTTGGGAAACCAATGTAACAATGTTCGAAGTCAAAAAAATGCCAGTCATTGAAGTGTGATTTTCTTTTGTTTTGAGTGCGCCCTTGTGTGTTTTGCCACTCAATTTGGCGATTTTTCTGTCCCACGTGTATTATTACTAAAATGCCGATTAATATCTATTAACAAATTCCTAACACACACAAGAAATGTGTGTAGGATAAAATATTGCAACTTGAGCACAGCGCCCTGTGCGTCCTACATCAGGGGACGTGTCAGAGACTACCCAATGATTACGCAAACACTCCGAAAACATTCCGCTTTTCTTTTCTTCTCTTTCCTTTTCTTTTTTTTCTTTTAAAAAGCTTATTTATTTATTTATTTACTGATTTATTTAATTTTTTATTTATTTGTCTATCTATTCATTTATTCACGTGTTATTTATTTATTTATTTATTTATTTAGGCTTTTCTAGTGGTGAAAACCGAACGTTTCAAACTTTTTGTAGTCCGTCGTTTCGGTAGGACCTTCTACCATCATCACAAGTCAGAAAATGAACCACTTTTGAGAGCCTAGGAGCAGCTCAATTTATTAAGTCTTCAAATAATGCCAAAATAAAATGTTAGCAAAAATAATGGAGACATCAGAGGAAGTCGCTGATATTTCGAGCAAAAGCCATGGAGTAAAAACAATGGAAATACCCAACTGTTATCAGATTTACCAAAGGCAGCTGCCATATGAACTCTAAATTGAAGTAATAGCGACGTTTTGTTAAAATAGAATAAGGAAATAAACTTATTGAGAAGCCGTATTAAGCTAAAGCATATGAGCAAATGTTAGTATAAGTTTATAGGAGCCGCATGTCAAACAGTTAATGATATGATTTATAATTAATCACGACAAGTCAATGCTCTCGGTTTGCCAATTGTGAAATATTGCCTCACTATTAATCTCGGTAATTCTAATTGTAAACCCAAAATGAAGTTTTAAATTTGGAACGTGAGTATATTGAGAACTAGTCTGATAGCCACAGGCTTGAAACCAGCTTTTGGGAAACAGTTTCATTATAGGTCTGAAAATATCTATTAAGCATAGACGTAATATATCAAACACGAGGAGAGTGATCGACCATGTGATCAAATACCGTGATGAGCGTATTAAAAACGAGGCGTAGCCAAGTTATGAGTGACGTATTTTATGTGCGATTGAAAGATGTCTCAGTTGCGATTTTCCTATGCAATTTATGAAGTCAATATACAGTACAGGCAAATCTCTACACACCTGGATAGCTCGACGTGGAAAGCAATCGTTTCATTATTTTACTCGGAGGGTGTTTTGCGTCACATGTTTTGGCTCGGTAGACAAGAGAATTGCAACAAGAAGATTTTATCGGTGAATGACGGATTGATGCATTGGTTTGTAGTACACTGTGTGGCCTATGGACGTTCCCACGAGGCTTAATAGTAAGCAAATATCCAACAACAGAATGGAATGAATGAATGCCGCTAAGACGGGTAAGAAACGTGTTTAGTTCATGAAGGTCGTGAACCAACAATTGTTGAAATGGTTTCAGCAATATTCTTTCCGCATCTAAGAACTTCTTCAAACAACATCGAAAGGATCAGTTCGTGCCGGCCTTAAGTTACACCAAGTTTTATCGAGTTTTGCATACTCTTCAGGACTCTGTCATGTTTAAACCTAAGGTTTATTGTAAGTTACGCATGTGAGAACGGAGTTAAATGGGGAAACAGGAAAGAATTGATCTATACTTCTAAAGGATCTCAAGACCTGTTGCTCTAAAGTCCTACAAGAAAAATCTGCAGGGGCGAAATACTACGTGGTAACTGAACCATAAAGTCAATTTTCAGTATCAAACAATACTTCTCTAAACTGGTCTACAAATCAATTGAATTTGGGAGGAATGCCACAATTGTGCGGCAAAGACAACATTTAAACAGATCGTAGCTGGCCTTTTTCGCTCGACAGACGGAGGATTACCTTTCACTCGCTTTAATTGTTCATTTCAACTTGCAATGATAAAATTATGTACATCTACACTTACGTGAGATTCGTCATTGGTTTAATTGTTACCGTGAATTGAACTAGCCAATACTTTGTATGCTGAAATATAAAAGCCTACAGAAGAGCTGAACTCTTTTCTTTTGTTTTTAAAAAGATAGCACATGTTGAGGCCATGACTTGGTGCAAACGCTACATAAGTACCAACTGTTTATTAAATTCTCATCAGTTGATGTCCCTGAAATCAAAAACGTCTTGCCTAACCTCCTCAGAGAAAAGCCTCTGTAAGGTCTACTGTACATGAAGGCAACTGCAAAATTATGCCAAATGGCTGGGTACATACCGACCCACAATGTGGACACATCCGCCACGCTATGTTCAGCCTGGGCTTTTTCCTGAGTTTCTTCCAAGACCTAGGAAAGACTTAGCGTAAATTTCTCGTGGAAGGTGAACCATATTATATTCAACAATTAGTCACCGAAGTTGAGGTGATCATTAAAGAACCGTTCACGTGTTTAAATACGCGGTGGTTCATTGTATATTTAAATTTACATATAATGAAAGTTATTCAAACGTCCGAAGTTCTGCTAGATTTCTTTTTTACTGTAAACAAATGGTTTTCCATTATAGCCTTATAAGACGTGACGAGCTTCAATACAACAGGATCACGTTATCGAGATTGTGATTACATTTAACTGGTCAATCATTTAATCGCCAACTCAGCAAAGGGACAGTATGATTTAACAGTGTGGTTATCTTTGAATGAGACACTACACTGAAGTGTCGAGACATCATCAACTTCACCTTTTTAGGTGATGTCAATATAATTTTAAGTTGGAGAAATTTTAATCGTGTTGAATTTCGCCACTTCAAAAAAAGTACGGCTATATAGTACTGTTCATTCTATCTGATCATCGTCGATTCTCGATCGTCTGTCGTCTATCGTCTGTTCATCTATCTATTTAGTTTGAAGTAACCAGTGGGAATAGGTTGCCTAGATTACATCGAATTTTGCCCTCTCCATGCATTTGCAACTAAGTAGCAAGGAAACAGTAAGTCCAAAATTATTAATGTGCATACCATCAAATATTTTGACTATTGTAATATTCCCGAAATTTAAAATTGATAAGTACATCATTGCCATTTCGATGACGTTGAATAAGCGGAGTTAAAAGCGAATCTAACGCGACATTAGTTACATGGAAAAATATAAATTAAAACAATAATAACATTGCGTAACTTATGATAACACAAATACATCAGCTGTTGATAATAGCAAACATGGGGAAGATAGGAGGAGAGACGAGAGACGAGAGACCAACTAAAATAGACGCGAACGGACGGTACTATAAGTACTCACAGTAGCTTTGGTACAAAAACTACATTTACCACCAGCACAAGCAGGAACACTGGTACCAGTATCTTCAAAATGCGCAGCTGTTTCCCTCGGTAATGGCACTATTAACCGGGCCACTTATTGAACAAGCGGGAATTTGGTCATAGCTGACCAAAAGACCGCAGGCGCGTAGCTTATTTTCACCAATTTATGTTCAAAATGAACTAAAATCAAGGTTTGTGCATTAAATAAGATGTATCTAAGTGAGTAGAATTGGCAGCAAATTTGTCGAAGAGTAAGAAATTCAGGGCCTCAACCATCGTGCAATCTTGCCGTCCCAGCCCCCGGGAAGCTAATCTGTAACACGGTTTTCACGCACGATCAGACAAATTTCCCACCTGTTCACCTGTAGTTGCTCAAAATTTGGTTCCAGTCCTCCCACTAGGTTCACTAGCCATCCTTACGTTACATACACGTTTCCTTTGTGACTTCGAAAATGGCGCTTCGTGGAATACAAACGTACCTCCTTGATACTTTTGGCTGCTTGTTTGGCAGAAAACTCCATTTGCTTAATGGCTTCAGACAGGGGTAAGTAACGGATCTATAGAACATAAAATTAAAAGATGTTCATTGTAAACGGAAACGGACAATGTCCGAAACATTTCCGCAAAAGTGTAGCTCGGATTACCAGCTGCATCGCCATTATCCTCACTTCCACTATCACCACTATCCCCACCACCATCATCACCACTATCATCACCATCACCACGACCATGACCACCATCATCACCGTCATCACTACCACCATCACTTCAACCATGACCACTACGATTCCCACCACCACCATTACCACAATCATCAAGACCATGACCACCATGATCACCACCATGATCACCACCACTGCCATCATCAGGACCATTACCAGAACCACAAGCACGACCATCATCTTTAACCACCCCAAATATTACGTCAGATAAAGTTTTACTAAGGCATTGTATCTCCCTAAAGGAGACGCCCCAGATATGTACAGTGTCACATTAGCGGTGACGTTAGAATGAAGCCAATACAGACTCGTCGTTGAATCATCACTCAGTCTAAATACGGTTCCGCTCAAATGTTGCGGCTGATTTGAAGGACATGATGCAACGTTTGAGTAATTGTCGCTATGCTTTTCAAAGGATCGAGAAGTCGAAACAATGCCATATAGTTTAGCGTTGTTGTTAATTCAGCTGAAGTTCGCATCAAGGAACGTCGTTTGAACCGACAAAGACTCCTGCTCAATAGATGCCTTCTTGTACCATGTTGATTTCAATTTTTTCAACAAGGCCTGATGTAAACAAAATCCCGTTTCTTCAAAAGCTCATGGACAATACAATGTTCGGAAATTAATAACGGACGAAACACTTAAGATCGTAAACATTCATAACCTCCGTAGGCTCAAACTGTCCTAAGGTTACCGTTGGTAAGGCAGCGAGATCACAAGAAAATGAAGACCATCGCTGGCTCATGAAACGTATTTTGCAATCGAAAAAAGTCAGTTGATAAACTTTACCTTAGCTTGTTTTTTTTCTAAATATCAAATTTCTTTATAAAACATTCAAAATAGTACAATAACTTTTAATATTGCATGACAGATCTGTCATACTTTTTTGAAGTGCTCAATTAGTATTGGCTACTGCATGCCACTAACTGAAACAAAACCATCTGGTAAAATTTTTGTCCCATAAACTGTATATTTTATTTTCCAAGAGGTACATAATACCTTAAAAAGCTACTCTTTTCTTTTTCAACTCTCACTTCAAATTTAATCACTTCCAGGATAAATAAATTTGCCCTTGGAAAACGGAAGACGAAGAAGTCAGAACTTTATTTCAATGAGAATTTAAAAACTGGAAAATATCAATTTTTTTTCATAAGACCATCTTAATCGGCCTGCCTTTCAAAGATCAGAAGGAAACAAAGCTTTAGGAAAACGTCAAATGTTCAACGAACAACTAACAGCTATACTTTGAACTGCATAATTAGGCCAATGGATACAGGGCTGCTGAAACTGTGGTTTGCCCTGTTTTTTGCTAATGCAAAAACAAATTTTGCAACTTAATTAACTAATCCTTGATATATACCTAAATTAGCCATTATCACGTTAGGAATCTTCCATTCGTAACGAGATAATGAATACTGCTTTGAATTGTAAGGAGACGAACAAAGCAAGAAAAGATAAAAAAATGTACAAAAATAATAACAACAATAGTAACAATAACAATAATAAAACTCTCACGTTTGCGTGGGAGGATGTCTAATCACCTCTACTACCTGAAAAATGCATGATTTTATTGATATAAATATTGATAGCTAAAAGGTATTGCGGTTGGCCTTCTTTATAATTTAAGACAGAGGAAATTAACGATCCAAATAAACAAAAAAAGAAACACGTTACCTATACATAGAAATGTTATTTGCAGAAATTAAGAGCTGGATTTTTTATACAGCGTTAATCATATCTAAATTCCCGATGTAACCTCAGTAAATTACTTATACCACGTTATTACGAGATATCCATTTCGAGGGTCTCAGTGATAACATCGAAGTGAACGATGAATATGCAATACAGTGGAACCCCGCCAGACGGCCACTTTTTTTCGTCCCAGCGAAATACCCATACGTTTTCTTGTAAGAAAACCCCGTTAAAGCGGCTAACGGCCACATTGTGAAATCTCATCATATATATTCCTTTATAAATTCATCTCGTTAGTATGGCCACTCAAACCAAATGTGCATTCCAAAGGAGAGATTAGTGATTTACGAAAATAAATCTTGAGAAACAATAACGATTTTCTTTCTTAATTGAAAAAGTTTATGACGTGTCAGATCGTTGACTTTTAAAACAGCCATCTCCTTTACAAAGTCAGGAATGTAATACCACCCCTATTAATAGACAAAGGAAAATAAAACTTGACAAACAATAATATCCGTTAAATTGCAAGATGATTAAGTCATTGTACTTGCAATGAACAAGTCAATCGAAAGTCACACATTTTTTTTTATCCTGTTAAAAGTTAATTTATTACTGAAAGTAACATGTAAAATTGGAGAGTTTGGGACCTTTGTTTTGGAAAGGACAGTACGTATTGTGCAGATTGTTCCTGTTTATAAAATTCAGTTATGTTTATCTTACTGTGTAGTCCCGTTTCAATTAAACTATATCTGCATTCCCCATGCTTAAGAACAGTTGTTTAGAAGTGCAGTTGTGATATAATTGTCATGACATCACTTGAAAGAGACCATCCATGAAATTTGACCCTACCCCGTTAATACGGCCAGATATTTTCGGCCCGTCGGTGGCCGTATTAACGGGGTTCCACTGTATCATATAAAAATATCGAAAATCATACGAAAACATCGAAAGGGCAAAAGTACTATGGATTGACACTTTTCATATGGATAAAGCAAACAACCTTTCAAATCTACCAGTTTTTCCAGTGACTTCCATGGTAAACCACCAAGACGAACCACCTTTTGATTTCGTCTTTGACTACGCATATTTATTTCATACTATATACTGTAAGAAGTCTATGAAACAAAGTACACATGTGCTGGGGAAATTTTACAAGAAATATGGCACGTTTCGGAAAAAAAGTCGTTCATCAGAGAGAAAGGTGACTGTCGAAGGGATTTTGGTCAAAATGTCAGTCTCCAATTTTAAAATTTCAGCAGCACAATACTCTAACTGTCTTAAATATCGTTTCACACACTGCCGTGTAGTTTATATTTAGTTCACGGATTTGTTGAAAGAATTGCCGGATAAAGAGGATGTTACTCAATTGCTAAATACACATGTGTTTTCAAAGTTGACTACGGACGTTCATGCTTGAACATTCGTAGAAGATGGGGCACTAATCCCCGTATTTCAGAATCGTCTCTAGTGTAGTACAAACAAAAAAAATTTTTATGTAATATTTAAATGCTGAGCAGGAGTGCTTTATCGGGATATAGACACGACACGGTTATGACTTTCTTTTGCATTTTCCTCATGAATTTTTAACGATTTTAAAAGATTATCTTACCCTATACGTAACTCATCTCGGATAACTGAGTGGACTTGACTGGGATTTGAACTCCCATCTGCGGTAACCGGATCGCTCCTTAGTCAATTGAGCTATTACGCTAACTTGAAGCAATATGCTTGCAGAATCCAGCTTAGTGGACAAGATATCATCGCAACAACTTATCGCATACCCATGTGGAACTTAAAGTGGTTCTCCCGCTAATTATTTTATGAAAACCTTAAAGATATCAAGGTCCATGTAAATGCAATGTTTATTTTAGGCCTGCCAATGAAATTCGCCGTAGTATGGCCAGTGTCATGGAATATCTCTACCACTATCCTCGAGGCTGAAAGTCTGCTTATTCGAAACCGGAACTCGAGAAAGCGAAATGACTCACCAGTTGCCAAACCCGTAACCCACTATCTTTTCAAAATGGGAAAGATGCATTCTCAGTAATTTTTCAAAGGCCAGGGTGTCATGAGCAGCTGCTAACCTGGGAAGGAGCTGATAGAAACAACCCTTCTTGTTTCTTTCTAGAACCCAATGTCGGGCCCAAGAACGTATTGCTTGTTTCGAATCATCTTCAGTCTCCTCTTCCCGCGAAAGCATTACCAAGACCAACAGTTCTTTCGAAGCCATGTAGTCAACTATCACCAGTTCCATGTCCCGGCAAGTAACTGTTGCTACGCGAGCAAAAAACCCATCGCACATGTACTCATGTAGACACCGGTTAGAGTGCAGTTTAGTGGAATCACCTGGACGCTGACCAGTACTGCTGGCTCAACAGTCGTGTAAAGTGAGATTTGGCGGGAAAACTTTAAGAGCCACAACGTAAGGAAAAATGGGTTTATTAAAAATATTATAACGACATGTACGTAGTTAGGGTTAGGGTTAGAATTAGGGTTAGGGCCAGTATTAGTTGTAGAGCAAGTATTGTTGAAAAGTTTCTCTATTTTTGGCGAATTGAGTGATATCTTCGTAGACTGGAACTAAGGCCATTTCATGTTTGACCGTGAACATGGCTGCATTTAAATTTAACACGAAATATCATAATATTTGTTGATGAGCCGACCACAAAGGTTAGCAGCCAGGTACGTCCGCTAAACTGCACGTGTACCGACACTTTTCTCGCCGGCAACCCAGCGATATTTAACCCGTTACGTAGCTGGCGCAAGAAAAATACCGCACGTGCATCCCAAGTTTCACATCTAAAGTCGGATTTTCAGGAGCCATCATTTAGCAGGTCCGAAGTAGAGGGAAGGAGTCGAGAGGTCCTTTGATGCCATAGCCTCAATAAGCTTGGCTACATAATGACAATGCTCGTGTCATCTTTTAAGTTTTTAAGAAGCTGGTAATCCTACTAACCCGCGAAGATTACCAGCTTCTTAAAAGCTTGGCTACAGTTTGCTGTTGTTGAGGTTATGACGTAATAGCAAGTCTTTTAACTAGTCCAAAATTTAACTTTTCCATACGCATTATAGCTTTTACTTTAACTAATGTGGCGATGAAAATTCGATTACTCATTACAGTGATACCTTTTAACGCTTTAACGAATTTGTTTTTCCTTTGTTTTCTCACTGATTCTTTTGTTCTTAGGTTTCCGAAACATCGGAAACTGGGCGTTAAAGGGTTAAAACTATTTTAAAATATGGCTGGCGGATTTTTCACCAAAGATGATTTTACGTCTAGTAGTGAAGGATCATCATGAAGTTTTATTTATGAATTAGCAATTTTCATTTTGGAAAAGAAAACCTCAAAACAAAACAAAACAAAAACAAGAAAAAAAGAGAAAATAAAAATTACCTGCTTGGCTAAAAGATTCAGCTTTCTCGGTCTTGCATCGATATTCCGGCGACAATTATAAATCACCTGGAATATCATTATGTGGGATAACGAGTTAGGAAACCTTTTATAATTATTTGGCATATCAACATTCGAATGAAACATTACCAGTTCTTTTGGTTCCGGAAGATTTGTTTCTTTGTCTAGCTCGGCGTCCGTTTTACCAAGTCTTGCTCTTGTGACGGAAAAGAAACTACATTCTGTCGACACAATGTGAAGACATTTTGATAAGGTTAACAATTCTCTGAAATGGCAAACAAACGTAGCGTAATGTTAACATGAAGCCATCATGAATATGAAGGATCTACACCAAGATCATTGTATTAGCGTGGGTGAATAAAGAACAACGGGTACATTACACCACAGTATTTTTGGTACACTGTACACCTGTCGCTAGCATCATTTGGTGTGAGCGAAGGTAGACGTACAATATTACTGTACATGGATTTTTCTGTAACAGGAAACAATTCATCTGTTTTCGTGTTAAACAGAAATACACATTCCTATGGTATACTGTAAATAAAGATTTCTCCCCAAGGCAAGATGAAAACAAACCAATTTGGTACACGAATGTTGACGCAATAAAGCGAGTTAACACAGGTAAAATGGACACCTAGGTTGGTATCTGCGGTATAGTTTCTTAAAAACATTACTATTCTGTACACATTACAGGCATAAAATACATGCAACAGCTAAGAAACGTGTATATCCATAGAAATGAACCCTTTGAATAGATATAAGTATAGTTCACGTAAATGGAAGAAATGACAAGATCGCATATGATTACTATACTTCGATGGTTTGGTTTTGCAAGTTACCAGTGACAACTTGATAAAGTCACAGTACAGCTACGGTACGGTCAGAATGATGGTACAGAATATTTACCATTAGAGTATTTAGCATTTACCACTTACAATGTTGCCCATAATGGTTAGCTTTGGTACATACCGTAATTTTGGCTACAATTGTAGCCACTAATGAATACAGTACCATGATGTTGATATGCTGACATAATGGTAACCAATGGTTATTACAATAATAAAGCAGAAATTTTGAATTTCGTATTTCATCCCAGAATAAGGGTGGTCTATTGTCGGATACCTAACATACAGTAAGCTTTTACACAAGGTGGTCCAACATATGTAACACAGCCTCGTAGAGTCCTTGATTATTTGTGACTAGTGCACTCTGCAAATTCAAGTCCTGTAAATTTCTTTTGACATATGGACCAATTCTTGTTGCTGGGCACTTCTTAAATACAACTTCATTCTCCTGAAACCAATCTTGATGGTGAAAAGCTGTGTGGTTTGTTTTGTTGTGCACTCTCTCCTCCTTTTGAAACATCTCAGACAATAATCTTACCTGCAATCACCTACTCTGATGCTATGTAGTAATTCTCTGAACTTTTCTTCAACAGGGCCTCAAAACTTGACCTTTCTATCTCCTCAGTGCAGAAAGAACCTTGATTTTCAAGTAGCACTGGAAAAAAAATTCAGACCATTGCTCTGTAGCATGGCTATTTCTGTGAATCCTATGCAAGCCTTCTTCTTGGGAGGAATGAGACTCCACTTCTTTCCAACCTTACTGTACATCCAAAACCTCCAGCCTCTCTTAGCCTTCTTACAATGGAGTTCAAAATATCTGGTTCATAAGCCTGACCTCATACCTATATTTTAATTGAGGGCTACTCTAATTATCATGCTCTCTGCTGTATCTTCTTCCTGTTTATCTCACTGACACTTGAAATCTAATCACATTTAGACTCTACATTGTATGAATTTTTCCTTCAGAGGACAATTTCAGAGATATCCTGGACACAAAGTTATTCCTCCTCTTACAATGATATACAGTAGGTTTAGTTTTGCAAAGTTGCTACAGGTATTTGCTACTGTTTTGTTGCAATTCTCTTTGTCAACTAGAGTACACTGTATTCTCTTTGAGTCAATATACTATAAACTTACAGTTATCCCACAATCTATAAAGCAACATGACTATGATGACTGGATAGTATACACAGTACCAATTTCCTATCAGTACAAACCATCTAAAACAACTTACACTGACACACTAAAATTGATACATCTAAAAACTGTGGCAACAAATAATGCAAGCCAAAAAGCAGATAACTTAGCATATAGTAAAGAATAAAACATAATCCGAAAAATGTCATCTTGTTAGCTTGATATTCAAGTTATGAAACAAGACTAGACAGAAACAAAGTTGCAGTTGCATCTACCTATCTATTATCTATCTATCTATCTATCTATCTATCTATCTATCTATCTATCTATCTATCTATCTATCTATCTATCTATCTATCTATCTATCTATCTATCTATCTATCTATCTATCTATCTGTCTGTCTATCTGTCTGTCTATCTGTCTATCTATCTACCTATCTATCTATCTATCTATCTATATATATATATATATATATATATATATATATATATATATATATATACATGTCTAGGATGATGTCATTGCCTATTAACTATGAATTAATTAATTAAACTAATTATAATTAACATATAGTATGTGTATTGGTTCAAAGCTATTGGACAAATTTTGGGGGCATTATGTGTATTTTCCCTTGGACTAGAAAAAGGGCATCTTACCTACGTGGTAGACAAAGACACTTTTTCACTATGATGAGAGCACTTTCTTCAAGTCAAGGGCACACAAACATACAAAAGTACATGACAATTGTAGCAGACAATCACTGATTGTCAACAAGCAGTGGACTGGGCATAGCAGTCCACAAGAAGTTAACCATGAAAACTTTAATGCACACTGATACACAAGGTTTCTCAAAGGCTGGTATAGATGGCCCATTATGTGAAGTTGCCCAGGGGAAACACTGGGCAGATAAATTTGATTGGAAATTTAACAAGATACAAGAGAGGTGGGGCTAGGTATCTTGATTGCCTTTTATAGTTGGAGGCAAATGTGGGTAGGATGTGTGTATTCTGTATGCTCCATGCTAAGAACTTGTAACTGTAGACACAATTTGAAAATGTTGATGTCCATATCATTCATAGAATATATTGAAATCTGACTGCTCAGAAAGGTAATTATCACCAGTCTGATCATCAAATTGAGCACCAATGCCTAAAGTACACTTTCTACCAGTCATGTTCCAGTGTTCACCTTAAAGCACTTGGAAAACTAGAAATGAGAAAGGATTACATGTAGGTCATGGCATCTTAGCTCCAGTCAAAACAGATAGACACGCTAAAGAGTTATCCAGCAACCAAAAAACAATTTTATTGATGCATACTGTAGTGTATTTGATCTTGCATAGATCATTTGAAGATAAAATAAATTAAAAGAATATCAAGAAAACCCATACAAATTGGAAGATGGAATGATAAAAACAGGCAATGTTGACTTGGAAAAAAGCTGCCAGAGTTTGTCTGTTGTAACCCTGAAATGAAATCCCTGCATCCAATAGGATAACCACATTCCACTATAACACAGCAACTCTCAAAATCTTTTAAAAATTCTACAGCTGCAGTATACATGTATAAAACAAAATGACATGAAATGCAGAAAAAATCACTGGCATGAGTTTCTGGAGCAGGTTGTGAATAGTCTATCTAATTTAGCAGACTATATACAGGCTACGAATCCCCAAAACTGCCTGCTTACCCCTTCCCCCTTCTCAATACTGAGTATTACTAACCAACAGATGCCACTTATGTGTGATTCCCTCTCTAAGACAATTTATCAACTGCTACCATACCAAAGAATGCTATGGAGGAGGAGAGGAGTGGTATTAGATTTACAGTGTAACATTTTGGTGGGAGAGTGATAATTTTGTCTGATATCCCTGTCTAATTTGTTTCCTATTGTACATGTATATTTGATATTGAAAAAACCAATAATTGCATTTTTGCAACATTATTGCAAAAAAATTCAATTCTGTCTTAGTAGAGATGGCTACTGTATTCATGGTCATAACACTGTCAAACTTATTGACCAGTAATATTTTCTGAGCTCTACCATAATTGACAGAATATGCACTTAGATACTGGCATACTACAGGAAGGGGACATGGGAGTATTGTCTTATCTCACCCATAGTGAGAATGTTTCAGAGTACTTAGATTAATATAATTATTATTACAGTACATGTACTAATTTGAATAGACCTCCAAATTCTAATTATTATGAACCACAAAAATTTATTCAGATATCCAAGCTTTTGATTTCCTAGACATTTACAGTAGCTTTTCCAGTTGTCTTCTGTACTACCCAAGGCCTGAAAAGTGTATTATCCCAATATCAATGGGATACTAGATTTTGAATTTGGGTACTAGGTGTCACAAGCACTGTATCCCAGTGGGATGCCATGAAATTTGAAAATCTGGGTAGCTGACATTCATTCAGCACATCCACATGGCTGTACTACCATATATCAGAAGTGTAAGACTGCAACACCAGGAACTAATCCAGCTAACAGGATCAACCATTCATCCAATTGCTCTTGTATATAGTGGACTAAATAGATATAGCAATATAGTGTTTTCAATACTGTATGGTACTTTATGATATTTCATTAAATATTTTGACTTGTTTGCAAGTCATTTACAGAATTTAAAATGCTACACCTGTACTCCTCAAAACTGTTAAGACATGAATGATCAGAATTTAGTTTATTAAAATGAAAATTTGTGTTTATTTTATGCCAGTTACTTTTCCTTGTTTGGATACTGCAAACTTGAATGTCTAGTATCCAAAGGTTCAATACTAGACATCAGGAAGGAATAACAGGTTCCAAAAGCCTGGTATCCAATGTGGATACTGCTGAATATTGCAAATCTCATGCCCTGCTGCCCCCAAGTATGACTATATGTATTATAAGGAATAATACATATATGTACATATGCCAATATTATTGATGGGGGTTGTAATACTGTGTCTTTCAAATTATATTTAATAAGAGTTTCCAGAGGTACCACTGCCAGCAAGCCTCCTATAAGTAAGCAAAAAGCGGAACATACTCTTTGTTTCAATAACCTGAATTTTTTACACAATTACAAGCATTTATAATTGTGCATCTTAATAGGAATCATGCAATTTTACCCCTAAGTTTCCCTCATTTACCATGTTACCCTTGACCATAATATATCATGTATTCTACTGTTAAAGTTGAAAAGATTTCAGTAATCATTCCCACTGCCAGGATAGGCTTTTGTTCTGTCTGTAAAATAATTCTCTGGAACTGATCAAAGCAAATTGGCTTCAAGAGTATTCTGGTCATAAGGCTTTCACAAGTAAGTTGAAATAGATTTCATCATGTCATGTCTGCAAACATTACACTGTATCCTGAGTGTTGAAAAGCAATGTATTTAAACAATTTAACTCTTCATCTATGTCTTATTTAGATGGCATATAAAGCAAGTCCCTTCAGTAAGCTCATTTGCTTTTATATTGTATGATTTTTTAATAAATATTACAATATTTTTAAGAATCTTCTTCATTTTTTAAGAAATGTTTCGAAGGTCTTTATTCTTCAGGTTGGTGTAGTGCACAGTATTATATAATTAAATTGCAGTTGGTTGTCTGATGATATAATTCAATTTTCACATGCATATGTAGTTATTAGTTGTGCATACATGCAACCATTATAAATTAAACAATACAAATTGATAAATTAAATAATAATAATTAGATAATAAAAACAAAAGAGAAACAATTGTGCATTTAGGGTAAATGGGATCTGATAAGTTAAGTTTCGGATTTTCAGTCAGAATGTAGTAACCTTTCAGTCTTCGTTTGTATTTTGTAGTAGCGGGATGTAATATTTTGAAGCAATCCGATCTGAAGGATATTAAACATTTTGGAGAGTTATGAATGTGTTTGTAGATATTGGAGTGTTTAACATGTTGTACACATAGATGCTCATTGATTGTTTGGAGATGTCGTTGTGTCCCTCCAATATAGCGGGAGTTACATCCCACACAATTAGAACGATAGATTACGTGAGACCTTAACATATCAGGAATTTTGTCTTTATTTTGAAATTGATTTCTGAACTTGAAAGTCTTGAATATGAACTTCACGTCAATGTTAATTGTACGATTTTTACAGCAAAATATAGAAAAACAATCCTTTTTCTCTTAAATACCTGCCTAGGATGTGTGACTTTATCATTTTCTCCACTCGGAATTTGTTAGCTGTTGAGCATAAACACAATTTTACGATTAGTTTCACCAAATGTTCAACTTTCGTCTCGCTTTAAGCACTCTATACAAAGGCGCCATCTTAGTTCAAGCTGCAAAAGACTAGGTTCCAACCGAATGCAGTCCCCCGACGTCACTGTACCCCCTTCTGTATACCCCTAACCCACTATTATAGAGATCAATGCCTTCACCTCTACCCATGGTTGATACCCCTGAGCAAAATGGTAATAGAGGTTAGTGGTTGCTACGTTTCATTTTGGAGGACAAACATTGGATCCTGTGGAAGAGTGACTGAAAAGCGTTCAGCAAATCTGACCAAAACACGAGTAAAAATCAAATCAAAATGACATCTCCAACCCGGATCAACTACTTACCGACCGAGTACGAGGTCCGCACTGGAAAGTTTATATTTTCCTGAACAAACTGACCGAACGAGGTTAATAAGGAACTGATCATATAGCTTTCAAGTGGTTTGCTGTAGTTAATCGTTTGTAAAAGGCACCTCAATCTGTTTTATTAGTCTTCAAATGTAATTGGAAATGTTCCCGCTCAAACATATGGCTCTGTAAAGACAACAGTCTCACCCTCGAAAAGATGAATAACATCAATTCTGAAAATTTGCTTAAATAGATGAATATCATGTTTCTTGGGGAAACTCTGAAAAGCGTTAAGGTTAGTATTAGGATTAAGGTTAGGATATAGCGTTAGGATTAGGGTTAGGGTTAAATTACCCTCGGAGACGGTAGGCTAAGTCTCACTCTTAAAAGGTTTTTGGGGATACATCCGCCTTCCGCTCCCGACCGTCCAGAAGTTCAAGCTTCACAGATTTATCACTTCACGAACTACCTATCGCATGTGGGAGTCTTTAATTCCCTTAAATAGATGATATTCATCTTTTTGCCACGTTTTGTCAATTGATGCTGTTCATCTTCCGAAGGTGTGTGACAGGGTTGGTACAGAACTCCTTGCACAGGCAACCAGGTAATCAACGCTCGTCATTTGGTGTACAAACTTGACGAGTTCAGTCATAATGAAAATTGAACACAATTCAATCCAAAGGATGTAAAGAGTGAGAGTGGTGAATCGCCTTTGAATAGGTGTAAAATGAGGAAAATATGCAAAAAAATAGTTACAACGACAACACGCCAAAGCAGAAAAAAAGGAGGGAACACCGAAAGTCGCAAAACATGATAACTTATCTGATCGGTCCTGTACAACGGAAGAATTGGTTATCCGATACTATAGGTAGTTACCCCCCGGGCATTGCTTAACTCTTACCCGACCAGAACTTTCCCCTTGATGAGTAAGATCATCTGGCGTCAGGGCCAGTGGAATAATAGAAGATTGATCCTGAAGGAAAGGACAAGTCGGTCACGCAACAGGATTTTTCACGGAAAAATAAACATGAAAATGAATAACGTTAATCCCAAGTAAAATCCCAGTGTCGAGTTAATACAACGTCATTCAGTGCATTTTCAAATGTTCAGGCCAATGTTAACCCTTCAGCTCCTGATTTTCTTTTGTTCTTTGTTCTCGCTTTGTTCATTCGTTTTCTTTTGTTTTTGGTGTTCGTTAAATCAGACACTGGACGTTAATGGGCTCAATCATGTAGTGGCTACAGCTTTTAGTTGATTTCTACGTCAAAGGATTGAACGCAATCCCCTAGATACTTAAATTTCAAGCTTCAAAAACAAACTCCGAGTATCCACAACGAGGTTAGCAATGCGTTTTTTGTTAAATTCTTGAAATTTGGTTGTTTATGGCCATCTTAGTTCTTGCTTGGCAAGGATCCTTTTATCATGTTTGCATGTGACTCCCATAGTTTACAACTGGTGGTCGATTATCTTGGTTACCAACGAAAGATTTTAGCAAGGTGGACAGTTTCTCTTGTTGCAATCTCACATTCTATAATATCATAATACGTATTTGACAAAATATCCAAACCTTAAAAACTGGATCTCTTTAATGTAAGAGAACGATAGAGAGAACGAAAGCAGCATGCCCTCCGAGTTCTGAAGAATTTTTAGAATCTAGCTTAAACTTCGCTTTGCCATTGCTGTTGCAAACATCTGTTTCGAGTATACAACATGGTTACAACTGTAACATTTTCTATGTATTTTTTGTGATTTGGATAATAAGAATTGCTATTTTCTTCTTCTTTTACGTTCAGCCAGCTGCGAATGAATGATAATTACACGTTCCACTGTTCGCAAATTTTCAAGCAGCATGAATAAATCGCATAATTATGTCCTACAATAAAGGAATAAGACAACAGTAACAATACTACGTTATAAAGTACAGTTATACCGCTAGTATTTTGCCCTGTCATTCACTCCCATGTACATCTCACCTAACTATTCGATATATTTTGATCAAACCTGGGTGTGGAAGGGAGAGCTCGGCCACTCCCTAGCCAGATAGGATTATTGTCACGGTAACAATTTAATAAAATACTATTCACACCGAATACGTCCCTGCTGTTAATAGATATATCACCAGTATAAAGTTAATTTCATTAAACCGCTAGTGCTTCTAAATAATAACTCCTTATGGTTACAGTAGATCTTTCCAGTACATTTGGGCAAAAAATCCCAACATATTGTCCATTACGCTAATATACCAAACCTATTTATCGTTGAAAAGCTAATGAAATTGGTTCAAAATCTGTAATAAAATGTCTTAGTCTGTAAGAACAAAAGAATGAACAAAAATCCCAGCTGTTCTTTTTGAAACTTCTTTTCTGTATTCAAAAGGTTAACGGTAAAAAAAGATTTATTGAAATCGGGCGAAAATTCGCCACCTGGTTGGAAGACATATCCGGAAAAAAACATGCCCGGGGTTCTCAAGATTCCAATTACCTTCTAAGAAATCAAACTATTTCTATTTTGAGCTACATGTATATCTACAAACTTTGACAGCCTAAGACACTGTCTAGTATTCAAGACGTAAATCTACTAGACTCCGAATTTTTAGGGGGTTTCTGTAGATGACTGTCAACCGTTAACTTCTAGAATACGGAACAGACCTTTCTGATACAAGAGCGAAACATTTGAAGCAAAACATTTTATTGCACTCTTACACCCAGTTATGCAAGTTGTCAGGATATACAGGTTTGGTATTTTCGAGTGTCGTATGGTACAATGCAATTTCAGTTTGCCCTAAATGCAACTTAAAAATCTACAGTAACCTTAAAATTGCGTTCCAAGTACAATTTATAACATTGATGTACATTGTGACTATTCACTTAGATTTGTCTTCCAAGACTTTGCCCAAGACGTCGAGTACGGCAAGTTATACGGATCATTCCGGTTCGTCAACCAAAGTAACACTAAATCATACGAAAAAAAGTACAGAAAATTATATATTAATAAATGTTTTTTCAGACGCACCGTTGGTAATTATGTTAGGTAAAAGCTTGCTTTAAAGCGTAATATGAGATCAAAATAAACAAACAAATAAATAAATAAATAAATAAAGTGAAAACGTTATTCACTTGAACATAGCTGAAGAAATATCAGGACCACTGAAGCAGGCCACCTCTGTAACTTTAGGTCCATCTGACCCTGAGTACCTCAAGGTCAGAGCATCTCACCAACGATCAGTTTTATGGCTTTGTTTTATGTTTGTACAGACAGTTAATGAAAATTAGATTAGGCATTAAACTAAACAAAGTCTTATTGAAAGAAACTCTTTATTTTATTTAATTATAACTATTGAATGCACACGTTACGATAGGAGTTCACTGAATCATTAATTTATACGTAATTAAAACTGGTGGTAACTTTTTACACATTTTACCCTACCATGACTGGATCATTATATTTTTATTTGTAACCAACAATGGATGCTGCTTTCTCGCTATAACAACCAACAGGATGAAATTAAATTTTAGATCTCTCTTTAACTGCTATATTTTAATTTTATCTAAGGATGTTAATTGCACTGAGCAGCTTATCTTACGCACAGTTCCTAGATACTACATGCTAATCGATAATAACTAAGGTTAGCCTTTGAGAGCCAGAAGATTGTAAGTAGGTTAAGTTAAGTTAAGTTAAGCTAAAGTGAGGTAAGTTAACAAAGTAAGTAAAGTAAGTAAAGTAAGTCAAGCATGTACAGTAAGTAAAGTAAGTAAAGTAAGTAAAGTAAGTGCAGTAAGTAAAGTAAGTACAGTAAGTAAAGTAAATAAAGTAAGTAAAGTAAATAAAGTAAATAAAGTAAATAAAGTAAGCAAAGTAAGTATAGTAAGTAAAGTAATTAAAGTAAGTATAGTAAGTAAAGTAATTAAAGTAAGTAAAGTAATTAAAGTAAATAAAGTAAGTAAAGTAACTAAAGTACATAAAGTCAATAAAGTAAGTAAGTTAAGTATATTAAGTGAAGTAACCAAAATAAGTAGTGTAACTAAAGTAAGTAAATGAGTAAGTAAATAAATAAGTAAATAAGTAAGTAAATAAGTAAGTAAGTAAGTAAGTAAGTAAGAAAATAAGTATGTAAGTAGGTAAGGAAGCCAGCAAGCGAGCGAGTGAGTGATTGAGTGAAGAAGTAAGAAAGTAAGTGTCGTTAATTGTATTGAATAATTTTATCATTTCTAGCTAAACTGCTTCCCCGGGTTGTCCAGTAAGAGCCATCCTTCATAGGTCCGGCTTTAGTAAAGGACAAAACCGTAGTGACTTAGAAAACTTGCGAAGCTTGGTAGAGTCATACAGGACAACATTCTTCTCACATGTAACCAAGATAGTTTTAATTGGACAACGCCCCTTAAAAAGTGAGGGCATGTCTGACTGAGCCCATATAAAGTATTTGTTTAATCTGGTCAGGTCCGAGTCGTCTCCCCTTGACGAACAAAATCATCTAGCGCAAGCCAGAATCAAATAAAAAAGTCGTAAAAAACAACTTCTCTTAATAAAAATGAATGCAAAGCTCTCTATCAATTTTAGTGACATTTTGGGATGTATGCCCTACTTTCCACTTGATGAAGGGTACAATGATACGAAACGGAGTCACCAGAAACTGCAATAAAAACTACTTATTAAATTACTCAGAGTAATTTAAATTGTAAAGTGAAAATTTAGAACAATTTACTTACATTTTCAAGGAAGGCAAAGAGCTTTTTGGGCACAAACTATTAATTTCTAAATGACATCTCTTGTGTGTAACCATCTGACAATCTGTTTAACCAAGTTCAAAAAACGAAAATCATATTCAACCATTAGACATGGATGTCACTGAATAACAAGAGAAGAAAACTCAGCATAAAGAAAATAAAATATGTAGACGAATCATCGATGAACAAGTACATCAATTAAGAATCCCGCAGATCCACACAGTTTCGACCGGAAGTCCAGTAAAATCCGGTTAACGATTTATTGTTTTTTATTTTATAATAATAGATTGAGTTAACAGGATTTCTTGATCAATATTTGATTCATTGTACGATGTAGGGAAAAAACGTCGAAGTACACTGAATGACCTATTCGGAATGTCGCTTGGGAAGAGTTTTTATCGAAGCAAAGGAAAGTCTTTCTCTGTTAAGCTTTTAACTAGACTTTCAGGAAATATCCTTTTTTGAGTCTTCCAAGTCTGGTACTATACAACGATTTTGCCACACTTTCGACTGAATAACGCAGTTTTGGGAGGGATCCAGCTGGATTTTTCATTGGTATATTTCAACTAATGTCACTTGGTGTGAAACCTTTGCCGTTAGGTTAAAATGGTTCTGCAGAGATGCTGACTGTCACAGGGGTGTCTATGAACATAGTCATAGCGCTTGAACAACACAGAGCATAAACGGACCCACTCACACAATACGCTTGTTGCGCACAATTTTTCGTCTTGTCTTATGCAATGTTTCCACCAGTAAATTTTCTGTTTACGATTCACAGGCTTAATGCAGGACTACGTCCAGAAGACCCATGCTAGTTAATCGTGTCGTGTAAATGGAAAACGACAATCGCATCGTGAAGATGATCCTAACATTACCTCGACACCGATAACCTTGTTTTCCAAAATAACCGGTCAACGATGACTTGCATACGCTACAGGACGGCAAGCTAAAGTAAAATTTGAAAAAAATATATGTGCGAATTATTTCAGTAGAAAGATCATGAGGAGGACGAGGAGGAGGAGGGGGTGGAGGATGAGAAGGGGGATAAGGATGTGGATGAGGATGACGTTGATGGTGGTGATGATGATGGTGGTGATAGTGATGATGATGATGGTGGTGATAGTGATGATGATGATGGTGGTGATAGTGATGATGATGGTGGTGATAGTGATGATGATGATGGTGATAGTGATGATGATGATGGTGATAGTGATGATGATGATGGTGATAGTGATGATGATGATAGTGGTGATAGTGATGATGATGATGGTGATAGTGATGATGATGACGTTGATGGTGATAGTGATGATGATGATGGTGATAGTGATGATGATGATGGTGATAGTGATGATGATGGTGATAGTGATGATGATGATGATGGTGATAGTGATGATGATGATGGTGATAGTGATGATGATGATGGTGGTGATAGTGATGATGATGATGGTGATAGTGATGATGATGACGTTGATGGTGGTGATGATGATGATGGTGATAGTGATGATGATCATGGTAATAGTGATGATGATGACGTTGATGGTGATAGTGATGATGGTGGTGATAGTGATGATGATGATGGTGATAGTGATGATGATGATGATGGTGATAGTGATGATGATGATGATGGTGATAGTGATGATGATGATGATGGTGATAGTGATGATGATGATGATGGTGATAGTGGTGATGATGATGGTCATCATTATGATCATGATGATCATCATGATCATGATCATGACGATCATCATGATCATGATCATGATGATGACGATGTTAGTGATGACGATCACAACGACAATGTGTTAACAATGGTAATGATTATGACAATGACAGCGACAGTAACTCTTACAGTGATAATGATAGCAATAATGGAGTACATAAATTTTTGGGGATTAAAAAGACATCTACACACAACTCTCCTTCTCTTCCTCTCTTTCCATATTCCCTTCTGTCCCAAAATTTCATACAATTTTTGGCATATTTTTTATCATACCATATTTTATTTGCCTTGATTAGTCACACAACCACTTACTTACCGAGACAGATCAGGCTTAATTTCAAACCTCGGCATACTAGTAAAGTACGGTCACGTACAAGCCCTCCAGCACTCGAACAGGAATTTTCATTATATGAGAAACTACTCTTGTAACCCAGACCTCTCACGGTCAAGAATTTGACTCTTTGATTTGTACTTCCCATACGCTGGAATAGTTAAAATTATTGCAAGAGCAGACCCCTTCGCTAGAACTGGGCTCCGAGAATATAAGGGGTTGATCTAGTTCACTCATGGGCACATAGGATCCTTCAGCATGTAATTTTTAATTTTTAATTTCGTTTCTTTGCCCCTAAGTAAAATGAATCTACTCATGACACACTAGGAATTTAACATCGCCCTAGTGGTCTGTTACATTCATAAATTGTAATAGATTAGAAATTTAGAATATGTGCTATACTCCTAGGTAATATTATTAATGCTAAAAAGGTCATTACCAGTAGGACTAAAAAGTCAACAACAAACTACGCAACAAGATACAAATGATGGAAAATCATTTTCTGGTTTAAATGCTGATAAGCAAACTCGAAAAAGGAAGGGGCAAACAAAGAACCCAAGGAAATGCCAATCCACAACGGTTAAAAGAAAGGAAAGGGAAACACACACAGAAAAAAAAAATATATATATATATAAATCCAAGGGAATAATTGCCAGTTGATGTTCCGCCAGTACTAGATAAAATCATTAACTTGAAAAGGAATAAATAAATGACGGGAACTAAAACTCAATGGAATAAAGAATACAAATCAATGTTCTTATCCACCCATCCGAGACAAAATTATTACCGGTAACTTGTAAAAGAATAAACAAAGGGAATAAAGAATACAAGCCAATTTTGACCCTCTAGAGTCAGCTTCCTGTATACGGGACATCAAGAGCAAAAGGACAAAGCAAAAACAATAAAAGAACAATGAACAAAAGAAATCACATTCAACCTTTAAAGGGTTAAAGAAATATTTAAAATTTAAATCTGACACAATCTGTTAAATAGAGCGGGAAAATCCCATACAATGCTATCCGAACAAGTGATTTTTGAGTACAAATACAGCATGAGAATCCGATCGGATACTACCTGCATTAGGACCTGCTTTCCTCCATTCTATACTTTCATTTACTATAACATTAATAAGGTCAAATTAGTATGCAAATACGTGCATATGTTTACGAATACACCTTACCTGCCCGAAAAATGAGTCGCAACAAAAAGATGATCGTTACAAATATGTAGTTTAGTTCCTTTGTGATCAAAAGTTCCCCTCTTGGCCATAAGTGGCGGAATTTGGTAATACCTAAAATAATAAAATCGGCAACTTCAGTCGATGCTGATTTTTCTGTAATTTTACACTTTTACGTATATATATATATATATATATATATATACTTTAATACATCAGTTAGAAGAGCGTTGGCTATATATGTATATATATATATATATATATATATCCACTACGTTTCGGGGATATATATATGCAGCTCACAGTTATAAGAATAGAGTCCTTATATACCTTATCGTCTATCCTTAGTTACATAGATTTGAGCAAACTGTCGTTACATTCAATCCCAGAGGAGTTTCACACATTTTACGCGATTTTTCAATCCAGACGACTCTGATGATCCCTAACGACTCAGAGTAACGTCTGATGATCGCGTAAGCAGATGAAATCACCGTGTAACGACCTAGTTGCTCATTATCAAATGTGCTATACAGGTGCTCCCCACAAATTTGTGGGGAGCACCTGTATGCACATGTATATATGTATATAATGTATATATAGGTATATATATATTTATATATATAAAATAATTGATGTATACCGATGTATATATCCATATATATATATATATATATATATATGTATATACTATATATATGAATGTATATGGATATATATATATATTTATGTACATATATATATATATATACGATATAGGTATATAAGGACTCTATTCTTTAACTGTGAGCTGCTGAAGAAGGGGCCGGTCCCCGAAACGTAGTATTTTTCTATATATATATACATATATAGTTTTTATGATGTCCATGCAGCTGTATGCTTGAGCAACATGAAGAACACTTATACAGAAGCACAATAAACACATCCTATATAACTTTAATAAAGTTAGAAGAGCGTTGGAAACTCAGAGATTCAACGATGAACAAACAAACTGATCGTGCAACGTGCAAAAACCGAGTAGCACATGCCCGCTGGCTTCGGAAAGTGCTTTGATGAAAAGCGTTATTTCGCTCTACCGAGCTGATGGTGATCGAGCGACTCGACAACCAAATCGAGAAAAACTGAGTTACATTGTATGAGTAACACTTTTGCTAATGAATTACATATACAACGATAAGTAGAACCACTTGAAATCTGGTTCCATCACACCAAATATGCAAATGACACTGAGCTGCTCCAAGCATATCTGGAAACTAAAGGAATAGCAACCGGATGTTCAACATTAGCTGGTCGATCGTCAAACAAATCTGCGGCATATAAGACGGGAATCTAAACGATGCGAATCTTGTGCCTGAAGATTCCCCACGAATGAAACAGACTCTTATTGACGAAAGCGAAATACTATTAACTATTATATACATATATATATATACAGACGAACCGAACTTTTCTACAGACGGTGTCGCCTATGTGGGCCTCATCAGTGTAGTGCTGATGAGCAGGATGGAGAAGCCTACATGTAAATAAGAATAGTTGCAACTCGAATGTGCCAGTTGCACATGATCGCGTACATCTAAGCCATGCCAGTAGCGCTCTAACTAGTATATATATACTATATACATATATATATATGTATATATATACGCTATACGTATATATATGAGCGCTCATATAAACCTGTACGCCTATATATGTGATATATATGTACATATATACTACATTCTTGGTATATACATATATATATATATACATATATATATATATATATATATATATATACATATATACATATACATATACATGTATGTATATATGTATATACATATCCCGATATAAGCACTACAGCTCGATATATTTAAACATTACATATATATATATACATATATATAAATATAATACATTTATATATAAATATACATATATATATATATAACATATAAATATACATATAGGCTTCTCCATCCTGCTCATCAGCACTACACATGATGAGGCCCAATAGGCTATATATAGACAAATATATCTATGAGTGAAACCATATACAGGCATGAGTCATGCCGCTAGCGGATTTGCACACGCTCACTAGTCTCTAGTTAGAGCAAAGCTCTGGCATGGCTTAGATGTACCAAAGTGAGAGAGTTGCCTATATAACTCGGATTAGGCTTCTCATAGAACTTTTTAATCACGACAAATTTGTTTCGTATGGCCAGCTAAGTTTGCCACACTTGTCAGGTGATAATCGCGCTTGTAGTGACATGCCAGAGAACTTGGTTACTTAAATGAAATATAGCGTCATAGACTAAATAGGTGTCAGTTTACAATAGTGTTTACAGATTTATATAGATTTATATTTATATATAAATCTATATAAATATAAATTTATAATACAAATATAAATCAATACATAAAGCGTGGGTATTATCCCAGTAAGTAGAGTGTTCAATATGAGGTTGTATAGTTTTAGTTGTACAATTTAATGTGCTGTTTTTAAGATTATCTAACTACTTACTTTTTGTCATTACAACGTGTTTCATGCTCAGCACAATCTTCAGATGACTAATGGATGTCTGTGTGTTCACTGACTTATATAGTTTTGCGCGGCAAGGGTCTAAATTAAAGCACTAATTATCTTGTTTGCTTTTTTTGTTTTTGAAGTTACACAATAGGTGCTTATTGGTGTGGCGGAAACTTGATAGAAGCTCGTTTCGTTTGTTGGGTAGGTCATATTTTTTGAAAATTATGTGACATTTCTCGCTTCTCTGTCTACAATAGACCATTTTATCTTGATATTGCTATTGTTGTTTCCAAATTCCGTTGGTTCCAAATGTATTTTTAGAATTCCATGGCGTTAATCCTGTTTCGGTGGCGGAATGAGTTACGGTGTTTGTAAAGGCGGTCTCTGAAGGTGTGTTCATTGAGACCGATATAGTTTATGTCGTTGTTATTTGATTCACTCGTGATGTAGACTCGCTAAACACGGCTTTGAGTGAAGCATTCTCCTTTGAGAGGGCATGTTCCTTTGGTACTACGGTTGCATTTCCAGGTTAGGTTTTTTCTTGGTAGTTATAGATCTTTTGGTTGTGTGATGTTATGATTTTGGGCATTTTAGGCATGCAGTTGTAACTGACTTTGACGTTGTTCAGTTTGAAAATTTTATGGAGCTTGTGGTTCTTGGGAAAATGTTTATCGAGAAGTCGAAGAAATTTCTTGGCTACAGTTTTTTGCTACAACGGTCGGTGATGGGTTGAATTCTATGGACTCTTAAATCTCGATAAAGCACTCCTGCTCGGTTTTTAAATATCACACACACACACACACACATACATATATACATATATGTATGTGTGTGTGTCTGATGATCGCGTAAGCGTGAAACACGGTGTAACGACAGTTGCTCAAAGCTATAACTTAACAGACTATCAAAGCTCTACACCTTTGTATTGAGCACTCTTCTCTTCAGAGACCAAACAGCTACATCTACATCTACATATATATATATATATATATATATATATATATATATATAAAATCAAACACCTCCAACTCCTCGATCTTAAAAACATTTATAAAACCTCACAGATTAAAATCTTTATTTCATCTCCAACGTTTCGGGGCGCTGCCTCTTTATCAAGGATACAGAGTACAAACTAAGTGGCCCCTATTTATACCAAAAAAATCTTCACAATTAAAATGAGAAATTCCTCAGGTTCAAACCTTTCGGCACAAAGGTATCTAATTTATAAGTCCAAAAGCCTTCTCTATACGTAGGGTCATTTACATCCGTAAGATCTATTATCTTAACTTGAATATCTTCAAAAAAATGAGCATACAAATGCTCACCCGCAATCCCTCTCTGACCTTTTCCAAACCGTTTCAAGCTACTTTTATGGTTATTAAACCTCTTTTGAAAGTATGTAACAGTACTACCCACGTATATTTTTGAACATCTCTTACAAGTTAATAAGTAAATCACCCCTGCCGAATCGTTATCAAAACTAAAATTTATATAATACATATGCCCCCGACCATCCTCAACGGTCGTTCACGCTGCCAGATTTGCAACGTTGTTGAAGAGGGAAGTAGTTTTGAGGATGGTCGATTTTAGAAGACATTTAAAAAACTTGCAGTTCGTGCTTTATCGGGTCTAAAACACTCGGCTATCACTCGTATCGCCGATAAAGCACTCCTGCTCGTGTTTTAAATATTACATACAAATATATATATATATATATATAGTTGCCTGATGATCGCCTGAGCGCGTGAAACTCAGAGTAGCGACAGCAAAAAATTTTGTCGATTTTACTTCTATATATTTGGAGCTGAAGATTTGGAGCTGAAGTGCGAACACTTAGGTACGAGCGCTACATTTCTGGAACTTCATATCGTGATTCAAAATAACAGTTTTGTGTATAAGTTGTTTGATAAGAGGGATGCTTTTCCATTTTCGATAGTACGTATGCCAGATCTTTTAAGTAATATTCCTTCCAATAATTTTTATGATGCAGTATTTTCGAAACTGTAACGGATTGGTAGAGCAATACTGTTATTTGACGATTTTGTGCCTAGAGCTTCTCAGTTATATCATAGGATGTGTTTACAAGGAGGATCAAGAGCCAAACTAAATTTGTAGATACGAAAAACTATTAGAAATTATCCTAGTATTTTCGATAAATTTGGCACAACATCTGAAGATGTAATAAGTAAAATAATAAACCACGATGAGTAGGTGGCACTTGATCACTGCTGCTGGGGGGCCAAGGTATTATGACTATTTTGTCTTTAAACCCCCGAAATAGTCACCTTTGTAGACAACTGATGAGCCCTTTGTGATTTGTTTTTAACTGATAACTTTACGTGATTGTTTGGACAAATGATTGATTTAAACTTGTATACAACCACTAAATAAATGTTTTCTATTCATATGCTACTTAGACTATATATATATATATATATATATATATATACATACATACATACATACATACATACATACATACATACATACATACATACATACATACATACATACATATATATATATACAGCAAATTGCAAAAATTATGGCACAAAACATATCAACATATAAACATATCAAGACCATTATATCTCCATTTTATTCTCACTTCAACGGTCAGTGAAGATATGCCATGTGTTTTTTGGTACATTCTTTTGCCAGTCTAATGAATTAAGGTTGATTGAAGTGTTCATTATAGCAGATTTACCTATGCATGCATTTTTTACGATATGTTTAGGTTTGCCAAAATTTATGCAATTTGCTGTACCTATATATATATATATATATATATACCTATATACTATGAATGAAACTCCTGCTTTTATCTCACTGAAAGATCACAAGCCAGACTTTGAAAACCATCCTAAATGCCGACTCATCAACCCTGCTAAAAGTAGCCTCGGAAAAGTTAGCAAATCCATCTTAGACAACATCAACAACGATATAAGACGGCAGACCCAAGTAAACCAATGGCGTAACTCTACCGACGCTATCTCGTGGTTTCCATCTATTCCCGACAAACAAAGAAAATCATTTATATCCTTCGACATCATAGACTTCTACCCCTCTATCACCGAACAACAACTCGACCGGTCTATTTCATGGGCAAGTCAATTCACAGATATCACGGACACAGATATCAATATAATCAAACACGTACGCAAATCTCTCCTCTTCCACAAAAACCGCACATGGTCCAAACGCAACACTGACAGCACTTTCGACGTTACAATGGGAAGCTTTGACGGTGCGGAAATTTGCGAACTCGTCGGGCTTTTCATCCTAAACTCATTAGAAGAAAGATTTGGGAAAAATGTCGGATTATACCGCGACGATGGCCTAGCAGTTATCAACACGCGCTCAGGAAGACTATGCGACAAGGAAAGGAAAGAACTCATCAGCACATTTAATGACCTCGGACTTAAAATTACTATTCTGACAAACCAGCAACGCTCCAACTTCCTCGACTTGACATTCGACCTGACTAACGGTACTTACAAACCCTACAGAAAACCCAACGGCGAACCTATTTACATTAACCACTCATCAACCATCCACCCTCTATTATACGCGAACTTTGTCACTCTGTCAACCGACGAATTAACGTGCTATCTTGCAACAAAGAAGCATTTGACGAAGTAGCACAAACGTACAACAACGTTTTGAAGCATAGCAACTTCAACATTAAACTGAAACACGAACCTAATATGCACACTGAAACTCATCGCAGAAGACAACGCAACGTAATCTGGTATAATCCACCCTACAGCAAAAACGTCAAAACTAACATCGCACGCGACTTCTTGCAACTAATCGACAAACACTTCCAGCCAAACAATAAACTACACAAACTATTCAACAGACACACTATCCGTGTTAGTTACAGCTGGAGCGAAAACATGAAAACATTTATTAAAAGGCACAACAATACAATACTGAAGCGACACGACAATCAAGAGAAGCCATCTTACACAAGAAACACTCGACTATGTAACTGTAGAAACCCTGAACAATGTCCTGCAAAAGGCATTTGCCTGCAAACCAGCGTCCTTTACAAGGCAAGAGTAACGACCATTGACAACAACGAGACGAAGACATACATAGGTCTAACAGGTAACGACTTCAAAACGACTGCAAATCCCTCAACAACAAAAAATACTTAAACGAAACCGAACTTTCAAAACACATTTGGAATCTGAAAGACAACAAACGCAAATACACAATCGCGTGGGATATCATCAAGCAAATTCCATCATGCAAGGCAGGATCAAGAACATGTCGCCTATGCCTCGAAGAAAAGCTGCTTATCCTAAAGCGACAAGGGAAAAACATTTTGAACAGACGGTCCGAACTATTTAGCAAATGCCGACATGTAACCAAACACTTCCTTTAAACTTTTGTTGCTTGTATATATGTGAATAATTTCATATCTGAGCGCGTGAAACTCAGAGTAGCGACAGCAAAATTTTATCTTTTGTATTTATATATACCTATGTATATATATATATATATACCAATATATATATATATATATATATATATATATATATATTGGCATATATATATTCTATTTGGCGGAGGGGAATCCAATTTCAAAATTATACATCGTAGAAAAAAATAAATACTGTAGTAAAAACAAGGCAATACAATGCTTAAAAAAGGTTATACAATGCACAAAAAAGTAATACAGTGCCGGAAAAGGTTATTCAGTACAAATTTCTTACTGCAAAAAATGATCCCTATTGGCTCAAAATATCCTCAAACAAACACAAACGGCCAACGAAATACAACCCTTAAAGTATGGGACAATTTGGATCACTCTCTATCTAAATCAATGTGCAGGATTTTGAGCAGTGAATATATTCTTGATGAACGATAATACTGCAATTCTTTAAATGTTATTTATGTATATCATTAATAGGCAATCATACAGTATCAAGTATAATTCGTGAACAATTTGCCCATGGGTGTTTTTCAAATTGACCAAATTTGTTTGTCCTGTGGGCTCCCACATTCTTGAGTTCTACGAAAAACACCCTCGTGTAAATTAATTGTACATTGAACTTGAAACCGAATGATTTCAAACAATACGACATACGGACAAAAACCTAAGGGAATAAATTTTAACCTAAGATTAGCATTAACGGCCTCCAGGACAAACGGGACTTGAATAAATATTTATGACTTGTTATAGATAATATAGTGGACAGCTCGGCTGGATATTTAATGAGTCACGATGTATTTTACACACTAATATCTCTCTTTTAATAGTCTAGGAAAACTAGAGGCTTCATGTTCCAACACGTAATATTCTAACTTGTTTGTTTTCAAGGTGATGGTCTTAATGTAACGTTCTCCGATATGTTTTCTGTTATTTGAAAACTCAGCTTATTATTAACTTACTTGACTTGCCCTCTATCTCTAGTTTCGACGACCAATATTGACTTCGTTCCTTCATACAGACTGGACAGCGACGTTTGACTGCCTGCTTTTGCTGAAAAAAGGAAAAGATAAAGAATTTCAGTAAAAAAACTGTATTCAGATGTTCATTTCCAACATGATTGCATTTTGCCATGTAAACACGGATCAAAAACTCAGTCTTTTGGTTTTGATACATCTGCCAATAAAGTGTTGAAAACTTAACAGTCTTCCATCTTCTGTTTCAGAAGGATATCAAAAAAAGTATTTGAAATAAAAATAAACCAAATATAAACTAACGCGTGCACAAGTGGTTTGGCAGTGGGTATTTTTTAAAATAATTGCAAAAAATTTTCTGAATTTTTATCTCTTAGATAGATGATGGGTCAAAGACAAGAAACGAAAACGTGGCTGCGACTGATAAAAATGGCAACATCTCAGATTACTGACTACTTTACGAAACAGTAAAGGTAAAAGCGAACACATTTGAAAAACAGAAACATGCTAGGAGATAACCAGAGACATAAAACCAGGAAAACAAAGACAGAAGTTATTCTATAGAATAAAATACAATTTAGATAAATAGCGATATATTACTGCATGCATAGAATAAATTTACTTCAAAAGTCACAATTCATGAGGAAAATACAAAGGAATATAATAACCATGTCGTGTCTTTTAATGTGATAAACACACGCTTAGTTTTCTCCTCAAATTTTAGTAGCTTAGAAAACCTTAATTTTCATACTTCCTTTGCGAATTAGCGTGTTAAGGGTTCATCTTTGAAGTCATTTAAAAAATTTGCAGTATGTGCTTTATCGGGGATCTAAAACCCCCGGCTATGGCTTCATGTTTTTAATCCGATAAAGCACTCCGGGTCGTTTTTTAAATATCACATAAAATACGAAATAGATTAACTTACTATAACTATGAAACAAATATCGAAATCATGTATAACTAAACGAGACTGTTTGATTCGAGTTGCTAGAATACTCGATAAAAACTCTGACAATAATGCTGTTTCTAGTTTTTTAAAAAACACTGACGGACGCAAAACAGAATTCTTCCTCCCTTGAATGCATTTTAAATAATAACAAACGTGGACCTAGATCTTTTCATGCCCTATCGATAGACACTTAAAATACAAATGGAAGCTAAACACCATTTTGCTCTGGTGATGTATATCGTAAATGAGATTCTTTGAAAAAAAGGTAAAGCTTGTCAAATCTTGTTTTCCATCGGAGCGTCTAGCTGGTCACAACAACATCGACGAAAGACAATTGGACTGAGGGATTATCGTAACTCTAGTCACAGTTACTGTTAATTTTTCATTAATTCGTCATGGTTACCATAAGAGATACAACCGCTAGGATACGGAGTGCTTACATCTCGACGTTGGAATGTCAGCAGGGTTCAGTAGTGAAGCTGGACTAGGTTTGCTGTTTTCACCTTTCCGCTCCATTTCTTCAGCGGATGACTGATGGTTGCGATTAATTCTCATACTAAACGCTTTCCGGAATAATTTTCTTCGTGTGTTCGGTGTAAGATCTTCCATTGACTTCTCATCGACGTCTGCAGGTACTACACCTTCCACATCGTCGACTGGGCTCGTTGGAGAGATAGAAGGTGAAGAGATGAAGGGAACGGCAACTGATTGTGGTGAGGTGGTTTGCTTAGTTCGTGTTCGTTGACTCGACGGCTTTTCGCCATCATCTTTAAGTTCTGTCTCTCCTGGTTTCTCCTCGTTTTCTAAACGGTCATGTGCTGTACTGCGCGTATCGAGTTCTAGTAGAAGAGGTAATAAATAAATAAAGAAAGAAAGAAAGAAAGAAAGAAAAATAAATAAGTATATATACATAAATATATATATTTGCATTTATATATATTACATTTTATTAAACATTACATTTTATTAAACATTACATATATATATATATATATATATATATATATATATATATACACACACACATATATATATATATATATATATATATATATACATATATATATATATACAATTAAAACATAAAATTAAAACATAAATAAATAATTAAATAAATAAATAGATAGGTAAATAAATCAATAAATAAATAAATAAATAAATAAAATTTGTGCAAACAAAAGGTTAAGAAGTGTCAACATCGATAATGGAGAGATAACTAAGTAAGAAAGAACCTTCACTCCAATTATAATTCAATTATACATTCTCGGCCAAAGGTCTGTACCAAGATGAAAAAGGGCTCCGTTTTTAATTCTCGTGACGCCACCGTTTTGGGGGTCATTTTTCCGCCTGACTTCGAAGTCTAGTCATTTTATATAGGAATGTTGTGATAATACCATAATCGAGTGGTTTCCGACAAGTGTGTGATGACAGTTGGAAAGATATTTAATGACCAGTTCTAAAGGTGTCTGAAGTGATATTTTTTTCTCTTTTCTTATTGATTGGACCTTACAGTTTGAAAAAGTACCAAACAGGCATATGCGTCGATCCACACGCAGAAGTGGAGGGGACACAGGCATGGTCGCCCCGCTGTGCAGCCTGCCCAAGGCGAAGTGTGAGTCCTCTGAGGGAGGTTGGGAGCAAAAGTTTTAAAATATAAGGTTGGTGAAATACCTTCGTGAATTTTGAGACTTTAACTTTCTAACACATTTTACACTTTAACTTTTTTTAGAAACGAAGCTGTATTTATCGCGATTTTACGACAACCAGTGCTCTCTTTAAATTTATGAACAAAAAGTTTAGAAATTTTGCTGTTATTCAATAACTGAAGAATCAAAAGCATTTCTGTTGTGGATCCGCCTCTCAGACATCCAAGTGCATGATGCCACGACGGAGCACAAGGACAATGCTTTGTGGTACAACGTTGAGGCAATGATAACACTAACCGCCCTATATTATCCCTTTCATTAAAGAATGTGATTTTTAATTGGACGGCCAACCAAAATGTCAGAAGACAATTGAGATATTGTTCTCTCCTTTTGAAAATGTGGGGGGGACATGTCCCCTTGTCTCCCGTCAATCTACGCCTATGCTAACATGTCACTCCACATACTTTGTCTTACTATGGGATAAGAGTCCAAGTTCATTTTTTATACGATCCCAATGAAAAAACAAAATTTTCATAATCTTCTAGAACAATTGTTGAAATCTATGTCACGTAATCACACAACGTTAAGTAAGCCATAATGACGATATATTACCGATCAACTCCTGCAATATCTCACTGTATTTTTCATTGTCCCCAGTGGACAATGAAATTTCTTCATTGCCTGAGACAGTAACGTCAGAATTTGTCACCAGTAAACCTTCTGAAATACGTTGCTCGGCCATTACTATGTCCTCACGGCCTATACCGTGATCCTCTACAGGTTCAAAGTGCAACTGACCATCATCGTCTTCAATAATATCAAGTGTGGTCATACTGATCACGTTTTGCTGAGGGGACACCTGGATTGTTTCTTTCCCTAAAAAATACATGTAATGAGAAGTTACCAAAAGTAATTTGAAGTTCTATAACAGAGCTATTAAAGGATATTACGTCAACTTATGTAAGGACCATATGGGTTACAATACACAGTACATGAAAACATAAAACTGTAATAAGGGTTACATAAAATCTCAAAAAGCAAAACCTTATAATATATGTTCTTATAATGTAACACAATCATTGATAGTTAATAAATTTAGACTAAAATGAAGTGAGCCGACGTCAAGACCAACGCCACGTAGCAAAGACACTCCATATATATATTCGTGCGAGAATAAGCTATAGGTATAGAGTTTTAATTCACTTTACCTTCCACTCATCATAAAACCTGGCTCGAAGCTTGCTGCCAATGCTTGTAGTTGACTAAACCCAACTAAAAGTTGTTTGTTATTAGATCTACGTACTCGAAGCTCTCAACGATCCAGATTTTGCAATGAGTGGAAAGAAGGCCTTTACAACTCAATTGATACAGAATCTTCGTCCGAAAAATTTGTCCAATTCTCACTTACCTTCTAAGTTTTTACTGGCAGTGGGCGTAGTCTCAGCATCGTCTTCTGGAAGGAAAGAAAACATTAGCTAAAATCCAGTTTAAAATAACTTAAAAAAGCTGCCACGCTAGACAAGTCAAAATCTTTCCTAGAATGACATATCGTATTAGTCATCTCGTACAAAAAAGACGTAAACTACGCACACGTATGTTGGACAAAAATAAATACATGTATACAGGGCGCGATTTAAGGATTTTTCTTGGCCTACACAAAATAACATTGCTATGTAGGCCAAGTACTTTCTGGCTCACAAAATGTAAGTTTTGGAGTCACTGAAAAATGTTCCTTGAAACGTTAAAAAAAAGAGACAAGAGTGGTTCAAATAAATATTACCTTTCTTACTGGATAAAATTAAGCAGTTCAGTACTGTTAATTAGTCAGTGAATCTAGCCTAACGTAACACACAATTTAATAACAATAGTTATATATCAAGTAAAGTAAACACAATAAAATTTAAGTACAACGCTTGTTGTCATCTTCTTTGTAGCCGCCATCTTGTTTTTGTAGTTAGGGCCTGTGAGATAGTTACAGGTCTTCACTCGAACGTTTGCACAACGAAAGCACTATTGTTGCATTTAACGTGGTCCTGTACATCTGATATCATGAGACTGCTTTTTTCAACTTTCCTTTTGTTTGTTAACTTTTCATAATGCAGAACTGTTCAATCAGTAATGTTTTGCAAGCGTTAAGTGACTAAAATCTTGGACTACAAATTGTTTTCAGAAAAATGTAGGTCGTGCTCTCTTTGGCCTACAAATCTGGTTTTTCGGCCTACTTTTTGCCATTTGTAGGCCGTTAAATCGCGCCCTGGTATATATATATATATATATATATATATATATATGTAGTACAACGAATGGACAAACTTGAATTACTTCATTTAAAACTTTAATCACTACAAATTTGTTTCGTATGACAATACAAAATCACCTGACGAGTGTGGTAAGCTCCGCTTGCCATACGAAACAAATTTGTAGTGATTAAAGTTTTAAATGAAGTAATTCAAGTTTGTCCATTTGTCGTACCATTCCGCTACGAGTTTTTTAAACGTCCTATGAAGTTCACCATCTAATACGCTAATTCGCGAAGGAACTTTGGAAATTTATCTTTTGTAAGCCGAAAAAATTGAACTTCTTCACGTATAAAAGCTAATGTATCTTTATCACATGTATAGATGCGACACGGTTATGATTTACATATATATATATATATATATATGTATGTATATATTGCTCCTAGAATCTAAATAACTAGTTGGAATATTTTGGCGTGGCAAACTAAGTTCCTAAAAATGCCTTTGTGGTGACTTTATGATAGAAACACAGTAAACAGGGCACAGACAAGAACGCATATGTTTGGCTTAACTCGAAGGTTTGAGTTCTAAGGTTTGATTTGAAGTAAATTTTACACTTAATTAGTAACTGTTAATCTTATAACAAAAAAGGGTGGCTCAAAATTTTTAAAACTAATGAATACTTTTCAAACGCCTTGAAAGTTTTAAAATCACTAGTAGTAAATTAACTGGATTAATTCTTAGCATATTTTTTCTAGGATTAGGGGTTTAATATTGGGCAATGTTTTTTGAACTGGCTACATTATATAAGCTGGTTCGAGAACATAACCTATAGCGTGCGAGAGGTATCCCATGACTAAAACGTACTTGATGAAACGGATTGTGATGGTGTGAACGTCTCAAACTCTTTTCCTTCTGTGTCATACGTAAACTGCAAAAACAGAGAAATGATCTGACAGTCAATAAAATGTCCGGTAACTACTATTCCGACTTTAATAACGCATATGAACAAATTTCTCCATTCGAATTTGCTAGGAGTCCTGCAATTTCAAAATAACAAATTGGTAAAAAAATAATAATAATAAAATAACTGATGGCCGAAAAAAAGTTACTTCATTGCAAGTTCTTCCCAGCACACATCAAATTATCCCTTCAAAGTGAAACATGATGTGGACTACAACAGCAAGTTTGTCTTTTATGTTCTAACGTGTGCAGGATGTAGAAAAAATTATATTGGCGAAACCAACATTAAACTACGTGAAAGGATTACCCTACATCGACAACAGATCAGGGACAGCAAATACCATATACTACCGGCCAGTGGACGCATTGCGCAATGCAGACAATGTTTTTCCTTTCTACAAAATGACTACAGAGGACGATGATACACGCAGGGCAAAGGAAAAATATTTTATTAAGAAGTTTAAAACTACTTTGAATTCAAATTAAAATAATAATCACTAATAATTAAATTTAATAATGCCGAATTAATGACGTCATAAACACATTACGATTGTAAATAGCCCGACGAGCCATGATAAAAAGTGGTGAAACTCGTTGAGGAAATAAATATGTACAATCAAACGATAAAGTTCACTTGGTATTACGATTTTTTTATACAAATACCTGTACTTGATCACATTCAAATTTGGAAAAATATATATATATATATATATATATATATATATATATATATATAATCCAAAGGTGAGGACCAGGAAGGTTGCAGTGTTGCTTTGACAATGGAGAGCGCTCAATACCATACCAGTAGAGCGAATAAAGAAGTAAAAAAGACAAAATTTTTTGCTATCGCTACTCTGAGTTTCACGCGCTCAGGCGATCATCAGGCAACTGACAGATTATTTAATTATTCAAACATTTATAATATTTGCAAGTTCACATATGGTGCTGTGTTACATGTCGGCATGCACTGAAAACCTCCGATCTTTTATTTAGGATGTTCTTTTTACGTCCCCTCAAGATTAATAGCTTTTCTTCTAAGCATAGGCGGCATATTCTAGATCCTGCTTTACATGATGGGAGCTGTTTGATGATTTCCCACTTGATCGTGTATTTTCGTTTGTTGTCCTTGAGTTGCCATATGTGTTTGGAGAGTTCAGTTTCATTATGGTATTTTTTGTTGTTCAGTGATTTGCTGTGGTTTCGGTATCTAGTTTTGAAGTCGTTGGCTGTGACGCCTATGTATGTTCGTGTCTCGTTGTTGTCAGTTGTTGTAACTTCGGCCTTGCAAATTACGTTCGTTTTTAGGCAATTGCCTTGGATTGGGCATTGGTCAGGTTGTCTACAGTTGCAGTGACGTGTGTTGTTTGTGTTTGTTGATTTTGCTCGGTTGTCGTGTCTTTTGAGTATTGTTTTGTTGTGTTTAATGATATAGGATTTCACGTTTTCGTTGCAGCTATAACTTACGCGTATAGTGTGTCTGTTAAAGAGCTTGGAAAGTTTGTTATTAGGCGGGAAGTGTTTGTCAATAAGCTGTATAAAGTCGCATGTGATGTTTGTTTTGACGTTTTTGCTGTAAGGAGGATAAAACCAGATCACGTTTCGTTGTCTGTTACGCTGGGTATTTGTATTAGTGTTAGGTGGTTCGTATTTAAGTTGTGTGTTAAAGTTGCTTCGTTTGAGGGCTTCGTTATAGATGGGAGCAGCGGCGTCAAAAGTATTTTTATTAGATGATAGTTTGTTAATTCGTCGGTTGATAGATCCGGGGAGTTCGCGTATTATGGAGGGTGGGTGGTTAGATGAGCGGTTGATGTAAAGAGGTTCATCGTTGGATTTTCTGTAGGGTTTGTAAGTACCGTTGGTGAGGTCGAATGTTAAGTTAAGAAAGTTTGTGCGATCTTGGTTAGTCAGTGTTGTAATTTTAAGACCGAGGTCGTCAAATATACGAATAAGTTCTTTTCTTTCCTTGTCACATAGTCTGCCAGATTTGGTGTTGATCACTGCCAGGCCGTCGTCGCGGTATAATCCAACATTTTTTCCGAAGCGTTCTTGAAGTGAATTAAGTATGAAGAGACCGACAACAACGGGAAACAATTCATAAACGTCACAGACAACGACATCTCAATCATCAAACACGCACGTAAATCACTTCTTTTCCACCAAAACCAAATATGGTCTAAGCGCAACGCAGACAACACATTTGACGTAATTATGGGAAGCTATGACGGAGCAGAGATATGCGAACTTGTCGGTCTCTTCATACTTAATTCACTTCAAGAACGCTTCGAAAAAAATGTTGGATTATACCGCGACGACGGCTTGGCAGTGATCAACACCAAATCTGGAGGACTATGTGACAAGGAAAGAAAAGAACTTATTCGTATATTTGACGACCTCGGTCATAAAATTACAACACTGACTAACCAAGATCGCACAAACTTTCTTAACTTAACATTCGACTTATTGACAAACACTTCCCGCCTAATAACAAACTTTCCAAGCTCTTTAACAGACACACTATACGCGTAAGTTATAGCTGCAACGAAAACGTGAAATCCTTTATCATTAGACACAACAAAACAATACTCAAAAGACACGACAACCGAGCAAAATCAACAAACACAAACAACACACGTCACTGCAACTGTAGACAACCTGACCAATGCCCAATCCAAGGCAATTGCCTAAAAACGAACGTAATTTGCAAGGCCGAAGTTACAACAACTGACAACAACGAGACACGAACATACATAGGCGTCACAGCCAACGACTTCAAAACTAGATACCGAAACCACAGCAAATCACTGAACAACAAAAAATACCATAATGAAACTGAACTCTCCAAACACATATGGCAACTCAAGGACAACAAACGAAAATACACGATCAAGTGGGAAATCATCAAACAGCTCCCATCATGTAAAGCAGGATCTAGAATATGCCGCCTATGCTTAGAAGAAAAGCTATTAATCTTGAAGGGACGTAAAAAGAACATCCTAAATAAAAGATCGGAGGTTTTCAGTGCATGCCGACATGTAACACAGCACCATATGTGAACTTGCAAATATTATAAATGTTTGAATAATTAAATAATCTGTCAGTTGCCTGATGATCGCCTGAGCGCGTGAAACTCAGAGTAGCGACAGCCAAAAATTTTGTCTATTTTACTTATATATATATATATGTATATATATATATATATATTCCCAATACACACGCTCTCAAGCTGTTCTCTCAGAAGAACTTTCTGAGTCCCTGACGGGAATCGAACCCGTAACCTTCTGATCACCGGTGAGATGCTCTAACCATTGAGCTACAAAGACTCAGATGGTGAGCGAAGTTTAAATTTGTGTACTGGTTCGTATAGATGGTAGACATATGTACTGCCAAGTCTGCTAGTCTCGATATGTCGTCTATTTTTATGTTAATCAACGACATATCGAGACTAGCAGACTTGGCAGTACATATGTCTACCATCTATACGAACCAGTACACAAATTTAACCTTCGCTCACCATCTGAGTCTTCGTAGCTCAATGGTTAGAATGTCTCACCGGCGATCAGAAGGTTACGGGTTCGATTCCCGTCAGGGACTCAGAAAGTTTTTCTGAGAGAACAGCTTGAGAGCGTGCGTATTGAGAATATAATTACCAAGCTACCACAAACACATTATATATATATATACTTTTTGAGATGTGATGATTAGTGTTAACGGTGGAAAAATAAACCTACGGATACACATCAGTACTTAAATTTTAAATCATGCCATCCTCCACATGTTAAAAAAGCGATCCTGTATAGTCGAGTACTGCGATTAAAAAGAATCTGTGAGTTGGAAGATGTTTACAAACAAAGGTAGAAGAATTAAAAAAATTTTTGATGAAAAGGGGTTATAAGAGGGGTTTTGTGGACGAGTAGATGGGCCTGGTAAATTTTCTTGATCGAGATGTTTTACTTAAAAGCACAGAAAAGAGAAATTTGGATAGGTCGGATAGATTGGTTTTGGTTTTGGACTTTCACCCTACACTTCAAGCAGTGCATGGTATCCTTCGGCAATTACAAACTTTGGTAGAGTTGGTATCTGCACTTAAAAAGCTTCTGCCTGTGGCTCCAAGGTTAAGTTTTAGAAGATCGAGGAATTTGAAAGATATTCTAGTGAGAGCAAAATTGCAACCATTAAACGAGGGGGCCAGAGGGACGTTTTGCTGTGGAAAGGGCAGATGTAAGGTTTGTAAATTTGTTGAAACGGGATTTGTTTTTGAGGGTAATGTAGAGAAGCGGTCTTTCCATATCAATCATTCCTTTGATTGTGACTCCCAAGGAGTTGTATATTTAATAGCATGTAAAAGATATGGGAAACAATATGTGGGAGCACGACAACACCATTCAGGTTAAGGTTCAATAACCATAAGAGTTCTTCAAGACGATATGAAAGAGGTAAAAGGGGAATTTGTGGTGAACATCTTTATGCATATTTTTTTTGAAGATCGGCAGTAATGGACATTTCAACATTATGCCTACATACCAATGTGAAAATTCCACCATACTATTTAGGGAAACAAAAGAACTAGAAATCATAAATATACTTCAACCAGATTTAAATACCAATTTGACCTTTAATTAGCACTTGTTTGTTACCTATTTATGCTAATAAACTATGTAAATAGTAGCTGACTCATAACTACGCTATTCACATAATTACCATAACAAATAATAAGACGTCAATTAATTCAAATTTGTAAATATAAATACCAGATACCACTCAGTAAATCCATTGCACCTGAAGAGCTAATAAAGCGAAAACGTTTGTGCAACAACTTGATATGTGTGGTTAATATATTATTGCATATTGTTCCTTCCTTTTGCCACACTAAACCTTTTAACTATATATATATATATATATATATATAAATCAAGCACGACGGAAGCAAATCAGCATTGGGGCGCTGGGCAGTAGTCGTAAAAATTTCCTGGTTAAATAACCGTAGTCGTTAAAATTTTCTGCAGTTTTTAATCCCGCCTGATCTAATTGGACAAACAAATTGCAACAACAAATGAACAATATATTTTGGTAAGCTCTATTTCAACGAGAGAGGATGCAGTTTCACCATAAAACTACTTGAACTACTCATCTATTTTTTCCCATCACACTAGGCCTACGTCTTTGATTAGAAAATTTTGGGTTAAGCTGGTAAATTGTAGCTTCATGTCAGTAAAGGTTTTCAGATGTATGCTGTGCAAGCTGTGTCAGTTGACTTGTAAGTAGTCAAAAAAACCTGCTTAGACCTTAGAGTTGTTCAAAGCACTTACAGCTACAACACAGCTTGCACAGCACAGAACCGAACACCTTTACTAAATTTTTGACAGCATTATTATCATTGGGGGGAGGGGATAAAACTCCCGCAGCCCTCTCTCTTCCGCCGGTGCTGTATCTTGCTACACTTGCGACTTGTTACTTTGGAGACACGGCCGAGATATGCTCCACTAGATCCACTCATGTAAGTTATTAAGACGACGCTATGCAGATGGATATAACATTATGCAAAATATCAACTATTATCAAGAAAAAAATGTCAGCCAAAGATAGCAGAAAAAAATTCACAAGAACGGGGAGCAATTAATTTCATATGACATATATACCTTTTATACTGATATGCGATATATTATACGACACTAAAATTATTATAAAAAGGTCAGATACGTGGCCATATATCACAGAACAGTCTTCAATGCAATACAATGTGCTTAATGGAATATATATAAAAATTTACGTGATTTTCATTTTCTTGTCCTAAACAATACAGTGGCAGAAAAATAAAATCAGTTACTTTACTTTGGTTTGATTTCACTTTTACCGTTTAAAAAGTCATCTGGGCTATCTTGAAAAAGATTTCTCCAACTAAGGTAATGGTTTGGGACTGCTTGTACAGGTATGCCACAACAGTCATGATTCAAAAATAGCTGCACATCTCATTTGAGTTGCTTTTATTCCTACTAGGCAAAAATTTTGCGAAAAATTCGAAGGAAAAAGCTTGTAACGACACCCTGCCTCACCATAGGTTGGAAGAGATTGCGGATGGCAGATGGCGGAACTGACGTTTTTCTATTAATGTGATGTATCTCTTAGCTAGATGCACTTAAGTCATGTAGGTTGTATTCTTAAGCACGTCTTAAAATCTTAAAGTCATAACTTGACAGCTAAAATTATTATCATTAATGTCGTTTACAAAGGAATGCATGAAAAATTGAGTTTAATTAATTTGAAAGAGCTATAAAAGTGACAGAGGATGGCTTTTACAGCTTTTCCACAACTCTCATCGCTTTCAAAACATTGAGATTTGTTTGGTCTACGTCAATCGGATAATCGATCACGTCTATCAACAGACGTAGCAACGGGACTTACTCGATAAATCATAAACATCGAGATCATTCAGTGAAATCATTTGAAAATTTGCACGTAAATATCATAAGAGTAAAAACATCGTAGCTACAGTGACGAGCTCTTTTAAGAGAAACAGATATAATAATTCTTTCAGTTCCTTACTTACTAAAATTTGCAGAGTCCTTGCCCTATTGAGTATTCACTTCATTAAAAGAAATTACTTGTGGTAGATAATATCCGGACGTTCGTGAAGCTCAAAATCCTCAGAAAATGGATTCAGCTCGTAACACTTTCGGGCTTGGAAATATTTTCGGAGGATCTGGGCTTCACAAGCGTTTGATTAACGTTCGTCTGTCATATTCCAAGCTCCCACGAGCATGGCAATAAAACAAGAACAAATGCAGAGTTAATAACTTGTGACGCATAAAAAGAATTTAGTTTGTTCTTACAAACATCAACCAAAAAACACATTTTTACAGTGAATTCTCGTAAACATTTCAGCGATACCGGTGAGTATATTTGGCCATTTCCCGATAAATCAATTCTTCTATTTCCTCTTTTGGTAAATCATCAAACTCTCCTGCGCATCGAAACGGTTTTTGTGCCACGGGTTCGTTGGATACATCATGGTAACGCTGAAGATAAGAGTGCGCCAAAGCTTGCTCCACTGAAATGCGGTTATTAGGGTTGAACGTTATCATTTTGTCCAGTACGTCCAAGGCAGCTGGGTCAGTTGCCGGAAACAGATGCATCAAAGGTACTTTAGGTTTATGGGGTAAAGCCTCAATATGACTCTTACTGTTTTCGTTCTTTATACATTGTAGATCGCTGGCGGTCGGAGAACCAATGATACTGAATATGTTGTTGAGCTCGTCAAGATAGTGTCTTCCAGAAAATAGAGGTTTGTTAGATAACATTTCTGCAAGAATACACCCAACAGACCAGACATCAACAGATTTTGAAATGAATGGTTGGTTACGTAACATGATTTCAGGAGCGCGATACCACCTCGTAACAACGTATTCATTTAAGCCGCTAGTGCTTTCCTGTTCATGGTTGATGACTCGAGCCAAACCAAAGTCGCATATTTTTAAGTAATAGTTGGCGTTGACAAGTACATTGGCGGGCTTAAGATCAAGGTGAATTACATTTGCTGAGTGAATGTACTTCAGGCCTCGTAGGATCTGGTAAAAGAAGCAACGAACATGTTCCCTCGGCAGCTTACGAGTCTTTAGAAGTTTTCGCAAATCCATATCCATTAAGGGTTGAACAATGTATAAATCTTGAATCGTCCCACGTCTTGGAGCTTGTACGATGTCCAAGATGCCAATAACGTTATCGTGTTTAAAACGTGATAACATCATGATTTCCCTCAAGGCCTTTAATCCACTTGACTGGTTGTTGAATGGATTGATCTTTTTGATGGCAACTCTTTCACGTCTGAAATTGTCTACGGCAGAGCACACCATACCGTACGCGCCTTCACTAATATAACGCAGATTGGTATAACGAGGACAAACAAAAAAGGCCTGGCCGTGCACTTCTTCAGGGTAATACGTAGAAGCCATGACCGAAAAAACTGACGCTACATCAACAGCTTTCTAAAGACATATATTCTATCTGTATTGAATGCTACCTGTATTGAATTCCGTCGTCATTCTTATATCTCCGTAAATCCACTGTTGCATGTAAGGTATTGTGCAGATCAAAAGACGTTCTAAAGGCTGCTCCACAGGAAACAACTGGGATACAAAGGTATCTAATAGTTACTTAAAAACAGGAAAATAAATGCACCCTATTTCCCTGCAACGGCTCTGTCACACGCAGTGACGAAAAACCACAAAAACACAACAGATGTCTCCGAAGTATTACAAGTAAACTGGTATTTCTAGCCCTAGGATCTTGCAAAAACTGTGCGAACACATTAGAATCATAGCAAAACACCAGGTATTTATGTATCTCAGAGTAGACCAGCACGTGAGAGACCATGGCGAAATGCCAACCAAGCAAAAGATCGAAATGAATTAATCAGCAATGCACCCTAACAACCATTCTAAATTTAGATGACATGAATGTTCCGAGTATCAGTTTCTCATTTGGAAAAATTTCATAAGAAAATATGCCCTCTGATTAAGTTCGGTAAATAATGATTTCCAAGAAGTCGTTTTGAAACTATGTACAGAAGAAATTGTTCTTGAAATTATCTGTATCTCTTACATAAACTGCATCTATAAATACAAACTGTCGTCACTGCTAACTAACTTATTTACAGTGAAGAATTAACATTGTACAAGTTAAGCATTTAAAATATAGTGGCATAAAATATATACAGAAATATAACCAAGAATATTTACATTTACGTTAATCGTCAGTGTTCTCAAGCTTGTTGAATCGAATCTAAAAATTCAAATTTCTTTCGGAAGTATACGACAAAAACGTGCGCCAAAGATCACCCGCTTGAAAGTGGAAGGAAGCAAAAGCAGCAAAGAAGTGATCGACTAACTTTGGGCAAAAATAACACGTTGCAAAATTCCTCGACATTCAGTATTACTAATTGTTTACTACTTAAGGTAGCCTGGTACTTTAGCCAAAAAAATTATATGGGAAAAAGGCATCACTAAGTGAATGCAGTCATGAGACTGGTCGCCAGAAATCGACGTCATCTTGAAGATGCTTTGACACGTAGTAAGAAAAACTGGTCAGGACTCCGACCCGACTTCCATTGAATGTAACCAGGTCTAACTTGTAGAACAGGGTACCAGGTTACACCTGGATAAAGCATCGAGCAGATATTGATTCGTAAAGCAGATCCATGATTTTCAAGCCTGTTTCATATAGGTAATCACGAAACTTAGATAACAGGTATAAAAACTGCACATAACAAAATATCTGGCAAGTGCTGTACGGAATATGAGCAACACTCACAGCTCACAGGTTGACAATATCGACGTCGTTTATGCGTCGACGGAAAGCCTTTCTGTACATGATGCTATAAAAACAGACTAGGTCAACTTCAGTACTGCTTTTAAGAAATTCCACTGCTATTTTGCAGATTGCTATAAAAAACCTAAAAGTTTCGTATATAGCTAGGCACACGTAATAACTACATATCTATAAAAAAATTTTAAATTCTGCCTATTCTAGCAAGATAGCTAAAGGGCATACTCGTGATTTCACAGTAGCTACTAGTACAGTAATTAAAATTAGCATATACCTTGCAGGTGAATAGTGTTTTTCGCGCAGTCTGATTGGTTCCTCTATCTCGGACAATCCTGCACTACTTATCTCCGAGCAAAACAAGATTGTGTCCCGTTTTGTTTAAGTAACGTAAGAAGAACTTTTCCTAAATAAACGAAGTCGACGTGCCATGCAATACCAAAAAGCCACTAAACTTGACAATAAAGTACTCAGAGATACTGTATGTATCTCTTTTACTTTTTAGCGATAAATGCACTCACAATGTGTTTCAAAATGTTTTTTTCACAAATGATGAGTGGGTAACAAGCCGACTGAGTTCGGTAAAATGTTTTAAAAAATTAAAAAACAAATATATGAGAACAATTATGCGAGGTATATGCTAAAACAATTATCCACCTCAGTGTCGGTGAATAATTGTTCTTTACACGCAGGCAAAGCACGAGTTATTATGATATTCTTTGTGATGTATTTCTATGTTCAAAAATGTTGCTAATCGCCATTGTCCCCCATTGACATGGCTTTGAAAGGTCCGAGCTTGGAAATTCCCACTTGTGAAACGTACATACATTTTTCTAATTGGAAGCAAATTTCCTTTAAAAGGAAGATTTTCGCACGGACAAAAGCAAAGAAAGGAATTGCTGTTCGGGAGAAAATTTTAGGATTTTAATTTTCTTCTGATTAAAAATTGCGTGAGGAAATTTAAAAAAAAAGGAAATTTTGAGGTCAACGAGTGGAAGCACTGGAAACACAAGACTTACCTCTAAAGTAATTTGTCCTGTCACATAACGACTTTCCATTGAGATTGGAAGGACAGGCAGAATAAGTCGACATGGTTGATCTTTTCCTATCATGGCTAACGGAACTATAGCCTGACCCAGAAAATCGGAATCTAACAAATCATCAAAAATATTAAAATGTTGGTGCGGTATATAATCGATGACATGAAAAGCCTAAATATTATAAATACAAAAAAAAACAAGAGCCAAACATCGGAATAGAAGAAACATGATACTGGTAATATTTCTACTGTCTAACAAGTCAAAATGAATCCAAAGCTACACGTAACGTAAAAAAAGTATTATATTGGCCTTCATCAATTTATTTTTGAGAATCAGAATCAAGTGAGTCACATTTACAAGTAATTTGGTGATAGGTTTGTTCAGTGTGCTGCCGACTTGACGTCGCAAGTTCTCTTTGGACTCTCTTCTTCTGGCCATGTTTCCTCAAATCCATGTTTGAAGAACAATAACTCTAAAAGTTTTTATCTCTTGAAACTATGTCACATATCGTTTTGGATGCCTTCAGCACTTCCGTTTTTTCGAAAATCGACTAAACAAATGAGTGGGTGGTTGCTAAACATAAAGCGATACGTAAAACCATTTAAGTAACGTAAAATAGTCACCTCGAAGATTAATTGTCACCTTGAAAATTGATTAACCTAGCTGGTCAGGTCTGTTTCGAGAATGTACAGATTTCACACTTGGTCTTTAAGTGGTCAAAACGTTATAGTAAAGCACTTGCCTGAATTGTTTGATTTCCCAGAATAGTCGTTCAAGTGGAATTTTGTTTCTATGAAGATTTGAGTAAAAAATAAACAAACAAGCAAACAATTAAACATACAAATGAACATATAAATGAACAGATAAATTAGCAAATAAATAAAGAAAACAAACTAACAAATAAATACACAACTATATATATTATAATATATTTATATATCTTATCATAATATAATTCATTATAATATAATTATTATAATATAATTTATACATTGTAATATTAATGATTATATTATTAAACATTATCAATAATATCAATATCATCATAATATTCTTATAATATAATTTATATATTAGTATAAATAATTTATATTGTCAACATCATAAATTTAGACATATATAACATGATCATAAATATAATATATATGATATAAATTATATAAATATAATTATATATAAATAAATAAACAAACAAGCAAATAAATAGATAAATAAATAAATTCAACAAATAAATAAATAGAGTTGATTGAGTCGTGTTTAACTGTTCCCTGTCCGGATGCTTTTTTTCGACGACTAAATCGTCCGGCGTCAGATAGGGTAAAATTGTCTTACGATAGCCTGAGTGAAATCGTATTGCGTTAGCCAGGATAAATAATAAAATGGAGTTTATATTTAATTAAGGAAATTTTTGAACGTCATAATCGTAAATCTTAAGACCTGTCGAGGACTACTTGAAAAAAATGTAACTATTGGACCTCCGGCTAGAGAGCGAACCCACGAGCCGTCGCCGATAATTCGGCTATGAGTTTTATATTTTATGAAATGGAAGCATTTCCCGAAGCCGGTCCCGATTGGTTCTTAAAATACATAATTTTGGCACTCGAAAATTTCCTTCGTGTGATCGAGTATAAATGCCATTTGTTCGTGAAATAATGAACGACCTATCTGTACAGAAAACAGTTAAAGCAACAAAAATCCTTAATTATACCTTCTGGAGTCTTTAACGCGTCATATAAATCAAATGTTATTTCTGTAGTCTTTTTACTGATGTCTCTGAATGAAAATGAAAAATTGGTAAAAATGTAACCTATGCGAACCATAAGATCCTAATTCAATAAACACATCTTTTTTGTTTGAACTCGGACTTAAAACCACTCTAAATCCGATAACATAAAATGCGCTTTCCATTTGCACAGCAAGAGTTAGGTACGTTAGTCCGTTAATTCTGAACTTTATGTCGATGAAAAGACTAAGAGACATGACACATTATTTGACCATGTAATGCTGGCTATTTGGGCAGAATGAATGTTCTCGCGCATTTGGCCCAAATTTTCTGGGCCGGGTGGTCACAATGTCCCGAACAAATCATAATCCTTTCCAAAATTTTCTTGACACTCATTTCTACACTTGCAAATAGAATGCGCCTTTAAACTTGGTTAGAAAGCCTTGTCTAACAAAATGAAGCGCCAGTTGACTTACAATACATGAGATTCATTCCAAAAAGGGTCTTTGGACCCCTTTATAGGGGTCGTTCTCTTTTTCTGCATAGGTTCTTTGCACGTCAATACGCAGTAAGCATCGGGAGTATCTAGAAAAGAATAACGGCGACGGTTGGCCATTGTCAGGATATTAAGGAATTGATAGCATTGGGAAACTAAAAGGAATAGATAATATCAAGAAATTTTTACCTTTTTCATCTTTTGCTGTGAGACCAGTAGCCTTGATAACTAAAGGCGGAGAATAGTCGGTTAATAGTACCGTAACTGAAGATGAGAGGACAGGAAACAATGAGTGCCAACTCAGAAAATTTCACCAGAACAAAACGTGGTCAACACAGTCCTCTCCACCTCTGTAACTCCTCTAACCGATTCTAATAAGTTTATTTAAATTTACATATTTTAATCAACACCTATTTATATTTTCACAGCGCCAACATCGACGCGGTAACAAGGAAAGATTCTATCGCATTGTCGACAGACGGTGTGGAGAACATCCTACAGACTATAAAATATTCATTCCTCCTGCTTTCGATGAAAACTTTTTTTATAAGATCTGGTTGCCCCTCTTGCTGCTTACTTAAACATTTTGGTGTCTTGCTGGGGTCCAAAATGACGCCCATCTTGAGGAAAATCTATCAGAAAACTTCAAATTTCCACACAAAAAAAATCATCAAAAGGGCAAAATGCACCGATGACGAGAGTAGGGTTCGATAAGGCTTTTGGATTCTCGATAAGTTGAAGACCAGTTAGTCGAATCTGACGGATAATTCGTGAACGACATCTATCCCAACAGACATATGAACGGACCGATGAAATCAAAAGAATATTCGTCGAAAATAACGATTGTCCCGAATCCAATGAACTTTTGCTATCGTAATTGAAATGTTAATTCGCAGTGACTGGCCTGGTATTAAATTGAAGCCGAACTATAACCCATGTAGGGGAATTTTGTAAGCCAGTTTCAGTCCCCTACGTGGCTTTGTGCGTCATTTCCAGTTCCTTACCCAACTTTGTATAGTTCTTGTTTGGTTCGGCTTTTAAAACGTTCACAACCTCGGAAAGAGTGTTCAGAAGGAATTCAACCTTGGAAAGAGTGTTCAGAAGTGCTGTGCGACGTAGCAAGTGTGTTAAATCATCCAAACTCGGTAAACTTACGGTAAAAAGAGGACGTTCACGAAACCATTTCCAAAAGTCATTTTTGAGACCACTTTATGAGGGTTTCAGTAAGTTTTGCCTTTACCTTCTTGAAAATTATAACCTGTAACTCGGTTTGATTTGGCGGAAACAAATTTGAAATTATTAGAGTCATTCATGTCTTTGAAAGGGCTGTTTCGTGCGAATTTTGAATGAGATCGCATGAAGATAGAGTGGGAGACTAAAACTGACCTACAAGACCGGCTAGAGGACTAAAACCTGACAAACAAAATTGCCCTTCATCGGGGGTCATCTTGGCTTTACATTACATTGGTCACTTAGCGTTCCAGTTATGGATAATAGAATTCACTGGCAGTATAACTGATTCGGTATCACAGTATCACAGTATTCACTGACAGGCAAATACTCTGTCCTTAAGGTGAAAACAGCCATTATGTTGACATATTCGACTCATTAGCATGATTGTGAAGAAAACAGCATTTTGTACTGCAGGTTCTATTGCTAGGAAAACTAAAAATTGTGCTCGATCGCTACGGCATGCGCCCGTTTCAGCAGCGTACCTAATTTTTGCCGGTCACAAACCACATGACTGTTCATAGCCAATTAAGTTATTTTACGTTTTAGTTTCGTGCAAAAAGTTTTCTGCTTTTCCAACATTGATTCAAATAACAAGCTGCCGTATGGCGCTTGGCGTACCAAAGGACGGTGAAACATAATGTCCTTAGTTACTGAGACTACAGAAATCGTTTCAATAGGCACGTGTTTTGAGTTTCGTCGATGGCCTCGAATTTGGATTCTAACAAACTAAAGAGCATTAATTCTCTTGAAAGAAATTAAGCACTAAAAATTCACATATTTAACATCATATGCATTGTAACCATTTGGAAAACAAAGTATTGTCTTTTTGGTCTAAGGTTTCTACTGAAGGTAAAGCGGGGCGTTATATTTCTTTAAATGTAGAATGCCACTTCGTTCTTACACTGGTACCAATACTTTCCTGCGTAGAGAACTTGAACTAATTGTGGCTCAGGTGCAATTATAAGCGAAGTTGAAAGGACGCAGAAGGTTTATGTAATGAACAGTTTTATTCCTCAACCCTTTCCCTTTCTCTCCTTGGCAAAAAATATCGTTTGGCGTTAGCCAGAATAAAATTTAAAGTCGGGTATGGACTTAGAAGAGTTAAGGGTCTGATATATGATGATTGCTGAAGTGGATGCTTAATGTCATCTAATAATTACTTCAGTATCTCTACGTACATAACACTAACTTAGTTTGAAACCGTATCCAAAATGCATTATGCGCTTAGAATTTCTATGTATTGTTGAAAAGTGACCTCACCTTTTACAAGTAACTTTCCTTCTAAATCAACACAAGATGAACTGATCTGTGGAGTCAAAGAAGTACCACTTATCTACAAAGGAAAAATCAAGCGGGAAGTCGTCAGCAAGTTGGATTCCCATCAGGGGCACTATGAGACTCATCGCCTATCATTAATTCAGCCTCAAAGCGCCAAACAGTACACTGGGTACGGATAAAAGCTGAAGGTCAAAACAGAATCAATTCAGAAAATTGTTGTATGTCATAAACATGACACAGGCGTGCCTTTCTTATTACCTCATCACTTGGCTTGCCATCCGTTAAAGGAACGTTAACAACAGTTTTACAAATCACTTCTTTTAGCCTTTCTTCTACCGCAGATCGGTCGGACTCCTTGAAAAACGTAACTCTGGTCAGAGTATAGACTACATACAGAATGTTTGGTTAGCGAAAGGGATCAACTGCTTCCCTACCTTTGGCTATGATCGTATACGTCAAATAGGTACAACATTCATGTGCCCAGTGGCGCAACTACAAAGTGGGAAGGGTAGGTAAAGCCCACGAGCCCCAAGCAGAAAAAATTAATTAGGGGGGCCCAAGCATTTCGTGACGTAATTTTTTTTTTTATGTCAGGAAGGCATGAATTTCCTCGAATAATGTTTCAAACTATTTCCAATTCGCAGCAAGATCAAACGGTCACATTAATGCAAAAGTTTGATCCGCCGCCTCTTCATCTATTTCTTTGTGACAGACTTACCAAAGAATGAAAACGAACAAGCGTGATAATTTTCATTCAAGTCCCCTGAACATTACAGATACAGTCCTGTTCTGTGATCTGAGTCCTTGTGTTTTAAAGCTACACTGTGAGCTGCTTCCGTATTCGAATAAGTAGTCAATAGTAACATAACTTTTTGAATAGAGCAGTATCAGGCGATTCAGGCGACATTTTAAGAATAATACTGAATATTAATCGCTTTTATTTACCTAGTATCTTCAAATTGCCACCCATACGTCTTCCGTATCTTTGGTATCAACATGGATACCAACCACCAAGTAATCTATCCCAATGGGCCCCTAGATACCTAGTTGCACCACTGTATGTGCCATAAACATTTGCTTAAAGTGAAAGACGCAAAGCCGCTCTCAACCTCCTACTTAACCTTGTCTTCAGGAATTAAGTCTGGATCATAAAAAATTTATTCTCAAAAAGTTGAAAGAAAGGAATCTTCTGCCAACCAATGTCCTCATTCTATACTCTAACGTTTACAGTGAAGAGTTTTTCTATGCTGGAATTAACTGACACACTGGATGGTTTCCAATATGTAAAAATATATAGAAAAGTCATAGTTAAAAACAAAAGGGGTCATTCAAGATCAAAGAAATCTTTCAAAATAAGTGCAGACGACGCCAGAGTCATCCAACGTCAAATTTCTCTGATTTTTAATACGTTTTTAAGAACAACAAACTTTTTGGAAAATTTTATGGTATAATAGGCCCTAACATTCCTATCCATACGATCCCGTCGGTCCAGTTTTTACCAGGTTAACGAATCAAGAAATAAACTGAGAGTCATGCACATGAAACGCACTGCAGCTTATACAGTTCAAGCCGAACTGAGTGCGATCCACCCAGTCAGAGAACAATCCATGCAGCGATTCAAGACGAAGGATCGTGATGCCGATGAACGTCTGATTTGTCAATCATTGTTATGGCATTACACTTAGTAAGAAATGGGAATTGCTAAATAACACATATCGAGATATCCAAATTATTGAGAAGTGCATAATTTCTATTGCATGAACGTCGGAATAATTCAAACTCCCTGGGTGATTAAGTCATTTTATCCCTAAAATTGGGCGGAGCTGTCTTCCCAGAGCTACTAGTCATTCAATTCAATGCTTCATTACATGGATAAATGTTTCACCGTGATTATTAGAGAAATCGCCGTCCATAATGGAAGGTGACTTTCAAATCAGGTTCTTTTGTAACGGTCAGTGTCTACAAGGAAATTTACTGTTACGAAATAATTGAGCGGTTATCAAAGCCAATTCTTTAATGTAAGTGGATTACTATTAATTAGAAAACTATTCACTCGAGGCATTACATAAAAAAGAAAAAAAAGACAAAAGCAATTATTAACAAGCAATGTACTCGATGTAATATGAGAATTACTATCTTAAATTATCTGAAATCACATCCAATTATAAAATACAGCTTGGAATTTTGTCCACAAAATGCCTTGTTCATTTTAATCAATCTATATCTAACCATAATGGGCATGCATTTGTGCACGTAAGTCAAGGTAAATGGATGTAATAACAATTTGTCAGAGAACAATCACTGAAAGGCAGACGGTGTGGCAAGTGATTTCAAAACAAGTCGTCGATTATATCGGTGTAGATGATCTAATTTAATTTCACCTCTCAAACCGAGATACCACAAAAGAAAACAGACTAATTCAGTTTTACTCTATCTGACTTGACAGCTGAATGCAATTACCTTATTAAGCGACAAATAAATAGTATTTTGCTTTAAAATATCGTAGACAAAGTAATTTAATGAAATTACTGTAGCATACTACATACAAAACGCTAAGTTTGGCAAGTGACATTTGGTCAGTAGATAACTCAAACCAAATGCTAATTCTTTTCACATCACTGGTCTAAAGCTCCCTCACGCTTTTAAGTAAATAAATAGAGGGAAAATAGATTTGAGAAAATGCAAATCTTTGGTAGACAAAGGGAAAAGGAGCTATAGGCGTATCTCGATAAAACCGTATTTAAAAGACGAACCTCGGCGACAGATTTTATAACGCATTCCAGCTTTGTTTCTTCGCTTCTCGCGAGACATTTATCTCCTAAGAAAGGCAGGTATTACTTCAGAAATAAAATAGCAACCCGTCTCAAAAGATAATAATAAATGATACATTATTTTACTGTCAAGAGCGACAAAAACAAACCTCCGCCATCTGACGAGTGACTTTGACCCATCTTTACTTCTCAAAGCACGAGTTTCAAAGTTAGTCAAACATAGTGCCTCTATTTATCACATGTAAAAACTGGAAAGAAGCGCTTGTCGAAGCTCAGCCTTTAATAATTCACACACAAGCAAGTACAAAGAAAACAGAGCAGGTGTTTATATTTAAGAAAACGACTTTAACCAGGTAGAACTCATAACGTTAACAAGATGTCCTCAAGTAAGTAGGCACAACCTAGCCAAAGCTAGCGTTCATACTCGAGGCAATGATGATTACAATCATTGAGTGAAAATGTGTCGGTGAAGAATGTTAGAGCTATATTGCGTGTACCTGTCAAGTTACACATGCCGATTTAGTATATTGCTGATACGGCTCGTCAGGACAGTTGTTTTTATAGTTTTAATGCACGTTACTTGCCAAATTTGCTAATAGCACCAAATTCAGGGAATCATAAACGACGTCGACCGTTCGTGATATATTGCTCGAGGTAACACTGAGCGGAAGATTATACAATGTGTAATGCCAACCATAGAGGACACTATTCCCAGCCGGCGAATAATATGCATCGACGTCATCTTCTAGTGGAGGGCATCCTGCTCGCCAGTAGTCTAATACGAGGTTAGGGTTACAGGTCTCCACTTACGCAAGCCTTGAATTCCAAAACGAATGTCTGACGCGAGTCACGGTTTGACAGAATCGGTCTTTGACTGGAGTCATTTTGAGAAGACCTAATCTCATGACCGACATTCGAACACTGCAACGAGATCTCTTCCCAAATGACTCGTGAGACGACGAGTCATTAAAAGTGTAAGAATTTGACACTCGAAAATTAGCTTTCGCCTCACACATTTGTCATTTCATGTCATAAAATGTTGTAACGCTAAATATTTCTTGGATCATATTTTATAGTTTTCTTTTTGTGTAGCCTTCTATCGTTTTCAGTTCTCCACTCGCGGACGGGTTTTCTTTTGGTCAGTTTTTGCTGAGTTATTCAGGATTTAACCGGTATATGTTGACATGTCAAGTTTTCTAACCTACCTTCAAATTTTTGGCATACGTTTTAATCGTGGAAATCGTCGCTCTTTTCAATTTTAAAGGGAAAATGGGGAAAAAAAAGAGAAAGCGTGGAAATCTTAAGATAAAACTTTGGAATTCAAAAAAAAAAAAGCTTCATGCAAGAAATTTTTATGAAACTTTAATGACAGTTTCAAATTCTCCTACTTAATTAGTACATGTAATAAAGAAGATGGATAATTGGCTTTAATAACGACATACGGGGCTTTTATGCATATTGTAAGAGAATTAGAAGCTGTTGTCACGTTGCCACGGCAACATTCAGTCGACTTAAAAGGCTTTAAAAATATCGTTCAGTATTAGAAAACTACAATTTTAAAAGATTTAATTATTAATCTCAATCCTCCATATTACAGTATTTGTTTCGGTAGCATTTTCAACTAAGCAAAACTTTATGGAATTTTCTCAAGTGGTACGCACAGATGGTTTTATAAAAACTGAAAGACTGACATGGGAAGTTTATTGACTTACACTCAATCGTCGCGCTTTATGTCGTATGATCACATGTTAATCAGTTTTAGAGACAATGATAATCTAAACATTAAGAATTTAGACATAAACCAACTGGCCAGACAACTCACTCAGTGACCACATTCTCTCTTCCTCAATCTATTTCTTTTTAGTTTATGCAAGCAACCTGTGGAGATTAAAAAGTACAATAGGTTGCTGGCTGTGATTATAATCTTTAAGCTTGAAGCCAATTTTAATGGAAACGGGAAAAAAGTTGAACGGGAAGACTCATGATTGAGACTTGTGACCCGGACGAGCGAGACTTGCAACTCATACACAGAGATTACTGACTTGGATTTGGACTAAGACCGAATACAGTGATTTGTGACTCATGTACAACTCATTTGGCAGGACGAGAGGTGTTTGGTTTTGATGCTGTTTTAGATCTGAAATAACTAATCTAGCGCACTTCATTTTGAACTCAGTCACATCGATAATATCAATGAACAAATCTGACCGGCGTAATTACAACTCACTTACTTAGTAATCACGTGCAACAGGAATATATCGAGAGATGTTCAGCTGGTCTATATGTATAACTGTTTGTAGTCATAAAAACCAGTTGCAGATCGTTGCTCCCTGTGGAGCATGGGGCCAAAACTGTCAATAGCACATATTTACGGTTTTTGCCTGTTTTTGTGCTTTCAAAGAGTAAAACACGTATCGGTAAGCTAAAAATATTACCTAAGTCACGAATGCTTTAACGAATAATAATTTTTTATCGAATATTATTTCCGTTTCGTACCCGGATGCTTTTACGCATTCAATGTGCGTCATTGATTAAATGTCCATCTTGCGCGTGGCACATTCGGCAACAAAAACAGAGAGGGTAAAAGCACGGGATTTAACACAAAATCTTCTCGGCAAAGAGAGATTTACTCATAATTGAGCATTTTTGAAGTTTTTAGTCTGAATACTGGTAAAATTTTTCGTAAAGACCCCCAATCTCCCTTTTTACGCTCCGAAAAAGATTTATGGACGGGTTAACTAAATGATATGGCAGCATCCAAGCTGGTGGCGTTCATGCAGTAGAGGAGTATTGAGGACCCGACGTTCATCTATATGTAGCTCAGTGAGATGTACCCTTGCAGTCTGAGTCCAAGACCGCTTACCCAAAAACTCACTCCCTCCGCCCTGGTACACATACACATTTATTTAAACACACACAGACATACATACATACATACATACATACATACATACATACATTACATACATTACATACATACATACATTACATACATACATATACACATATATTACATACATACGTACGTACGAGCGTATACATACATACACACATGCACACACAACCTCTATACCTCTGAAATGTCGTTGGAAGAAACTTCAAGTTGTGGATCTCCAATGAACTTCACAGTTAGATCGTAGTGTGACTGCCTAGCCAGTACTTGAAATACGAGCTAAACAAACGAAAATCAAATGATTATAGTGACAACCAAATGACTATTTAAAGTAATCGTGAAATTAACCAAAACAATATATGGCTAAATCGGCTTAGAATGAAAATTTATAATGTGCTATTTCTTCACAACAAACAAAGAACATTGTAATTTTTGTCTATGGGAATGCGACAAACACATAAACAAAATGAAGAAGTTCGATCAATGGTATTGCATTTCAAACTGTTGGGAGTTTGAAGAACGTTTTGCCAGGTAACATGAGATCAAAGGTAACATGAGATCAAACGTTAAAAGATTGTTTCAATTTCACATGTGGGACGTTTCACTCATAGTTTCTCTCAGTTTTGAATTTTTCAGATTTCCAAGTTTCGCATATAATTTAATTTTATATGTTTTACAAACATGGTTAGCATGGGATTCGCATGTGGTTCACATGAGTTTAAATGAGACACAATTTCACATGTAAGATCCGGCATGTGGAGTTTTAATAATGGTGAAAATCTTTGCCTGCTTTTACTGTAATATCTTGGCGGATCCGTGATTCTTCGCTGTAAGGGATCAAAATGAGCACTATAAGTTACTTCAAGTGAAATACGCAAACATTTAAATTTTAAAAAATAAAAATAGTATAGAAGCAATTTTTTGATATATTATATTATTTATTATATGATTTTTGAAACTGGCTTACACAAAAATCTAGTATGGGCGTTTCGGCCAAAAATGTCTTTGCCTTCGCTAGGAGTATTTTAGCCAAACGTCAGTGAAACATATTAGCCTAGGTCAATGTCCAAAATCATTTGATTAAAAATTCGAAAAATTTACTTACCTCACCAGATAATTTTGTTATGTTGACTTCAACGTCTGAAGGTTTGGCTGGTGGATCATTATTATCAGACAAAGAGATATAAAACCCAAGTCTAGTTGTTTCAATGTGCAAGGCAAAGCACTAAAATGATATATTAATAGAGAAAAAACGAGAAATGTTGAACAAGTAATTTATGCAGAAAATTGATGACTTGGAACTGTGCTGGAATGATTATAGCGTTGCGATTCGCTGCGGCCTGAGGATAGTGGCGCCCGCGGCCAACTGCGCCAGCAGATTGGTGAGGGATTGTTGTTTTTGGCGCCCAAAAGGACGGGTTTGTTATGAGTTTAGAAGGTGACAGGTGAGCTAAAATGTTTCACCTACTGGATAGTTGAGTTGAAATATTAAAGCGTTTACAAAATCAGATTGAAGTGGAGTCAAGCCCGAAAACCAACACAGTGAAACATTTTACCAATTTAAGTTGCCAGTCAACAGTGGATCACCTTTAGTTGCCAGTCAACAGGTGAGCGAACATTACATTGTCTTAGCAGTTCTCGTTCAAGCTGCCAGTCGACAAGAGTTTGTTACATCGTCAACCAAAATTATACAGTTCGTCAACTTTGGAACAGTTCCCGTTGCCAGTCAACTTTATACTGTTTGATCGGTTATTTACTCGAAGTTGTCAGACAACATTAAAACCGATCTTGTTGCCAGCCAATATTACATTGCCTTATTCATTACGGTATAACTTGCCAGTCAATAAAACAATTCTGTTCGATTGTCCTCAGTTACTGATAGCGTCGCTTTCCAGTGAACGCAGGATACATGAATTTCTAGTCAATTGTATATGAATACAAGCATGAGTGTAGAAGAGAAGAAGAGAGAGAGAAGTAAAGCTAAACAGCAGGTCACAACTGACTCCCGAAAACTCACTAGTGCGGTGTCCAGAGAGGAGAGTTTTGAAACCTTAAAGGCCTTAATGATAGAACTGGACAACAACTATGACACTTTTTGTGAAATAAATGAAGAATATGAAACTATAGTGTTAGACAATGAGAAAGAGAAGCATCGTGTAGTCAATGGAGAAGATATTCCTACATACAGGGCAAATGTTATGAAGAGTTATGAAGAAGCTAGAAATATATTTGTCCAAGCAAAAACAAATTTTCATCAGGTCACTGAGGCACAAACATACTTAGTTGAAAGAAGCATGATGCAAACTCAGGCTAGTTCTGTTCTGCCTGTGTCAACAGCAATTTCATCTGTCATGTCACCTGTTCAGTCAACAAGTGTATCTTCTTCAGATGCAAGTGTTTCCCACTCAACAAATTTACCAGTTACAGTGACTACCTCACTAGCTGGTTCAGTCACATCATTGCCCCAATGGTCACCAAATGAAGTCTTGCATGGTGGAATGTTGTCCATTCACCCACCAACCAGTAACCCTATCTATTCACAGTCAACTATGCCTAAGTTTACACAACCTATGACTGCTCCAACTGCTCAAGTTTCTAATGTGACCACTAACCTAGGATTTAGCACTTACCTCAGTGGTTATGGTACCTCAGCTCCAGAAGTGAACTTCCCCTATCCTCACCTTCCACATAGCACTTGGTCTTCAGGGCAAAATTATCCACCCAGATTTACACCCTCCACAAATTCTTATGTACAATTGAAGAAATTATCCCTGCCTACGTTCTCTGGCCTCAGGAAGGATTGGCCAGAATTTAAGACTGTTTGGAAGCAATTGGCTGAGAGTGCTTACCCAAATAAAACAGCCTTAGCTCATGAGCTGAAGAGATCAGTGAAGGGTGAAGCAAGTCAACGAATAAGATCTGTGTATGTTACAAGACCAGAGGCTTATGATACAATGTGGAAGAAGTTGAAAGCCTACTATGATGACACAAGTGCAACAGTACAAGCAGCACTGGAAGATCTGCAAAAGCTTAAACCTGTCGCAGAAGGGGATTACAGGGCACTGGTTGAGTTTGTGGATGTGGTGGAGTCATCTTACAGTCAGCTTGAAGAGCTAAACCAGTTGAACACTCTCACAATGAGGGACGTTGATTTTGTAAATGGACTCCTGCCAAGCCATTTGAAAGTTGAGTGGATTCGCAAGTATCATGGTATGAGCGAGTTGGAGAAAATTCAGCCATTCAAATCTTTTATGAGATTCCTGGAACGTGAGAGAGAAGCAGTGTCAAGATTAGCTGAGAACCAACCAAAAAAGAAGAGAACACCTGACCCACCCAGAGGAAGTGATCATCGTAGCAAGAGTTCAACAAATCACGGATCCAGTCAGAACACCAGGCAGTTTTATCAGTGTGCCGTTCATCGAAAAGACTCGATAAAACACTCTACATCCGAATGTAAGGAATTCGAGAAACTACCCATAACTGGCACCGGTGGCAAATACGAAGTCCTGAAGCAAGTGAAGGCCTGTTTCATTTGTTTTGGAGATCACATGAAACAAAGATGTCCCAATAAGAAACCGTGTTCATCGTGCGGAGGTGAGGGACACCATCTCCTCTTGTGCCAGTCCACAAAAGAAAAAAGAGACTCGAAATCGGCCAATCATTGCCAGGTTGAAACCTCATCACATGCCTCACAGGGAGCGGGCCTTGCACTTTATCCCATTCAGCAAGCGAAGGTGTATGGTAGGGGAAAGAGTGTGACGATATTCTTCGATGGAGGTTCAAACACTACCTATATAACCCACAAGACAGCTGACAGAATTAAGGCAAAAAAGCTGAACAAGTTTGTGCTTGATGTGACAACCATGGGAAATGTAGAGAGAACTTACAACACTTGTCAATATCAATTCTCGCTGAGAACGACCGCTGGCAAGAAAGTTACAATCACGGCCTTTGGTATGAGTAAAATCACTGGTCCCGTCAGTAAGTTGGATACTAAGGCTTTATCAGAACTGTTCCCAGACTATGATCCAGATTCTTTGCAAAGAAAAACTAATCATGTAGACATTCTACTTGGTTGCGATTACTTTGGATTACACCCCAAGCATGAAGAAGCAAAGTGTGGTGAGAATCTGAGTGTGATGAGAGGAGAGTTTGGAGTCTGTCTTCAAGGGACTCATCCTGTTCTTGTAGAGGAAACTGTATGCGACTCGAATCTCATCAAGACGATTCACGAAGTGAGAAGCAAGCAGGAAGTCTATCACATTCGTCTCGACACTCACCCGGAATTTGAACCGACACGCGTCGATTCCACGGAGTTGTTTGACGTCAGCAAGAAGTCTGACGAGTGCAAGTCCCTAACGAACGTTTCACAGACATTCATCAGTAGAAGTATGGAAAGCCAAGTTGACAAGTTTATACGTGGAGAAGAGCTTGGAACTGAAATCACTCCTTGCTGTGGTGGTTGCCGTTGCAACAAATGTCCGACTGTTGGTCACAGCTACTCATTCAAAGAAGAGCAAGAGCTGAAGATGATTCGGGAGAATTTGGAATATGATGATACAAATCAATGCTGGATAACCAGTTACCCCTGGCTGGTAGACCCATCGACTTTGCCCAACAACTATGACACGGCCTTAGCGACTCTCAGGAACACTGAACGAACTCTCGGCAAGGATAAACGGTGGGCTGAGACATATCAGAAACAGATGGAGGATATGGTAGACCGGCGTGTAGCTCGTAAATTGTCTCAAGAGGAGTTACAGGAATGGAGAGGCCCCATATATTATATTTCTCACTTGGCAGTTGTAAATCCGCGATCTCATTCCACACCAGTGCGAATCGTGTTCAACTCCAGTCAATTATGTCAAGGAACATCTCTTAATTTATGTTTGGCAAAGGGACCAGACTGTTATATGAACAACCTCATAGGAGTATTATTGCGCTGGAGAGAGGAACAAGTAGCTCTTGTTGGAGACATACGGAAGATGTTTAACTCCATTCACTTGAAGCCCTTGGAGCAGCATTGTCATCGGTTCTTGTGGCGGGATTTACAGACGGAACGTGACCCAAGTGTGTACGTCATGACCCGCGTCAACATGGGGGATTCGCCGGCACCAGCTATCAGCACTGAAGCCATATATAAGACGGCGGATTTGTTTAAGGGCGACAGTCCAGAAGCTGCTAACCTCTTGAAAAGATCAAGTTACGTAGATGATTTGATCGACTCAAAATCAAGTATGCACTTAGCATTGAAAATTGCTCTCGAAACTGAGAGTATGTTAAAAAAAGGAGGCTTCGCTGTCAAATGTTGGCAGTTCAGTGGAGATTCAAATCCTCGTACAGGCAACGAATTGTGTGAGAACACGAATCAATCCTACTCTGTTTGTCCCAAACAAACACATGCCAGTATGCTGAAAGGAACTGACGAGAACTTGAGAGTTCTAGGTCTCGGATGGAATCCCAAGAGAGACGCCATGGTATTCGAAGTAACTCTTAACTTCAGCAAGAAGAAGAAAGGAATACACACCGAACCAAATCTTGAAAAAGCTGACCTGCCTCGAGCGCTACCCCAAGTGTTGACGAAGAGAATGGTCCTGAAACAGGTGATGATGATATACGACCCCCTTGGATTTGTGTGCCCTTACACATTGCTGGGAAAGATGTATCTGCGAGAAACCTGGTTGCGAAAGCTTGACTGGGACGAACAGCTCCCCTGTGAACTTCGCGGTAAATGGGTCCAGTTTTTCTGCGCTCTATTCCAACTCCAGCAGCTCAATTTGGATCGCTGTTTACGACCACCTCACTCCGTTGGCCGACCATGGCTCATTGTCCTCAGTGACGGGAGTAACCTCGCTTACGGATTTGCAGCTTACATTAGGTGGCAGTTAAAGGGTGGAGATTATTGGTGTCGACTCATCATGGCAAAGTGTCGTATTGCCCCGGTGAACAAGCTCTCGACCCCACAGATGGAACTCAATGCTGCTGTGCTGTCCAAGCGGGGAAGAAAGGTTATTGAGAAGGAAATGAGATTCGAATTTGAGAGAGTGCTGCAGATCGTCGACTCTGAGACTGTACTGAATATGATTAACAAGACTAGCACTCGTTTCAGGGTTTACGAGGGAGTAAGAATAGGAGAAATTCAGGCTGCGACAAATGGCGACGTCACATGTTGGGCTTGGATGTCAGGTCAACACAACACAGCAGATTGGCTCACCCGTGGACGCACTCCCAAGGAGCTGAATGAGCGATCCCGTTGGTGGAATGGCCCCCCTATCCTGTATAAGCCTGTGGAAGAGTGGAGTCTCAAGTTTGGTCTTCAGAAGGAAGAGCCACTTCCAGGAGAAAAGAAGATCTGCAACACAACCACAGCCTCAATAGGTACCTCTCTCGTGGATTACAAGAGATTCAGCGATATCAATAAAGTTATTTGGGTCGTGGCAAGACTACAGAATATTGCCAGAAAGAAGACCATTCGTGGAGGGAGAACTGAGCTCATTTCTCCTCAATACTTGAAAGAGGCTGAGAACTTTGTTGTGAAGGATGCCCAGAAGTCAATTGAGACTGAATTAAAGAAGAATAACGGCAGGAATGGCAAAGGTGGTAGGTTTGCCAAGCTGAAGCCAGTTCAAGATGATAATGGATTGTGGGTTGTCGGAGAACGTCTTACCAGATATAATGCTATGACGGCAGACTCAACATTGCAGAGGCTGTTACCTACCTGCCATCCAGCCACTCGCCTTTTTATGGAACGCTCTCACCGAGCAGGACATCGAGGACGCGATGCAACCCTGGCTCGATTCAGAATGCTTTATTGGGTTCCACACGGCAGCAAACTAGCCAGATCAGTCAAACGGAACTGTCAGCTTTGTAAGCGGCGTGAAGCGAAATTTCTGGAGCAAGAGATGGGATTACTGCCAAAAGAAAGATTGAAACCGTCCCCTGCATTCAACAATGTGATGATTGACCTGTTTGGCCCTTACACAGTTCGAGGAGAAGTTCAGAAGCGCACCAGTGGAAAAGCGTATGGAGTAATGTTCACCGACTTGGTGATGAGAGCTGTACATATCGAAGCAGTGTTTGGATATGACACAAGCAACTTCCTGATGGCCCTCAGCAGATTTGCAAGCATTCGTGGATGGCCGGAGAAAATTTACAGTGATCCTGGTTCCCAACTTGTGGGTGCAGAAAGGGAACTCAAAGAAACTTGGCAGAAGATTGAGTGTGAGTCGTTGCGGAGAAATGCTGCACAAAATGGGACAGACTGGATCTTCGGACCTGCGGATAGCCCCTGGCATCAAGGAGCAGTGGAGTCACTGATCAAGGCAGCCAAGCGAGCCATCCATTTCGCAGTGAGTAACCGGCGTCTGTCCGCACCCGAGTTTTTAACAGTGTGCTCAGAAGTATCTAATCTCCTGAATGAGCGACCAATCGGCACGCAGCCAAGTCAGGATTCGACCCTCAGCATCCTCACACCTAACAGCTTACTACTGGGTCGAGCCACTGCTTCTAACCCTCTTGGATGGCAACCGTATGGAGGCAGTATTGCTACACGTTATCACCTTGTTCAGTCGATTGTCGATGAATTTTGGAAACGGTGGACAGAGCTTTATGCTCCTACCCTATTAGTGCAACGGAAGTGGCATACCGCTTGTCGCAACTTGCGCCCTGGAGACGTGGTGATTGTTGCAGACAGGAATGTTTTACGCGGAAATTACCGGCTGGCAATGGTAAAAGAGGTGTTTCCTGGGCAAGATGGCAAAGTGCGAAGGGCTACAGTGCAGTACAAGTCATACCGAACTGGAGAGAACATTCGCGAGTATAGGGGTGCTGAGAACGTCGTAGTATCACGAGCAGCACAACGTTTGTCGTTACTTGTCCCCGTGGACTTCAAGCCACGGGAAACAGAGGAGTTAAGCGCTCAGGAACATTAGTGATTCGATAAAAGGAATGGACGAATATTGTTAATGAACATAGACTGTTTACTCTAGAATTTCACATGAACAATTTTTAGCATTCGTCGTTGACATTAGATGTATTTCGTAGTTCTAAGTTATATCGCAGCGACCTCCCACCCTCCCGGTGTGCTGGAATGATTATAGCGTTGCGATTCGCTGCGGCCTGAGGATAGTGGCGCCCGCGGCCAACTGCGCCAGCAGATTGGTGAGGGATTGTTGTTTTTGGCGCCCAAAAGGACGGGTTTGTTATGAGTTTAGAAGGTGACAGGTGAGCTAAAATGTTTCACCTACTGGATAGTTGAGTTGAAATATTAAAGCGTTTACAAAATCAGATTGAAGTGGAGTCAAGCCCGAAAACCAACACAGGAACCTCGATTTGTGACTTGCACTTCATTGAGTGCGTTTCATTGATTAGCGGTGGTGCAGCAACAGGATACGAAAGTTGGGTAAGCCCAACTGCTCATACATTCATGTCGCTTTTTAAAGCTGTACATTGGCGAATTTCGCCAACGTTCTTCCGACTGGGTTTCCAAACATCTTCGCTTCCTAACGAACGATGATGTTGACAAACTCGTCGCCCGACATTTCAATAGCCCCATTCATTTGATGTCAGAAATGAAAGTCTGTGCAATCGTTCTTAGGTGGTAACGTAACGATAGCCATCAGCGACAAGATATAGATCATGCTACTTTTAGAAAGTTACACAACTTTATCCTCGAGGTCACGATGTTTATTAATCGTAATTTTAGACTAATCGTGTACAAGTGGTCATTTACTTATAATTGTTGTATTTATTTTAATATTTTTATATTGATTTGTTATATACAGATATAAATTTGTCTCATTGTCAACTTAATACTTTTCACAACTTCACGTGCTTAATGTCTTTCTTCTTTTAAGAAAATTTTTGTCCACCCCTCCTACACATTTCATTTCCTGAACTCTATTTGCTTAACGCCCCCTCCCAGTGTCATCTTACTAATCAACGATAAGAATAACGAACAACTTTCCATTTTCATTTTCATTATTATTTTGTTTACCTTTTGGTCATCGGACGGGTTACATTGATCTCTCGTACCTTCCGAACATACCATGCCCTGTATTTTTCATTTCATGCCAAGTTTTAGCCTGGCGCAGGGATTGCGCTTAAAACTTTAGTACCTCTTTTTTTTCTCGTCTTTTGGCGTGGTATAACATTTCTCAACTGTTTCTACGACATTCAAAACTGCCTACGCATTCAGTGTTTAGTATATGGCAGTGAATTACGGTATTCTGGTATTTATACGTAACTTAAACGCAAAAGCGCTAAATCGTTTTTGCTAACAAACTAGCTTGATCAAGATTAGGTTATTGACTTTACAATTTTATTATATTAAACATAACGTTTAATGAAATCAACTGCAATACACTGCACCTGAACATTCCCACTGACGTTGGAACAATACACATTGGTAAATCTTGGGGGTAAACTACCTGGAACAATACCATTTATCTTGCACTTCAGTGAACTCTAAACAAAAGCCACAATTACACGAGCAAAGATATAGTTTTTAAGCTGTATGGTATATGGAAAGCTTTCATAGGTAAAACGAAATAGTAACACAAACTAATGGAGATAAAACTTTAGTTTCCAAACAATTACTGATGGTAAAAGTGGATATGAAGGGTACTTTCGTGAGGGTATTGTCCATCTAGCTGAGAACTTACAGTGGACCTATCACATTAGCGAAGTTGTTAAGAAAGCCAACAAACGCTTATACTGCCTTATTCAACTGAAAGGAGCTAACGTCCCCATACCCGATATTGCAAACTTCTTTTGCACCTGTATTAGATCAACTTTTGAGTATAGAGCTGAGGTTTACCATCATTCACAGCCTAAATTCTTAGAGAACGAATTGGAACGAGTTCAGAAGCGTTCTTTGGCGATCATATTTCCAGGGGAAGAATATAATCAAACATTACGACTCTCTGGCCTAAAATCCTTATACGACCGACGGTAGGACTTGCGCAAAAGACTGTTTCAATCTGCGGCAATAGATGTTTCTCATAAACTTCATAATTTATTGTCTCTTAAGAACGAACCAACGTAAAATTTAAGATATAAACGCACTTATACTCTCCCATTAATCCACACGAAACGTTTCCAAAATACGTTTATCTTTTCAATGTCGAAATGTTAAGTTGTGTATAATAGTGTGCTAATATTTTATCTGTAAATAAGTACTTTACTCCTTTCTTTTATCATAGTTTTAAATTGTATTTGTAAAGTCTTCGCAAATCAGCCTTATATAAATATATTTATAAAATTCATTAATAATTCATAAGTAAAAGACAATAGAAAATCATAAGCGTGTCGGATCTATATATGTGATAAAGATACATCTGCCTTTATATGTGAAGGAGTTCAATTTTTTCGGCTTACAAAAGATGAATTTCCAAACTTTCTTCACGAATTAGCGTATTAAGAGGTGAATTTCATAAGACATTTAAAAAACTCGCAGTTCGTGCTTTATCGGATTTAAAACACTTGGCTATCGCCTCGTGTTTTAAATCTCAATAAAGTACTCCTGCCCGGTTTTTGAATATTATATATATATATAGGGTCAAGAGTCACAAGTCATTATATAGGTATATACTGTATATATATATATATACGTATATATATATATATATATATATATACTGACAAGAGTCACAAGTCATTATATAGATATATAAAGTGTATATATATACACTCTATATACCTATATAATGACTTGTGACTCTTGACTCTATATATATATATATATATATATATATATATATATATATATTTATCAATCCAAATTCATTCCGAGCTGCAATGATGAGCTGTGGTACGGCGAAACATATGCATTCCTTCCATCTAAGTTTAAAAATTGTATACAATAAAAAGATAAACTTTTAAAAACTTTAGTTCCAACGTTTTGGGGATCCCTCAAACGTTGGAAATAAAGTTTTTAAAAGTTTATCTTGTTATTATATATAAGTTACAAGTCTACTGTACAAGATTTTAAGAGCTTAATAAATATATAAGTGGTCGGACCTATTTACATGAATAAATTATGACAAATTATAACTAAATTTAATCAAAAAATCCCTCTAATTCAATCCCTAAGGAATAAACAAGTTGAGCTCACTTTATACACTCAAAACCCTTCTCTTCTAGTTGGTTCATTAACATCAGTTTTGTAAATAATTTTAACTCACATATCATTAATTCCATTGTGACCTGGCTCAAAAACTTGCATATAATTGCTCACCCACCATACCCCTCTGCTGTTTACCATACCTGGTAGCACTATTCTTATGATTATTGAAATGTTTTCTAAAATACCTGATACATGTAGTACTTCCAGCATAAATCTTACAAAAACTACATTTCCTACAAGTTAAAATGTAAACCACTCCAGATGACTCACAATTAAACGGAAAGTTGATAAAGTATGTACAGTACATTCTCCTTGGAACATACAGCCATCATCAACAAATCCACATATTTGGCAGTGTACTGGCTTTCCACACTTCTTCATATCTTTTTCAACATCAGTTTCCTTGTGTTCCTACCTTTAGCCCTAACTACTTCATCTTTCAAATTATGCAGTCTCCTGTAAGCCACCATAGGTTTATCCAGAAAAATGTTTTTCATACCCTCCAAAGCATGCAAATTAGGCAGAAGCAACTCTATAAGTCAACCTATTCCCAATAAGGTTGGATGAAAATTAACAGCTATAGGTATTCTATCTGAAGCTTTCTTTCTAGTTTTCCAAGAAACAAGACTCTCCCTATTCCTTTTTCTGGCCTTCAAAAATTGTGACTCCACCAATTTACACTTCAAACCCCTCCTAATCAGTGGATTTCAACCAATCCCTTAGGATTCAAAAGAAAATGATATGGTGGCCATGTTGGTTCCAAATACAGTAGAAGTTAATGAGATTCTTTTGTGAAAGTTCATCCAAGATGGCTGCATGACATCACATGCACACAACCCATAAACTCCCCTGAAAGCTCTTTAAGTCTTTCATCACAAACCTTTTCAGAATCTCACATTTCCCTACATGTAACTTTAAGAGCCTGTCCATAAGGTATTACCTGCTTGACATGCCTCACATGACAAGATCCATTATCTAAATTTTAATGCGTATCTGTTGGTTTACCATATAAATCTGGAAAGAGCTTATTACCTTCAAGTTTAACCATAACACTCTAAAACCCTACTTTTTGACCATTCCCAGGTATATTTAACCTCATTATGATAAGAATTATAGCATAATTAAAAAATTCCAAAAGCAATTATTTTCCATGTAACCAAATCAAAAAACATCATCAAGAAATCTCCAACATAACAAATGGTTTAAGTGATATCCATTTAACATCTCTCAATCTCTCCAATTTTGACATAAAAGTATATGCAAACAAAGGTGCAAATTTTGTACCCATCGCTGTGCCTAATTTTTGTTTATAGATCTTATTGTCAAATTCAAAATAATTATTTTTTAAAATTAACCTGGCCAAATCAACCAAATCTTCTACTGGAAGTTTCAACTCAAAATTCTTGCCAAATTCTTCAATAACTTCCTTCACATTCTTAAGTGCTTTCTCATATTCTTAAGTGCCTACCACTTCCATAATACAAATAATTGTATTCTCAGGGATATCACCCAAACCCTTCAACTTACATAAAAAAAATCTGTTATATATATATATATATATATATATATATATATATATATATATACATATACATATATATACATACACATATACATACATAAATACATACATATATAGATAAATAATTTTATATACAGCATACATACATACATACATACATACATATATATATATATATATATATATATATACACCTATACAACTATACACCTATACACCTATATATATACATATATACATATATACATGTAAGTAATACTACAGCTATCTGTGTAGTAAAAATCAGTAACAAACTAGTTTTAGATCACTTTACTCTGGAGAAATAAATTTGAATTCTATTAAAATTAAGGAGAAAAAATATCAAAACAAACATTGGAGTGATTAATATTTAATAACAATCTGGTACTTCAGATAATCTCAGATAAAATAATTTCAGATATTTTGGGGTTTTTTTGGTTCATATGACATTTGAGAAAATACAAAATCTAGCATTTATATGTCACCAGAACTTGCAAAGGAATATCTGGTCTAAAATTAAAGAACAGTGAAACAGAAGCAGGTTTGTTTAAGGTTAAATTAATTCAGGTCTCAAAAAAAGATCTGCAGCTAATTTGACATTAATGGATGACTACACAGAATAGGCTTTGGCACATTATGCTAGCATTATTTTGAGCATAATAGCATAGCAAAAGCATCGAGCATAATGCCAGCATTTTAGCAAAATTTTTGTATCATTAAAAAGGAAAAATTTGTCTAAAGTGATGAAATTCACCGAGAAACAGCCAAACATATATATTTCAGAGGTTTCTAGCCAAAACTAATTACCCCAATGTCACTGCATTGGCAAGCACCTATGCTAGAATTAATGTGCATTTGAAGCAGTAATGGATTAATTATGCCAATGAATGCATACAGCCAGCTTACCAATACTACCATGATAAATTCACCAATGGTCCTCTTCGACAACAAGTTCTTATATTCAAGGCATGCCGCCTTCTTAATCCAGTCAAGGTGAATGAGATGCAACCAGTTGCTGCTTGCATTGATGAACTGCATTGCATCCCCTTTTTGGACTCTGATCATCTCATTCAGTCCTTAAAGGATGAACTTCGCACTTATCTAGCCCATGCAGATGATGTAGCTTGTGAGACAGATGTGTTGCAATGGTGGAATCATCACTCAGAAGACCTACCAACTTGGTCTAAAGTATGTAAGAACATTCTCCTTCTGCAGCCATCTACAGCGGCATCAGAGAGAGTCTTCTCCCTACTTGAAAATTCTTTTACTCATCGGCAAGAAAGGGCTCTTGAAGACTACACTGAGGCTTGCATTATGCTACAGTATAACAAGAAATGAGTCGTTTGTGTCTCATAACTCTCATTGTTTTAACACTGACTGCCTTCATATGCAAGACAGATGCAAAATATTAAGCTCAGATTTTGACAAGATAACTGTTGCAAACAAAGCCTGTACGCTTTGAATCAATGTTACAACATGTTTTGTGTTATGCTTATTGACTGTTGGCACCAAGCCCAAATGTAATTTTCAGGTTTCCATTGAAATACATTCTAGTTACTGAAAATTTTTGTGTCTATTATTGTGTATGTATTGGTGGAACTTTCGAGCATTTTAGCAAGGCCATAAGAGCATAATAGTAAAAATTTTGAGCATTAAGCATTAGCATAACAGCAAAAAATAAAAGCATAATGTGCCAAAGCCTAACACAGAAGTAGCAGTACGACTGAACATTAATTCCTTATTAGAATTGAAAAGAAATCAATAAAAAATTATACAAACAGAAGTGCTAATATGTTAAAAATGAAACGATAAACGTTAGGTTGCATTAGCATAATCATTGACAAGTCTTTCAAAATTAACATTTTGAATGACCTGTTGCGGTTTATGCTAATGCATAGATCTTGAACAACTGGTATGTGTTTATGGAGCAAACAAACAGACAAAATACAATATTAGCTTGTTCTCGAGTTGAATAAATACAGTGACATGTCTCCCACAAAAGACACGCCTGCAAGCGTTAATCTTTCAGTATTACCACCAAAGACTATATACTGCAAATCGTACAAACGTCGCAAAAAAAAATCCAATTACCTTGTCATTCTTAAGTTTCTCATTCAGCATAGTTAACCATATCTTGAGCAAATCAGGCGTACTGGAGGCGTTCATATGTAGCCAGTTCAACATCGAGTTGATCCATTCACAGGACTCGACAGTCACCCGTTTGCCATCTACATGAACAGTTCGCACACCGCTAGATTGCTTCTGAGAAATATTGATGCCATCTTTGTCCTTCGTTCGTGATTTTAGAAACACGGTAACCAGTGCATGAACAATCAAACACAGAACGACGGTGTGCAATATGAGCAAGTAAACTTTGAACTGCAGACTCAAATGGTCAAGGCTTACAAAATTCACCATGGCTTGTGAAAGTGAATGGTAATAATTTGAAATATGGTAAGTTGTCTTCACCAAATTACTAAACAGGTCATCACCAAACATTGCTCGTTTCGATAAGATGACAAATCCAAATCCACGGTGTTCCCCGACACTCGATACAACAAATCTCCTGTCGTCTCCGAGTGAAGATGCAAGTCTGCTTGCTAGGTCACAATGCATTTAATGGCAACATTGTTATTAATCAAGCTTACGGAACGAAGAGTCATCATAAACCCAACGTTTATTGGCAAACCCGGATCTTATTCGTCTGTACGCTACTCTGCATCGGCGTAGCAAGTTTTGTAAATGGGAATAATTTCCAGACCAATCTTCAAATAACCCCTAGCAACGGACTCCAGTTGGGAGACGAGCATTGTCTCTCTCGGAATAAACTTAAACTGGCAACTCCATAGAACACCGGCATAGGAGAAAGGAGACACGGAGGAGGACAAATGCGCATTCCGAATTCAGTAGAAATACGGAAAACTTTAGTATATTTCAAGAAGTTGGGTCAAATGCGTGGAAAGGGACGAGTTATACCTTGCCATAAAATTTAATTATTGTGACTTTAAAATGATTAGGACAAACCTTCGTCCCCCCCCCGCCCACCCTTTGTTAGATATCTATTTTGAGTGACGTCCGTAAACGAGAAGTAAATAGTGATATCACTCGTAGGAACGAAATATTTCTAATTTATCCGTCAATCCTGTAATAGCTTTCTACGAAAAAGTATGGTATTAAAGTATCAAATATTTTTTCTGCAATATGATATTCAGAACTTCCTTGAAATTATTTGGTTTCACTTTATACTGAATAATGTGCCCATGGAGCTAAACTGATATTATGGCTGAAGCCTCTTAATCAAAGTTTCAAGGTCGAACTGACATGGCATACTTCACATGAGTCGAACTAAACTGTGCAGAGTCTTGCAGGAGACATTGTAATCAACTCTATAGTTTCAGTTGATCACAATGATATACGTGGAATCGTGGATAATCCACTCTAAGCTAGATTTAGACAGCCATTATCTTCCCTTAGCAGCAACTATGAAACGGCGAAGAGGGATTTTTTATTTCAAGACTGGGAAAAGTTTTTGCCCGAATTATGCTTACCCATGACTTATCACCTAGCGGACGCCCCTGAATACTAATCCAATAGGAGTCAGGTTGCGCAATTCCCGAGAAATAATAAAAATTATCAGAAATAAATCCGTAGTGATTGAAGTATTTCATCTTGTTCACTTCCAAGAATTGATTTCTCAATAACGTGCCGGTGGTGATGCTGTCATGAATTACATATATCTAATAATTGTCTAGTTTATTTGAGACTGGACAACGAAGAGTGGAACTGAAACACTGAGAGATAACAATTTAAGCCCCTAGTCGATGTCCATTTCTTGTCCCAACAACCAAGAATAGTTTCACCAGTATTGATGGTACATAAATCCCAAGGAGCAAAAGCTTTCAAAGAGCCATAACCTTGCAGTCGTGGTTTCAGTTTTTCGACCAAATTTGCAGTGTATCAAAAGTTTTCTCCATCTTAGTTGATTTGAATATGTACTCTCACCCCTACATATTATAAATTATTCAATCTATTCAAAGTCCTTTTGAAGATCGGTTGAAGTCTGTTCATCCATCTAATTTGCATGCGCGGTTGGGGGTTAACTCTTCAGTGCTCAATCGCATATCAGTACTATTTGACATACGAAAATTAGATTCACAAGCAGAATTCAATAGGTTTTCAAAAGAATTTTGAATTGATTGAAAAATCTGGACTCCAACGGCTTAAAGTGTTAAATTCTAAATACAATCTGACCTCTCATAAATATTATCTTAAAAAGATACGCAGCAAAATGCATTGATTGGAATTTGTTTGAATGTGGCTTTAAGGTTAAAACAGTCAAAACTAATATATAAATCATCCTCAGGGTATTACGAAATGATAACTTTTCAATTAACCTACACTGCCGAAGTCAACTGAAAAATGTTGACTCGAGCGGGATTTGAACTCGCACCTTCGGGATACCGGTCCGCCGCTCTACCTGTTGAGCTATCGAGTCCACAGGGGTTGGAGGCGAGTTTTATCCATTTTAAGTGCACGAGATATTCTCGTGACAACTTAACGCTATCCACGAGGATGGATGTGGGGTGTTTCAATTCTATTTCAGAATCATCCTCAGGGTATAATGAAACGATAACTTCACAATTAACCTACATCCGAAGGTGCGAGTTCAAATCCCGTCCAAGTCAACATTTTTCAGTTGACTTCGGCAGTGTAGGTTAATTGTGAAGTTATCGTTCCAAATATATAAATTTGACCAAGAGATACCAACGCTGTAGAAACGTTTAGCCGTGGACTTTGGACCCGTGGTACAACTAATGACCAACAGCAGCTATGGCTTTTAACCAAGATGCAAAGCGACCTACTGGTTTCCATTTTCTCGTTTGTATGTTAATTAGTTTACAGTGCTGACTTGCATGGCGTCCTAACGTTATGTAAGTTAAGGGCTTTTCTTACTGTAAAATGAGTTGCAATTTCTTACAGTTGAAAAAGAGATTTTATTACTATAGTCCATTTTGTTCCAGTAAGATTATAGGGGAGAAATGGAAAATTTTGCCTCAGCATCTTCACCTGATAGTCAAAAGGATGCGAACTACACAATTCCAGTGGAGAGGGTCGGAGCAAGGGCTGGGACCAGTTGAAATTTTCCTTTGACTGGTTAGCTGGTCAAACGAAAACCAGTTAACCAGTTAAAACAGTCAAAATGAAGAAGAAAGAATAAAAAACAATGATTGAACACAGAACGTCAAATATTTCAGTGAAATTTAAAAGAAACAATAAGATTCTCTCTTTGGTGAGGGTTCTCCAAATCTGACGTCATAATCATGGTTTTGCCTTTATAGAATGTTGTTTTGACGATCTTCACACCCGAATTGTTAGCTTTCACCATCAGAAGGATGCTTTTTTCATCATTTAATATGATTTTTCTTTTTTTGACTGTTTTACCAGTTAAACCAGTCAAAACTTTTTTTGACTGGTTAATATTTCTTTGATTGGTTGACTAGTTAAACAGTTAATTGGTCCCAACCTTGGTCGGAGCACATACGAATGACCATGAAAGTAAGTAATGACCATTTGGGAGTTTCTCCTCTGACAGGAAAAGAACATGCACTGCTAATACTTCTCCTTCCAACATCCTCGCTTACCTTTCTGAAACTGGTCACTCAGCTTCCATAAACCACCTCCGCATCCTATCCGCTTACACCTCACCTTCTGAACTATTAATTCGAGAAAGCCTTCCTGTTCACAAACTAAACCCCTCTCTCAATGCTAATATCGGGTCTGTTCCTCTTTCTTTATTCTAACCCTCTCGCACATCTAACCTCCGCGCTCACTTTTCATTCTGTCATGTAATTGTCTGATATATGTCATGTAATATAATCTGTCTAGCTACCTATATATTGTAATTTAAGAATGTATTTGTCAGTCTGGTGATGTTGCTGGATGCAACGAAATGTTAGTCCTTCGCGCAATAAATTATTCTACCAATTTTAATTTTATCATGGCTTTGTTTCGAGTTTTGTACTGGGAACTTATTTTTCTTTTACGTTTGAGACTCCCGCCTGGTTATTCAATTGCAGCGGCTATCAAATAGGCTCTCAAACGTCTTGAAATGTATTGTTTTTGTATCCTACATTTTCAGACTTTTCGGAACCTATTTCAAGAGTAGGAAATTGTCTTAAAACAAATGCAAAACCGAATACCATTCTTTCCGAGTACATTCAGACGTGCACTCGTCGACATACCAATTAGGCATCGCCAAATTTGCGGCTCAGAGAGGCACACCTTTGCCAAATCTTGGGGATTTAACAGTCATGTCGTAAATGAGTAAAATAGCCCTGCGTTAGCCAGACTAAAATAATAAAGGATTGATCCTGCGAGAAAGAGTCAACAGGATAGTTTTGGGGGTTTTTTAAGACCCTAAATTAGCACTGTAGCCAGGCTATCAATTTTGTTTTTTCCTGACCTTCATAATCTACCAACAAATTTAAAATCAATTTTGAGAAATAAAATTCAAGTTAACGTTCAGAATTTCTGTCAGATTAGAGAAGTCCCAAGCATTCGCCTATATGATCCACTAATTTAAGTAATTTAATTTCATAATCAAATTAAATTCACCTACGCGACGTGCAATCGCTTGTGCATGTCGAGTGCGGACTGTATTGACTTTAGCGACACTTCTCAAGGTACATGCGTCGACCCCGAAGAAGCTACTGCTCGTTTTTTGGAAAACTCAAATTGAAAAGCTTTTGGAAGACATATCGTCTCCTTTAAGATCTATATCAAGCTGTCTCCTCCTGAAAAGGCATATTCCTGTTGCTTTGACGCATTGATCACATAGCTATAGGAAAGCTTTCAAAGAGCCGTTTGGAAGAAGGCTCGATGTTCATAATAAAAATCTTATGCACATGAATTTGTCTTGGGCAAACAAGTAAGGCAGGGTGTCACTCTTGGCTTGCTCTTTCAATCCAGCCTTTTCCCGATCCTTATCTTCTTTTTTAATATCTTTAGGGACTGATCAAAAACATTTTCTGCGCCAAGCCCTTTAAACTCAATGAAAACGCCCATATAGAAGTTGAAGAATAACTTAATTCGAAGTCAAATTTGACTATGGGATGAACTTGCGCAAAATGAAAATGAGTCAGATACAAGCACACTAGTTGACCATTACTGCATGCTTCACAAGCAATATGACTATGATAGTCGGATAAATTAGAACTTTTCTTAACTCTTCCTGGGCGGGATCATTCTTCTACTTTTTTTCTCTGGCTAAGGATAGACGATTTTACTTATCAAAGGGAAGGGTTCTCCTGGCTATCCACCTCAAAGGGTTATGCACCTCAGCATAGTAATCGACCACCCAGGAAAAGCAAGAATCAAAAGGACAAACTAACAACTTACCCAAAAGGAATACCTTCAATTGAGACTGACCAGTGAACGAATATTTGCTTTTGTTCGACCATTAAGTTTGGTTTTAATCATACGTGTATTAAACTTACACATGACTAGTTTGTGTGGACAAAAAGTCGTCTAATTTACATCCAAAAACAGTCTGGGGTTGAGCGGGCTTCCAGACCGCTTGACTTTGTTAGGGATTATGGCAATTCAATTCACCCAATCACCCCATTCACTCCAAGTTCAACGGTCCCCAAATTCGAGTGCGTTGGCTTGGGCATTCATGCGCAAACGGAAAGTAAGAGTGGAAGTCGGACTGGAGCATGTCTCTCAGCGCTTAGTTTGTATAAAAAAAATTTTCCCAAAAATAGTAAAGTTCATGCAGTTGAAAAGAATCATCTGAGCGGTGATTGTTGTAAGTTCCTTGTATTGACATTCATACAATGACGGCCTTAAAATTAGGGGTTTCGGATATTATGCACACCCATTTCATTATCATGAATGAGATTTTAGTAGTGACTATCCTTGAATTTGTTCAAAATAAGACATCAGTAAATGAATATATTGGTATACCAAGAGTTGAAATATAATAACAGGAGTATTATAAGGAAAGGTAAATTATTGAATCTATGCATGTTTATGGTAATGTTTAAAACACACTTCTCTCAGCAACTATTGCAGTTGCCATGATATAAAATTTTCTCGTTTCTCTGCTGTCAAACCCGCGTTTACTGCATGTATGTTTACGAAGATTCGGGCATATGTAGTTATTATACTTCAAAGGTCTGAATCACTCTAATTTTAAATGAAGAAACAGAAATGGATTTTTGTGTTTTAAATTAAAAGCATTCTATTGAATAAAGAAATTGCCATGGCAACTACGTAATATCGACAATGGAATTTTTGTGACTACTATTCATAAATCAAGTTTCAATGCTTACTACTTCTACTGCAACTATTTCCAGAAATTTTTCTCGAATTTTGACTTTTCATTTGTTGATGTAGAATAAAGGAAGTCTTGAGGAACCTAATTTACATGTTTCAAAAGCCTAAAATATCACTGGACCCAGATGAAGATTCTTGAGTAAGAATTTTTCCATATATATTTATGTATTTCCTTGATTTTGACTTAATTTTATATTATAGAATCTGAACATGTTTTGAATCTCAGGTGGACAGAAAAGACGAAAAAGTACAGTAAAAAAATTTAAAGAGCTGTTGGAAACGCCGAGTGAAAAATTCAGGATGATAGGACAGGCAAGAATTTGTTTTGAAAAAGATTTTATACTAAGCAAAGGTTGTAAAGTTACTTGCGTATACATCGGTCTGTGGGAAGATGGTACAGAAATAGCAGTAAAACGCATGTTAAATTGCAGTGTAAAACAATCAGCAGAAAACGAGAAAACATTTCATGAACTGCCAAAAATGAAGGATGCAAAGAATGTTCTGAAATACAGATATTTTGGAAAAGATAAGGATTTTTCTTATCTTGTTCTTGACCTATGTGACATGGCACTAAAGGAGTTCGTGGAGTCAAAAAGTTTAGACTTTTTGTAAAAGAAAGGTCCGGTGTTGATCAGAAAGATACTAGAAGGCGTCCAATTGCTTCACAGAAAACCAGACTGTATCCGACACAGAGACCTAAAGCCTACGAACATTTTGGTTGATTCGGAGGGTCACTTGCGCTTGGCCGACTTTGAGGTTAGTAAAATACTTGAAGAGGGGATAAGTACAGTTAGCGCTAGTCCAATAGGAACTGAAAACTGGGTAGCTGTGGAAATTTTAGTAGAAGCATTTCACGGGAAAAAAGGCAAGATACAAGAGACAGTCAGACATTCAAGTTGTCGGAATGCTCAGTTGTTTCATTCTAACCAAAAAGCATCCTTTTGGAAATAATCCCCGCGAGTGTGACGAGAATATTATGAATAACAAACCTGTAAACTTGAATGAAATATCAAGCCAAAAAGCCCATGATTTGATTTTATGGATGCTAGAACACAATGTTAGTGACCGTCCATACGCTGAAGAAGCTTTAGAACATTCTTATCTCAAGGATTTCGTAACAGGTAGGTAAATTAGTTTTAATAAATTAAATTAATTATCAATTAACTAATTCATAATTTTTGAATTGAGTAAACAAATAGCGTTTCATTTTTATAATAATTGATAATTTGCCACTTAATCAATTAAATTTCTCTGGATTTAGTTAATGACCTATTAAATTCACCAATCCTAGGACGTTATGGAGAAATGTGTTCATGATACTGGACAGAATGACGCGTCCTATTATATTTGTCTTTGAACTTTGGACACGGAGGGTTCTTTATTCAAGTATGTAAAACATTGCGCCTGACCCCCCACAGTCTTAACCCTTTACCGGCCAATTATTTTTGAGTTGTTTTAGGTTAATCCACTTATAATGCGATTTTGCGCGATTTCTTCATCGAACACCGACAAAGCGTTCCACATCAAAGGACACAAAATTATACTGCGGGTATATAACAAGGGTGGGACTATGTTGACTCTGCTCATGTGAACTTGTTGTCCCCGTCAGGGGGTAGAGCGGAGGACCAGAGACGGAGAATTCATTCGCTCGCTTGTTTGATCAGTTTTTCAATAATGTTATATCTAAGAAATTTGAAATTGCGCTTTTTTGCTTTATTTGTCGATTTGGCATGATTAAAAACCAGAAGAACAATAGAAAGGTCATATACGACCTTTCTGGCTGGTTAAGAGTTAAGAGTTAAGAGCTGTCGTAGGGGAAGGAAATACATCACAACCAACTGAAGGCAACTTCTATTAAGTAACTGTGGGACACTGGTAAAATAATTATGTCAATAGTGCACGCTATGTATGACATAAGCGCATAAATAAATGAACTGGAACTTTGTATACATCTTGAGCTAATATTTAGTTTTTCTTTCCAAAAGTCATCGACAGATTGTTATGATGTGTTTTGGAGCTAAAGCCAAAATATTTGCTCAGAAAATGTCCTGGCCTCTAATATTTTTATCGTCAAAACTTGAAAAAAAGTTTTCGCTGTCTGTGGTCTGTAAGTATTAAACGCATTTTCTTGGTTATTCAGACACAAAGGGTTGGGATCGCCAAACAACTTTGACAAGCGCATTTCCATCAGGCATGGAAAATACGGCAAGAAGAAGACGGACGGCTACCAGCAGAAATAGCGGGCTTTCGTTCGGAGGTTTACACATGAATCTAAGCACTCATGGTAAGCATCTTGATATTAAATCAGTGATTGTTGGTCTGATATTTGACATACATTCACTGTATTCATAGAAAAGGCAACAGGCTTTAGAATATGTTTTATCTATGAAGCCTGATGTAGCAACAGACTTCCGTGGCATGAAACTAGCATGAAAAGTAGCGGAAGTTTCCTCCTTCTCCCTGTTCCCCCCTACCTGTTAATTGAATCTTGTTGAAAAGGGCCGGGATGGGTTACACGTTTGTGCCGGTGAAGTCACGGACCGGACGGGTCAAGATAAGGTGTGGAATTACAATCGTCCCATCTGAAATAAACAGGAAATATTGTAAGACTGTTCGTTCTCGTCGTGAATCGTCAGAATCGTCTTGTCGTTTTCGTTAAATATTTTTAATTAGCACCCGCGGGGCGTTTACTTAGGTGATTAGGATGATTACGTCACTAAGTGACTGGCTTTGCCAGAAATAAGTGAAAATCATATTTTGTACAGTATGGTCAAGATAGCAACAAAACGTGGGTGTTATACAATTACCAAAACCATTTATACTTTGAACAACGTGGAGTCACCATGGAAACTGCAGCCAAGTCGCCATTTATCATAGGAAAATTGTATGAATCATTTAAATCGGTATCCGAGTTGCTAGTTATCGCAGCAAGGTCGTTATATTACTTTTTTGTGTGATAAGATTGGAAAACTTCATTGAAATGTCTACAATTCAAATAAAGACATTAAATTCTTTTGCTCTCATTGCAGTTGGAAATTTCGCTTTTCATATCTCAAAAGTCGAATTTTACAATTTCCCCTCACCTTTTTGAGCAGTCACCGGTATCAGTTGGCAGATTGTGTGAACCAAAGATTTTGACTTATTAATTTAACATAGTGTAACTCATCACCTATTGTTCGTCTTTTAAATTCAATACTATAGGACCAGCAGGCCCCTATGGAATCTATGTCTGGTTGGTTTTCTTCTTCGCGGTCTTTCTCATTATCATACTGTATCAGGTGCTTGTCTCAGGATCATTGCTTCATTACTGGAAATGTCGCCGAGGGTCAATCCCTGGACGCCACATGGACTTCTCCTTTTGTTCTTACGAAAATCCAACTTAGGTAGTGTACCTGTTAAATCATCGTAGAGAAATTTTTGATGTCACAAGTTGAAAAGGTTTGAAATGGTTATAACAATTTGAAAATTCTGAGCAAAGAGGCTAAGTATTTAAGGGGTAAAAGTACTCTTTCTTCGCGTGCAACCGAGATTTACTTCCACTCGTTCACCTTTTAGCTCCAAGTCGTACATACCTGCACGATTTAATTCATACAACGTACATTCATAACTATAAATCAACAGATTTTCAAAAGAATTTAAGTTGAATGAATAATCAAATTACTGTAGGAAATTTTGGAACTAGAGGGTCTGGGATCTAAAGGGTTAACTAACAAGGAGCTAGAAATTGCACCCAGCACTAGGTGGCGCTGACTGAACATTCAGTTTGAACACATTGTAGAAAGCCAACCACTAAGTAATAAGTTCACTTTCAAAATGAAATATATTGTGACAACATCGCAAGGTTTTCAGTTGAAACTTTTCAGACATGCAATACATGCCTTGTATCTGCGATACCACTACTGACTTGCATTATATTTTGCTATTTTCTGGGCGAAAATCGTTGGCATCTTTACCACTTTTGGTGAATATAGAAAACATAACCTTGTAACAAATATCAGCGCCCAGCGAAGAACACGAAGTATAGTCATAAAGAAATAAATTTTAATCTGACGTTTAGCCATAAAGAAATAACAGTTTAATCTAACGTTTCGTTGTCAACTTAAAATCTTCAGAGATTTTATTATTTACATCATGAGGGTATATAATATAGGATATAAATAGTAAAGTCTCTGAAACGTTGTAATGGTTGACGACGAAACGTCAGATTAAACTTTATTTGTTCATCGCTGTACTTCGTGTTCTTTGCTGGGCGTTGCCTCTGATATTTTTTGCAAGTGAAATCGTTTGGAATTAGCCAGAGTAAAATAACTGAAGACTGTTCCCGCCGTGACATGCAGTTAAACGAGAGACAAAAGAACAGACAAAGAGATGGAGGAGTCTATTTTTGATGTCCAAGATCAAGCTATAAAAAACAATTGTTAAGCGATAAAAGTCGTGACATAAAAGTAAAATATACTTGCAAATTACAGGGTGTGTGGAAGCCATAATGAAATGGTACTGGATATTTTGAGTAGTTGAAGCACGTTTGCTCAAGTTGAGTACAAAAGCAAGCACGACACGGTTGCAAGGGTTGTTCTTTACAAAATATTGTAAAGAATGATTAAAATAATTGTGACAAGTAGGATCAACATGAGCCACAGAGAGTCGAAGGAAATAATGAGGGGAAATTACTTTAGAATTTCAATATGCAACCTGATAGGGATATCCACTGTCGTAGCACAGACAATGAAATTCCCGAGAAGCTATTAGGAGAACGGTAAAGATTACTATGTTGATATTGCTGTGCTTACATATTGTAAAGTAGAAGATCAAACGAGTGAAAAACATAAGGAATGTCATGATCTGGATGGAGAAATCTGAAACGTATGGAATACAATAACAAATATTGTGCCCATAGTATTGGAAACGCTGAGGACAATACCAAAGACGGCGCTGAAGACCAACCTGAAAGAAATAGGCATTCCTAAAAGAATGAGCATAATACTCTTCTCAGATAGGTTCCTACACGAGGAATAGTGCTGTAAATCGAGCACTTGTAAATCGAGCACAATTTTGCTATTGTACAGAGTCCAAGAAAAATTAAAAAATATGAAGAATACTTGTAGCTAGAAACAGATCAACACTTTCACTTAGCCTGCCAATGATTTCACTAACTTTGTAAGGACATTTAGACACTATTTAACCTCTTCGCAACTCTAAATTCAAAAACATTGTGTGATGTAATGTAGCAGGACCAAAAGCAAACTACGATTTAAAGCCATTAGAGAACCCTGGAATAATGGCAACCCTTAGTAAACATTAAGGTCTTGAATCATTATCAAGTGTAAAAAAGGTGACCGATCGATAGATCGGTTAGTTGATTGATGAAATGATCGAATGAGCCATGAGTGTGTGTGTTTGGGTGTCAGAGCGAGTGAGAAACAGGGTAAGGAATGAAAGAACTAGGGTAAGGGAAAGGAATGAAGGAACTGCGTGGATGAGTGAGTTATTGATTGAGGAAATATATTATTGAATGACCGTAGGAGTGAATGGGTGGGATAATTTATGCACCATATGCCTGGGAATTAATGTTCGGTCGTGTCCGAAACACTTATCAGTAAAATTATGTTTGGGATCGCGCAAACATGACAGGCCTAAAGTGAGCAAATCCTAAGAATAACGCAGATTACTAATTATCATTATATACATGATAAAAATTATGTAATAAAAACATATATATATATATATATATAAATTCATTAAAAATTCATGAGGAAAAGACAAAATATAATCATAAGCGTGTCGAATCTATATATGTGATAAAGATACATGTGCCTTTATACGTGAAGAAGTTCAATTGTTTTCGGCTTACGAACGATAAATTTCTAAACTATCTTCACGAATTAGCGTATTAAGAGGTGAATTTCATAAGACATTTAAAAAACTAGCAGTTCGTGCTTTGTCGGGTCTAAAACACTCGGCTATCGCCTCGTGTTTTAAATCCAGATAAAGCACTCCTGGTCGGTTTTTAAATATTATATATATATATATATATATATACACACACATATACGTACATACATAAATACATATACCGTATATATATATATATATATATATATATATATAAAATTTGTTGAAATGTAAATACAGGTATTGAGCATATGATAAATTGGTAATACCAAAAGAACAATTCGGTTTAAATGTAGATTTTATTTTGCATTTTAAAGAAAGGGAAGACAGCAAATTTGATCTCCTTAAAAAGAATATTCCATACAACTTAGCCCGTCGTATATGCACATTAGTAGACGATAAGGAAACAAGAGATAAGAGACTGTAAGAACTAAGTCAGATAGTAATTAAACGAGGTTATCCAGAAAAAATAATTCAAATCGGCCTCACAAAAGCTCTTGATTTAAACCAAAACGAATTGAGAACATGTCAACGAGACCAAAACCAAGAAAACTGTCTGACATTAGTAACCACATTTAATCCCAACAATCCAAACATATTTCCAGTGATTAAGACAGACATACAAATGCTAATGAGCAGCCCGAAAATGAAATCTGCCCTTTCCACAATAAAAATAATCCATAGCAGAAGGCAACCACCCAATTTAAAACAACTGCTTGTAAAGTTGAAATTCGCGGAGAAAACAGAAGGAACTGTGTCGAAGCGTGGGGGGAATAAATGCTACACTTGCAAACAATTGAAAACGGGGAATTCATTCTAATTCAAATCACATGACCAGCCCTTCAAAGTCAAACAAAATATGGATTGTAACAGTAGATCTGTGATATACGTGCTAGCCTGCGCGGGATGCGGAGGTAATTACATCGGTGAAACAAAAACTAGACTACGGGAAAGAATGACTGTTCACCGACAGCACATCAGGGACACCAAATATACAATTTTACCAGAAAGGGAACACATCGCACAATGTGCGGGTGATAAGGAGATCAAATTTACTGTCTTCCCTTTCCTCAAAATGCAAAATAAAATCTACCTTAAACCGGATTGTTCTTTTGGTATTACAAATTTATCATAGAAGTATATATAATCAAGAGTTCATGAAGAAAATTACAAACGGAAATCATAACCGGGTCGCCTCTTTAAATGCGATAAAAAACGTTTACTCTTCTACCCAAAATTTTGACGCTTACAAAACAATAATTTCTAAACTTTCTTCGTAGATTAGTATATTCAAGGATTAAACGTTTTCTGAGCCACCAAAATTTGAGGAGAAAATTAAGGGTGTTTTTATCACATTTAAGGACACGACATGGTTACAATTTCACTTTGTATTTTTCTCATGTATAAACAACTCAGTTGATGTTAAATGTTTGACAATCTGTCTTTTTCCAGGCGGGCGAAGTTCTATTTGGATAGGCACATCTATTGGGATAGATGTACCTAAAATGGCGACGTGGGTCGCGTGGGAAACATCATCGGTGGATGAATGTCCTATCTGCTAATCATGACTTCTCAAAAGTTTATTACTATGGTGAAGAATATGGCTGGAAACCGTTTATTCTTTCATGAAAGAAGTTGACTTGTTACCAAAGACCGCCGTTTTAGACGTGAAGATAAGAAATTACCAAATACTAATAATGTTCCAGAGTCCCTATTTAATGTTTCGTTTTCATCTAAATGGATGAAAGAACTAAGCGTTAATAGACAAAAGTAAGTTACGTAACATGGTAAGCCTAAAATTAGCGTGGTCCTCTGGTCATTCTTTGCCGCAAAAAGCTTTTGCCACTGAAGGTATCAAAGTTTTCGTTTTTGCAATTGACCACTTTGCGCGAAGGAGAATTTCTCTGCATAAAAACAATGTATTTCCAGTTCAACGGAGTATAACATTCAGTTTTTATAAAATATATTCTCCCCATCCCCATGAAGAGTATTATGGAAGATGGAAGATCTACAACTGGCTAATGGGATATTATTCCAGAAAGGAGACGAAGATTTAGTGGAAATTACGATGAACGACTGAAAAAGTTTCCCATTCTATACATTTTGAATGAAATAGGAAAACAAAGAAGACAATCAGTTGCTTCGTTGACAGCCGAAAAAAGTCCAAACAGAGTATTTTCTTGAACTAATAGTCAGTGTACTTGTGTTGATCGTTATTGTATTTTTCCTTTCACAAACCTAAATGATGACGAAATAAAAATATGATCACTTATACCACCGCAGCACCTTGTACATCTAATCGCAAACGCATGAACGCAGTAGACAGATCAGATTACCACCAGCAACTGTAAGCATCTTGACACCTGCACCCACCATGAGAATAATTAACTGCGGTTTTCTTCAGTTTTGTCTTTTGTTGGACTCTGTTTAAGAATGACTTCAGTTTCCTCGTGTATTGTTTTATGGGCTGCTAGCAGAAGTTTTCGCTGATCCCTCTTCACTGTTTATAAAACCAACCAAATTAAAAATAAATTGTAATACTAGCAGTGTCTGGCAGGGAGCAGGGAAGACTGAAAAAAACCCCTCCATTTACCTACAATTCTGACCAAATATTTCCGGGACAACATAGCAAGTGACTTCCAAATAACCATACCATACACGAAAGAGGGAATATCGCTCGTTCGCTCCCCCCACCCCGCTTCATTCCACCATTTTAGATGATGCTGGATAGGTCACACGCAAACCAAAAAATCGAGCAAAAACTTACAACAATGCAGAGGGGAAGGGGTGCATGTGAAAAGTTTATTGATTTTTAAGTTTCATCCCAATATTTACGAAAGTCATTTGGGTCGAAAATATAGGATGCTATTTCAACGACTCCAGCCGTTGGGTTCGGAATGCAAACTGTTCATGCTTTCGATTTGTTTTGTCTATCTTTTTAACGTCTTTTAGTCTATTTCCCAAAGAATGTAACGGTCATAACAACTCAGTGAAAACTATAGGCTTTGTAATTATGCTCAAGAAAAAACTAGGCTTAAAAAACATAGCAAGGTATAGCAAAAACCCGTACCTTTCTCTTTTACAGTGATCTTCTGAATTTCAGGGAGAAGGAAAGAGTGCACCAACTCAGACACAATTTCTTCAGACTGTAATCTTGTTTTCCTATAACAAATATGGGAACAAAAATTAAATTTTCAATTCAGACGAATTTAATTGACAATCTCCCCGGCCTAGTTTAAATTAATTAGTAAGCGATTACCCGGAAATGGAGAGGATATTCATTATATAAAAAGAAACAAAAGAAATAAAAAAGAAAGTAAAAAAAGTCGACAGCTTTTTACTCCCAAGAATTTTTTTAAACTTTATTTTATGGTGGTATTGTTCTTACGTTTTTTCCATTGCATAGGCCACTTCGTTGATTTTCTTAGCTTTCTCTTGAATTTCTTTTCTTGCCTGTGAATGGTTAGCAAAAGAAATAACTACTTTCATTGTCGCATTGTTGCGTGCCAAGGTTTCTTAATTATTTACTGGACAGGTTCCAGCTAGATTCGTTACCAAAACATTAAAAATACGCAATCTTTATTTTTATGTTAAACTATGGTTTGAATTAGACTAAATATATTCCATAGATAGCTGCAGTTTTAAAACAGATCGTTTTGGAAAAGCATTATTTTAATATAAAAATGAAACCAGTTATCAAACACGTTATTTATAAATAAACCTTATCAGAAAAAGTGAGTGAAGCAAACAGAATCCGAAGAATAAACACGACTTTTGAGTAAATTACCGAAATTAAACCATTCGTTTGCTTCCTATATCAAACCATTTACGAACAATCCAAAAACTAGAACTTTCCTCATTTAGCAGCAACTAAGGCAATTCCAAAAACAATTTTGCACGATACTTTCACATTTTACTTAATACAGACAACGTAAGGCGTTGTTGCACGTGCAATTTTGTACCTCGTTCTTGTCCTCTTGATGTATGCATTAAGCTCACGAGAACCTCGAGGTTCTGAAGCGAATCATACGCATAAATCTTCCTTCGTGGTCTGCTCTGGGGTTATTACATACACCAGGATGACAAATAGAAGACAAAATCGCACGTGTAACAACAGCTTAAAATGAGTCATTTCATTTGTTTTTCTTAAATCATAAACAATTCATAAAGGAAACACAGAGGAAGATCATAAGCTTGCTCCTGCACGCTTTTCTCCTCAAATTTTTGCAGCTAAGAAAACATTTATTGGCACATTTTCTTCGTTATTTCAATAGCTCAAAAAATGTGCTTTACTGGATCTAAACACTAGGCTGTCACCTGGTATCTTATATGCAATACATTACTCCTATTTGGTTTTTAGATTTTACATATGGATTTTCATATTTGAATTGATAATTTCACAGGCTTCATATAAACAACATTCCGAATGTGAAGATTCAATACCACAACATTTTTCATGTGAGTCAGACGTTTAACTCATACGTACTTAAAGTCAAGTATAAATTAAACTGGTCGTTCGAAAATTGCCCAATCAGAAACGCGAAATGATTTCATCAACGTAAAAACCTCAGTACGTCAAAAATTAATAAATTAATGCAGAAGTGCTTTTGAGCGGTATTTACGTGCTTGTCGGTGTGCTGCAGAAATCTCACATGTTCGACTTCTACCGCCCCCAACTTGGGCGTATTACATCATAAGCACGCACTGCTTTAATATTTGTAGTCCCTGGGTAGTCCACATTTTATATACAAAAACGTCCCAATTACATATACAGTATGTAACGAAAATTTCAGGAGACAATGTTCTAATACCATTTGTAAGACGCTTTTAAGGTTTTTTCATTGAACTCTAAAGAGACTGGAACGATACTTCGTCATACCAGGCCTCACGATTGAATGAAACCGAGATGGGAGCAGCCATACAGGCCAAAAACGCGCGCGTGAAAAAGTTGTATTGAATATTCATTTTTCATGGACGGTTAATTCTGAAAACTATGCAGTTCTACGGACACTGTCCTCTACTTAGAATAAAAAAGAAAATTGTCAAAAACCCCATAATTTGGGTTAAGTTTTTTGCAAATGTTTGCGCGTTTTATCGCGTAGGGAACTGGGATGACCTGCAAATGGACCTACTTGTCAGCCTCCATGTTGGCTTCAAAATAGAGTTTGCAGGTATCCTTCCAGTCTTTTTAGAGTTCAGTGGGAGGTTTTTCCATACGAAATGACACGTGAGATTTCTACGACGGTGAGAGGTTTGTATCTGAAAGAGAAATGTCCAACAGTGATAGACTAATTTTGCACATGCAGAAGCTACAACCTAAAACGAAACTCTTGAGACTGTTTCTAATTAATCCCAAATAGAATGATATATTTCTACAAGAACAAATCAAATATATACGCTTTCCCTCTACCAATGCTGTTCACCAAACACGGTAAGCAGAACGATTCCTCTGCTCCAAAACCTTTAAATACATTAATTTTTTTTTGCTTTTGTTCGACTCTGTTCTCTCTGTTCTTGCTTTGGTCTGTCATTTGTTCTTATGTTCTATAGGTGACTGACATATCGGAGACTGAGCGTTAAAGAATTAAAAGTTATGTTGAAAGGGGAACGGAAAAAAACAAAGATTTATGATATGGTGTAGGACGTTTAAGGTTGCAGAATAGCAAAATTTGTGCATTTTTTGCAAAAGCCTGATCTAATATTGCGTAAGATGGATCCCTGATGGATAATCACTTTCTACTGAACACTACTGCCTCAGGTCAATGGTTTTTTTAATACCAAAAAGCTCAAACTAGAGTTTAAAACCGCGCATACTGTAATCCATCCCGTATGTTCTTTTACCTGATCTTCAGCCGTTTTGTTAACTGTTCCTATGATAATATCTTCAAGATAAGTATCAACAGTCTTCTGGTGAACTTTAACAACCTATATACAATTCAAATAAAAACATACGTCGATAAAATCCTGGTTCTGACTGTTTTAATAAAAGCGAATGCAGTATCCTTTATGTTACTATAGGGTGCACAATCTTCATTTGCCACCTCCCCCGACCAATATAATTTCCCTTTTGAAGCATTATGCGCTCACGGTCTAAATACCATTCTTTTGAAATTCAAAATAGAAGCGAGAAAAGCCTGGAACGTTAAAGGGCAGTTAAGGGGTGACCACATGGTCTGACGAATGACTATATTACAAAAAGTCATTATAGAGTTGTTGAGCTTTAGGGATAAAATTCAAGATCATCGACGGCCGTCGTCGGCCAGCCAGATTTCCCTTTTAAAAATTGGTCGACGGCACTTTGGATTCCATTGAAGAAAAAAGCGATAACATGACAGGCGGGGTTTGGACTAGGCCCAAACGTCTGATTTTATCAGATCATCGTGACCAGCTGGTTCATGAAAATTATTTTCCGCGCTGCTACTTGAGAACAGCAATTTTAAGCATCTATTTAGCGCACTAGACTTACAATAACCATAACTAATGAATGAAACTGAAAGGGAAGGATGGCAGGGTATTAGGAATTGTAAGCAAACATAACGCGGACGCCTTCCGTAGAAGTAAAAAGGAGAGAGTGATCGAAAATAAACAAAATGAATAGATTTCTAGTCCCAAGAATAATCACTTTGCCATTCTCGTCTTAAATTAAACGTCATTTAGGGGATTTTCTCGTATTCAGAACAGTGGTGTAGCCACGAACTAGAAAATGAAGGGGTAGGGGCTAACGAAAATTGGGCTAATGTACCCATTCTTATACTACAGACAGTCGTAGCAAAGCCTTTGTCGTAGGTAAGGGAGGGGGGATGGATCCACTTTACTGGATTAGATGACTTCCTTTTATATTTACGTGAAAGTGGACTTGAAGTCTGGGAATTCGTGCATTCAGACTGTTTATAAAGGTTTTCAAACCTGGGACGTTGCGTCCCCATAGAGAGTCTAGGGGCATGCCCTTGGCAGTCGCGTAGCCAGGAATTTGAAAATGGGGGGCAGGTGACAGGGGAAATTTTAGACCAATGTACCGACAAGACATCAAGTTTTATATACATTGTAAGTTTACAGTATCATCTTTCTGGAGCTTCTTTCTGCGAAAAAGGAATAAATGATTCCTATTTTGCCAGCTCTGGTTGGTATAATGGTATTAAATTTTGAAAATGATTTAACGCAAAAGTGCGCACATCACGTGAGCTATGATGTAAACCAAGAGACCTCCTTTTTCGATCATCACCGCTACCACAACCACTTTGTCCTGAAGGTTGCCCGAATCTGTCACTTTTTCCCGTTAAAAAAGAAGAGTTCCAAACGAACATTTTGTATTAAACGTCCTTCCTATACTTAACCTTTACCGGAGCTTTAACAATTTTTTTAGCTTGATAATTCAAAAGCAAACGGAATCCGCGACAGACAAGCTCAATGTACCGGGAAATGTACTGGATGTACGGACAGACCTAGTCAAGACGAAAAGTGGGGGGTAACTGCCCAACTGCCCCCTGCCCCCTTGGCTACGCTAATGACCCTCGGTCCTTGGGCTACACAGGATGAAGTTAACTCATGGAACGACGAAATGTTTTGGTCAAATTTAATGCCAAACTTTTCAGCAGAATTCTCTGAAGTTATTTGGAGGTAAGCAAATATAATAAATTATTTAATTGACGGTCACGCAATCGTCCGTGGTTTGTTTGAAATGCTAAAAGTTTAGATTATTTGCTTGTCATCTTAGCTTGCTTAAGGCCACCAGTGGGTCAGTTTTAACCAAATGCCTCGTCCTACATAGACAATACAGCACTTCATTTTTCTTTTTCCAGAGTTATTAAAATCTTACCTTCAGACTGCAAACAAATTTAACTGCCAATGAATTATCGTTAGCCTAACCTGTTTAAATATCTCGTCTTCTTCCCTGCGTCGTCGTTCTTCCACTTGACGTCGACCACTTTCCTCGGCTTCTCTCATCCTTCTTTCTCTTTCAGCAAGCATCGCAAATGCGTGAATCCTTCGAGCTTCCTATAGACGATGTAGAAAAGATAATTTTGAAAGAAAATTAAAAACATAAGAAAGACTCTAAAAATATAAGAATAAGAAATTGAGGAAAAAAAACCCTAAAAAGGAAAGAATTTGGTATCTGAATTATATTGCCAGCTATTTCCACCACTCAAAAGTGATAAATTAGCGAATGCATTCTTTGGCGAGGCCGCACTCAAGTTATGCAGTGCCACTGTACCTGCAAGCGAATCAGTTCTTTATTCAGGAAATCGAACATATCGGAGACTGTTGATCCCTCCATTTCAGAGAGTGCTTCGTTCACAAAAGATTCCTGCAAAAATAAAGATGAAAAATGATCATAAGTTAGTTAAGTAATTGTGTACATAACTTCATTTAATTTGATTTTGTTTCATTTGTCCTTCGATATGCCATCCTAAGTAGTATATAAATACTTTGTTGTAATATGCGAGATTGTACAGTGCTATGCTAGTCTACAGTACAATGCGCCGTACTATAATAGCCAATGTGCAACAACGCGATGTAGCACTGTGTATATTGTTTTTTTTTTATTATTTTTGTGAAATTTCTTGACTTTAGTTGTTTTAGTTTATTTATTGTGTTACTTCCCTCCTTATTTCACTTCTTACCGGTTAAGCTTGTAGTTAAATTAAAATTAATTTAGTAATGTAATTTTTGTTTCGATTAGATTAGGTTAGGTTGGGTTGCGTTGGGTTAGGTTGGGGTAGGGTAGGATACGTGTGGATAAATTTGCCTACGTTAAATTAGGTTTTGGTAAGTTTGGTTAGATTAATATAATTTATGTTAGCTCTAGCTTAGGTAGGTTAGCTTAGATTAGGTTACTTTAATTTAGTTTAGTTTTATTTATGTTCAATTTTTCGTACCGTTTTATTTGCAACCTGAATATCCTGTTTTGTTTTCTGGAACATCAAATTGAATAGTACAAAATACAATAAAGTACTGGCTACAATGAAAGCTAAATTTTCATTAAATTGGAAAAATTACACTTAAATATAAACTGAAAAGAATGTACAAAAGGAAAAGCAAAAGAGAAAATAAATAAGAAAATACCTCAACGGACAGACAAATAGATAGAGGAAGAGATCAATGGAAGAAATATTAAGAAAGTGTTCTAAAATAATTTGGTGGCAAACAAGAATAAGAGTACGTTCAAGGAAATTAAACGACTGAAAGGAAATGGAATGAGAAAGAAGAACATCGAATATTGCACGAGTTGGCAGTGGATCGTCCAGGTTGTTGTAATCTTGAGGTGGACTGTTGTAGGTTACTGACGTTTCAACAGCCTTAGCGGCAGTCAAGTAAAAATTGTTACAACAATGTTCGTTGCACGGTCGTCAAGCACAAATTAACGCCACAAAAACGATTTATGAGCCCCAGACGGGGATCGAACCCGCAACCTCAAGATGACCGGTGAGACGCTGAAACCATTGAGCTATCGAGACTCCGATTGTGAGCTAAGGTGCGAATTCGACGTTTGTGCTGCCTAAAGCAGCAGCAACGACATGTTAATAATGCTGTTCCATACGACTGATATTAGGAATGTGGGTGTTTCGGGATATTCATAGATGTTTGTTGGACGTTCGTCAAGCTCAAGTTAACCTCGGAAAAACGATTTCTGAGCCTCAGACGGGGATCAAAACGTGCTTCATTCACTTATTTACCAAATTTTTTGAGTCACTAGTAGGTTGCGTCATGGTAGCTGGGTATATGAAAAGCCTACTTGCGTGTTAAGAGTAGTTTGAACGTTCATTAGTGCGTGTTTGGGCAAGTCTTGTTTGTTGGCCCGCGCGGTTGTTAGTGTGACTCTGTTGTTTTTAGTATGAATAAGTCTTTTGTAAGGTGCCGGTAACTGTGGTCATCTGTTGAACGATTTAGTTTTAAGTTGTATACCAGCTGTTTGTGGTTGGTATTGCAAGCGATACATTCAGTCGGGTCCCAGTCAGTGGTGTGTTTCGTTTGTTGTTAGTGCTCAGCAATGTAATTAGGTCTGTCCCCGTTAATTGGTCGTTTGGGTTCAGTTTGTGGTATGTTTACCAAGACAAATACTCTGGAAGTTTGTTGATTTGATCTCATGAACAGCACTCTCCCTGCCATAAGCCTGTTCTTAGCATGACGTGAGGGTTGTACCGTAATAAGCCATACAGTTTGGCATACACACCTAGTATTACGTAACTAGTTGATGATTCAACGAACCAAACAAGCACTTCTCGCCTAACCCTGATAACCGCCGTTGAGGCAATTGGAACGTTAACAACAAACAACTGTCCTTTTTAAGATTTCAATAGCTATGAGAATCTGTTACCAGCTCCAACTAACATACTCACAATTTTAAGCTATTTATATTATCTAGAACAATTCTTTTATTGCATCACAAATGTTTCAAATAAGAATGTAAACTGGACATTAAATAGTTATTTCTTCACCTTATGCGTATCTAGTCTCCTCTGTCTCTGTTCAGTTAACACAGACTGTCGTTCATTTCTTTTTTCTAACTGACCAGCCAACTGTAAGGCATGAGTGCTCCGCAACTCTTTGATCAGTTCAAGTCGTTTTTCTTTTCCTTCGAACATCTGCATGCGACGAAAAAATAAAATGTTAGAAAGCTGGACAGACGGATAGACTGAGTAATTGGTAAACAGTCCAGATGGCAGAGTGAAAGATAAACTGGAAGACAGACAAAAACACACAAGGACAGGAAAAGTGCTGATAGACAGACAAAGCCAGTCATACAGACAAGCAAGCAAGCAACAGAATAAGACAAATTTATTATTCTAAATATATGAGATATTCGCATATGATTTAGCAAACTCATATAAACATATATAACGTGCTTAAAAGAAGATTTAATAGTTCGGACAATTATTTACTTTATCGTTAATTACTTCAACATTTTCCTACCATATTCTGAATTGCCCTTCCTCGTAAAACTTTCTGTAAAAATATAGTCGCAAGTTCTTCGTCTTCCTCTACCTAAAAAAAGTGTTAAAAAACCCTAGAAGATACACACTGACCAACTATAATGTGTATCTAAAGTAATGTTTAATAAACAAGCAGAAGTGATTTACTAGATTCAAAACACGTAGCGACAGTGGAGTATTTTTGACTTGACGAAGTAGTAAACAGTTTCTTAAACTGCATCAAAATGAACCAATTTAGATGTTCCTTTAAAAACTAAAGAACCCACACAGCTTAAAGCATAGCAATGGTGTTAAGTTCGCGTACAAATTCTCAGGGAAGTTCGATTAGACGCAGCCCTCCAGAAATGTGAGCACGGCTGTGTAACCCAGATGATGACATGTTTGTGTAACCAGTTCGCAAATGTCGTTCGGGCCCCCTCCCCCCCACCTCCCCAAATCTTCCGATTACTGGTATTCAAAAACCATGACCAGCCGACAACTTCAAAAAGTATAAAATAAACCATGTTCCGAAGAATAATGTCATCTTGAAAACTCAAGATATCAGTCAATACAAGATAAAACTATTGTTGAAACTGTGATATTTCGACTTTATTTCAAAGTCATCTTCAGACAGAATGATATTACAATAACATGCCAGAGTCTATATACAGGAGGTGTGATGACATCATCGAGACGGAATTAGGAAACATTACCGGTAATCCCCATTTACATGCTGAGATGTTGAGACGCTAGGTGCTAATTAGAAATTCTCACCACCATGAATAAAGCGGTTGAGCGTGAACAATAGAAGTATCGGGCTAACAGATAACAAGTGTGCATAATATCTAAATAAAAAGGTTGAGTTCTTTGCTAGCTTTAAGCCCAGAATTAAGCTCAGGTTTATTAAACTTAATGTGGAGTGCTTCAATTATTAGAAGTTTATTGGTGTTAGTAGACTTATTCGTATAAAGAATTTTATAGTTATTAAAGATTAAATTTTTAATGGAGGTAGATATGTTAGAAGATGAAGGAAGGTCATTTAGTCGGTCGTACTGATCGTATAAGTCATTAATGAAGTGAGCGTGTTCACATTCGAGAAAGTGTTGGGCAACTGCACTGGTGTTATGTTGAGTAGAATGTTCGGAAAGACGTTTGTGAAGATAACGGTCGGTTTTACCTATATGTTTTGGATGTGTGTAACATTCCCAAACAACTATTACTAGAAGGATACCAGTTTGTTTCCTTTGATGTTGAATTACTATTTACTAATGTTCCACTATCTCGCACAGTTAATATTATCTTAGACCAAATTTATAATGAAAATTTATTAAGTACCACTTTAACGAAACGCACTTTGAAAAAGCTGATTTTGGATTGCTGCAGTAAAACTACCTTTTCTTTTAACAACCAGTTATATGAACAAATTGACGGTGTATCTATGGGATCGTCACTAATACCTATCTTGGCCAACATCATACTAACTGAGTTTGAACGGATTATAGTTTCAGATCTCATTAATAGCAGTATCATAAAATTTTACAAACGATATGTTGACGATACTCTCCTTTTGATTAAACCTTCCAACATCCCATGGGTGTTAACGAAATTTAACAAATTGAATAAAAACTTAAAATTTACAGTTCATACTTTTCCTGATGGTAATATCCATTTTTTAGACATTAAAATTTCGGCTGATGGTACTGACGTTTATCGAAAAGATACTCACACTGGTCAGTATACGCACGGAAGCCACTGTATATTAATAATGATTGAAGCTCTCACGTTTCTCAAACATTAAACTGCTTCAATCATTATTAATATATAGTGGCTTCCGCTTAGGTCGCACATATATATCGAATTTGCACCTTAGCTCACCATCTGAGTCTCGGTAGCTCAATGGTCAGAGCGTCTCACCGGTCATCAGAAGGTTGCGGGTTCGATCCCCGTCTTGGGCTCAGAAATCATTTTCTGAGTATCGAGCTTGAAGATCGTTCATCTACCTTAATATATCCAAGCTCTCACGTTTCTCAAACATTAAATTACCAGTAATGTTTCCTAATTCCGTCTTGATGATGTCATCACACTTCCTGTATATAGACTCTGGCATGTTATTGTAATATCATTCTGTCTGAAGATGACTTTGAAATAAAGTCAAAATATCACAGTTTCAACAATAGTTTTATCTTGTATTAACTCATATCTTGAGTTTTCAAGATGACATTATTCTTCGGAATATGTTTTGTTTTATATTGGTATTCAATATGTGCAAATATCTCACCTGAGAGGGTACTTGAACAGACGGGGTTGGAGGTCTTGGTACTGGCTTTTCGACCTTCTCGAGAAATCTCAAAGGTTTAGGAAGTTCCGCGGGTCTTTTAGAAAGCTCTATGACCTTCGATACCTCGTCCAACTCTTGTTGGCGACGTTGTTTACGCTTCACAAATCCATCTTTTCTTGCCGACTTTGGTCTCGGTGCTTGAACCCTCGGCCGGGTAACGAAGTCCGGTAGCGAGGCCTCGAGCTCCAAGAGCCCCTGGTAGGTGGACAAATAGCTGCTTTTCACCACGTACTGCTCTGACCCACGATCAAGGAATACACCAACTCGTGACATGGGAGCATACGTTTGAGAGTCGTAACTTGAGTAATCCTTGATCACGTCCCGACGTTCAAAGTTTCCCTCCACCCGGTTTCTTTTTTGTGTAACCCTTCGCACAGCTAGATGGACATAGATGAAAAATAAACACCATAAATGTCTCAATTAGTGCCCCCTTCGAATAAGTCTTGAATTAAGCGCCCACCTAAAAGACATAAAATTCAACAAGCGTCTCTCCTCCAAATAAGAACCTTCTTTCTCAAGCAAAAATTGAGCAATGGAGCTGCCACGGCCGAATTACGATTTCGTGCTGAAATCCACTTTAGGATTAAAAAATTAAGCGCGCCAGGCAGTAATTCGAGTATTCACGGTACTTGTATATCGACAAGTGAAATAGTTGACAACGAAAACAAATTGTCTCTACAGAAATGGATAAATGTTCTAAAAAACAGATTTAGACAGATAAATCTAAAATAAATTTTAGAGTTGTTTAAGCTGGCTGGTTATAAATACCAGCCACTTTCCGCTTTCAATTTCGTCTGAACTATAATGATGGTGATTATGACATCACGACGATGGCACCGTCATCATGACATGTTTTTGACCACCATTTTCAATTTCATAAGGCATTTTGTTTGGACACAAAGAAAACGTGTTTTCTTTCTTTCATTTCTCCTTTCTCCTCAATCTAAAGCACTGGATTCAACGCTCACTACAGTTTGTTTCAATTATTTCCATTTGTAATTTAGAAATTTCAAGTTCGTTGGTAATTGAAAAAGACACAAAGAAAATCAGAACCGACACCATAGTTTGGAAATGTGATAACACTCGGCATGAAATTTCGAAAACTTTTAATCTAATTTTCTGCTTAAATATATAGATTAAATTGAGATGTCATATCATACAGTAGGAGGGTTCGACGTTCGTTAAAAACTCGGTCATAGTTTCGTTTTTCATCAAACTGATCGGTGTTTCGGTAAAGGTATAGGTAAAGTACCTTTATTTATACTGGATAACCCTATTAGCTACCTTAGCTGTTCTCCCTAGAGGTCCAGTAAGCGCCACCTCTAAAGGGTCCAGTCTGTCAGTCAGTCTATCAGTCATTCCTTACCGTGTATGATACATCACGTACCAAATGTTTTTCATATAATTTTATAGATTTTCTTATGATATTATTAAAGTCAATATCTGTGGATGTTTAGCATGAATGACTATCGACAAACAAATCGTACGTTGATACTTAACAAACATTAACAATCAGTATTTTCAAATTTAAAAGAAATAACGTAAACCTTCACGTAAACATAGTAGAATCCCTTTTATTTTGCTTAATATAACATCTCCAGGATTTTTTCCCCATGCAGTATTAATATACAGGACGGAGGACTATGCATTGTACAAACTGATAAATATCTTGGCCTATTAATAACAATCTTAAACTCGCAGGTAATTTATAAACAAAACACAAAGAAAATCAGTGAGGAAATGACGTATGGATTTGGACTAACGTAAAATCTCGACAACTTTCGACTTGATTTTCTCTTTAAATACCAACAATTCATCTGAGATATTACATCTTTCACCCATAAGGAGCGTTTCATCAGATATCTGAGCACTCTAAGTCAAAAAAATCCGCTATCGTCACGGTTTTCGAAAGGCTTTTCGTGTTTTAAAATCTGATGAAACACTCTTTTTCACCTAAGATAAAATACATAAAACACTTTTTCATAAATCTATTGGTAACAAACTCTGTATGTGAGAATTTTGATCCAGAAAAGTTTTATATTTCTAATTATGCACTAAGCATTTTGAAAACGAATGAGCATTTCGGAACCTCTTCCATTTTTTATTCTTGTATTTTTGTTTGCTATGGCAGTATTTGTTTTATAGTCATTGCTTTGAAATTGTTGGTTATCTCGTCAACTAAAGTTAGTCACTGATTTAGCGCTGCAGGCCGGGTGATCGCAAGAATCAACGCTAACTACAGGCAATGGAAGCAAGTGCGAAAATGAATTGTCATTATCTACACTATCTTTTGTGCTTTTATGCCAAAATACGCTTTGAAAGGCTACAAGAAAACGGAGGTCGCTCATATACAGTTTTGGTGTATTTTATAACGTGAGCAAACAAGCCAAAAATTCGTAGAGGAAAAAAACTAGGTTAATCTTAAGTTACAATGTCTTTGTAAAAATAAAACCCCGTTTACACTACAACATTTTGGGCATCCTTGAATATGCCCAGAGTTTTCCTAATTTTTTTATATTTATAAATATAAACACTACCTCTAATGTGCTCTGCTTCTAATTTTCTGAATTTTCGATCTTTTTCTTTTTGCTTATCTGACCTAAAAAAAGAAATATCAAATGACATTTTAGGTGAAAGCTACCGCCCTCATGTTACGGTCAAGCTAAATAATAACTTCTCTTTCTGGACAATTCCTTAATATTTTATTGAGCACATTTACCGAGTCGTGCCTAACATTGCACAGTACATGTTTTCGAGATTTAATGAAAACAGAGGAGATACTTTTTAAAAAGATGGATAATCTATCGATCGTACTTTCATGGGGGAATATTGATCTTGTTTACAGTTCTTTTGGTGAAAAACGACAAATTTAAAGCGTGGCTTCTAACAAATGAACTACTAAGAAAACACAAGACCTAAAAGTTTAACTTGATATAACTTTCAAAGAAACGCATGAAAGCTCTTCTTTCTCGATTATCCCTTTTCTCGGCTGATTTTACAGATACCTTACAAAATAAATAATCATTTGTATAAATCTGAAATATCTTGCAAGTTCTTCAATCAGGTGAATCTTAGCATAAGAGAAATGTTTCAGAAGTTATGCTTATTCTTAATACAACTTTCACCACTAAATCTACGATATGGATCTAACAACATATAAGTAGAACAGGATAGGATTATTGACCAAGCGAGAGGTCTGGACAGAAGGGTTAGTCGAGTCCTGGACCTAATCAGTCCGGTCAATGTGACATTTGCTATAAAGGTACTTCACAATAAAGCCCTTTATTGCCTTTAGCTGTCAGTCCCAATACAAAAGCAAGACGAAGATTTTATTCTCAAAGCAATAAGTTAGCAAAATGACAATTTTTTTTAAAAAAGAACATCATAATACAATAACTGAATGTAGATACGCACAAGTAAAATTGAATGATTGACATAAGTTGAAAAAAACGTTTCTGGAGCAAAAGACGAACAATTTTAGCTATAATTATAAGTTTTCAGCGCAGAGAGACAATATCTTTGAGAAGTCCGTCTCACAGGTTTCCAACTGCTGACACATCAGTCAATAGAACGGTTTGATTTGTAATAAAATTGGTTGAGCTGAATGGTCTTACCACAGTCTGTTCAAACGCTTGGTAGTCATTTCAGCGTGTTCATTTTCTCGCTTTTGAAGAATTTTCTGTAAGACCAGTAGTCTAGATTCTTGCAATCTAAAAACATCAATTTAGAACCTGAGACAAAGAAGAAAATTGCAACATCTTCAAACAGAAAGCGACAAAAACGTTCAAACTTGATGCGTTGCTGAGGCGTAGCAAGCATTTCACATTTATCAAGGCACAGTGGCAAATTAGTTTATATCAACAGTACCAAATTCCGAAAAAACATCCAAAATTTTTATTTGAAGATGCTGTTTCGTTAATTTCTCTCTTCCTAGCTGCTATTCAGTCCTTAATATCGTTAGTTCCATCCTCTATATATACTACAATTGCGGCGTAAAAGGATGCTCCCCTAAAGCATCTTGCCTAAACTTTCGTTCCTATTTCACACTATTTCACTATATTTTTACACGATTGTATTAATATTACTCATAGTATTTTTTGGAATTAACGAAGGGCTTAACCAAGTTGATTTGGTGTCACTGAGAAGAATTAACGCACCAACAGGAGTTAATTCTCAGACCATTACAACAGGAAATATAAGAGAATGCATCTCAAAAATTGGACAGTAAATGAGAAATTAAGATGGCTGCCGAAGCGATTTCTAACTACATCATTATCATCATCATCATCATCATCATCGTTGTCGTCGTCGTCGTCGTCATCATCGTCGTCGCCATCACCACGATCACCATTACCATCATCACCATTATCATAATCCTGATTATCTTTACCATCCGTCATCAGGATCACGTCATTATCATGATTACGATTATCATCATTATCATCATCTTTTTCACAATGATTACCTCCATCTCCATCATGATCATCTTCATGATCATTACCACTATGTTTGAGAAGACGTGAGAGCTTGGATATATTGAGGTAGATGAACGATCTTCAAGCTCGATACTCAGAAAATGATTTCTGAGCCCCAGACGGGGATCGAACCCGCAACCTTCTGATGACCGGTTAGACGCTCTAACCATTGAGCTACCGAGACTCAGATGGTGAGCTAAGGTGCAAATGGTTAGAGCGTCTAACCGGTCATCAGAAGGTTGCGGGTTCGATCCCCGTCTGGGGCTCAGAAATCATTTTCTGAGTATCGAGCTTGAAGATCGTTCATCTACCTCATTACCACTATCATAACCGTCATCATGATTTTCATAGTAACGATCATGATAATCTTGATCACCTCTATGACCACCTACACTGTCATAATCATCATTATTGTAATCATTGTCGTCATTCTTTCGTGATAACCATGATTGCCATGATTTTCTCACTCTGATGCGAAATTATTTCTGATGTCACTAATGTTGACGCTATGCTTACGTTCGGTAGGAAAATGTCTTGGCGCTTTCTGCAAGTTATTACGTACATATAGGCTGAGAAGTAAAATGTCTTGTCATATGAGAATATCACTGAAAGGTCTGAGTACAGGAACTTCGCAATCGCATTAGAAAACATATTTCCCGTATCCGCCGGCTCAAACCGGCAAAGTTTAATCTTTTGCAGTCTGAGACATTTTCTCTTCATAAGTAAAATCGTCTGGAGTTAGACAAAGTAAAATAATTTGAGATTAGCCAGAATAAAAAGATTCTGGCGTTAGCTAGTGTAGAAATAACAGTCGGATTCGGACCAAAAAGAGCTAATTGAGAAGTGTTAACCCTTTCCGGTTCAAAACGTGTCCCCTTGGAGAGTAAAATCGTCTCGCCTTAGCTAGAGTAAAATCATTAGAGCCAGATCCGGACCGAAAAGTTACAAGTTTGTTATTGGTGGAAAGTACGTGCAGCGTCGTGAAACGTGAAGTAAAGATGGATGAGAACAACCCACGAGAAGATAACAACTGACTAGAACGTAGCAACTGAAGAAATTCCAACGTTTCTAACGTCGTATGCAGTGTCTGCAAAATACTTTAGGACATGAGTAACGATACAATACATCCGACATGGAAGATGACTGTATACTTTCGCAGAATTAAGCGATAATTCAGAAAGACCATACAGGAAACCACTTATAGATCTCACTTGTCCAGTCTGTTCTGGTTAAAAATTGGACTTCCACTTTTAGCACAAACCTCGATTCGTTTAGCTTATCTAGGTTGGTCAAAATACAAACACAAGTACCACGTTTTTTAAAGTAGTCCTTTTTGTTTAGCGATTTGGTATTCATGATCTTTGTAGGCAATTCATTTTATTTACTGTAGGCTCGAATCCCGGACAAGGATAACAGATATTTTTTTAAGTGATGCCCTTAGAACATATTTAATGGAAAGCGTTCGTGATTTGTACTGAATGACATTATTGGTCAAGGATGTTGAGAGTATTGGGTTAGAGTTTGTCGGTCTTTCTATAACATATTAACATGCATTAAGTTCTGGCTGAGCAATATAGGTATATAGCACAAACTTAAGGTCACCGTAATTTGAGGTTTTGCTAACGTACGGTCCCGTTTTACTGCGAAGCTACCGCTGTTCTTTACCCAAAGGCTCCAGTGTGAAAGCAGAAAGCTAATTGCTAATCGCTAAACGCTTACTTTTCAATTTCTTTTTCTCGAAACTCCCATTCCCTCCTTTCTTGTTCGTCCATCATTTTCCTTCTTTTCTCCAGATTGTCGAGATCGTTCAGAGCTGGTAAGGAGGCTTCCCTGTATAAGAGTAAAGGTTATCGTGATTTAAAAACTTAAAGATGGATTTTTTAAGAAACGTTCGGGGGAAATTCAGACGGCTAATTCAGGCAGTTGTGGTTGATCATAAATTAGACATCAATGAATTTCTCAAGTACTAAGGTAAGAGGGCTTGGCTTGCACTGACAACGCCTTCGGTATTTTCCCTTTCGTAAACGGTCTTTGCCAACCGGAACAGTGGACGCCAACCAAGTGTTTTCGGGTTCCCCAAGTGTACTCTGCGGACTCTTACCAAATGACGAGATGTTTTTTTCCCAATTTTAACCAGTATCAACAGAGCCTGCAAACGTAGCGAGTGGTTAGTGGGACCAAGAGCAATCGGTAGCGAGTGGATTCCAATCCGTGACGAATACAACCTTTTATATTTGTTTTCTTTTCTTTGCACTCAAAGAGTTTCTTTTTTTTACTCTGCAGTGTTTTACTTTCTTCGAGCTTTCGTATAGTCAAAATGTTAAAATTAGAGTAATAAAGCGACTAGTGGTCAAGTTAGGGTATAAGCAAGGCGGGTAAGCTGCTACTGGGATGGTTAGGTTAGGGTTTCGGTTTGGGTAAGGTGACCGAGATAATCCATCGTTGAATTTAAAGTCAAGGAAAGAAAAAAGGTAAAATATTTTGAGCCTGTTTCTGGTTGATGCGACTCAATAGAGTTAGGGTGCTAAGGGTAACGTGGTCAATAGCGGACAGGACTTGAGGGTACACATGGGGTAACGCAAGGATGTTCGGTTGGTGTCGACCGTTCCGGTTGGCAACGACCTTTTACGAAACGGAAAATTGCAACGCCGTCATGGACTACTTTGGTCGATCTGTTTTTCAGCAATGGTTTAAACTTACTTAAATTTTAAAGCGTCTATATTAATGAGAAGGGCTTAAGGACATAGAACCTCTAGATCTCGAAAACAACCGGTGTTATCAACGTGAGCGTCTGTAGAGTTGTAGATCTTGAGTAGTCAGCAATCTGTAGAGTTGTCTTGTGGTGCCAATGAGATGGTTTTCATGCAAAGCCGGAACGGAGAGCAAAAATGGGTTATACGAATATGTAGAGTTAAACGAGTTCCAGCATATATGGGCAATACATGAACTGGGGATAACGCCAAAATTTTAATTTGTTTATAGAAAAACATCGTCGAAGCGAAGATAAGCTGGATCACATAAGAATGAACGCGGTCAAACAGAAATGAGTTTGGTCAAACAAATGTGACTTAGGTTGAAAACCTTGAACTAAATCTCAAATTTGACCAATAACATGAATATCCAACTGGCCAGAGTTTTTCAAGCTATGGTCGTAAGATAACCGAAGAGGTTTCTAAAAAATAGAGCAATCGTCTAAACGGAAATATTTTTTGTCGGGGACTGGGAGTCAGGAAATAACGTCACCTACAGTTCATTGATATCATGGTAGTAAAGGGTGAATTTTTTCATATTATTTCCGGCAAAACCAGAACATTCAAGTCTATGTTGAAGGTGTGGTTTATTGTAAACGACTTCAAGACGATCCTAATGAAATAATAGTACGTCTAAAAACCGAGTCGAAAGAGTTTTTTGTAAACTTGTGACTTGTTGAGAATACTTTACTTCCAATTTGCATTTAATGGTGAAGGGTGCAACGAGAAATTGGTTGCATTGGAGGTTTCGCGAAATGATTGTCCAGTAAAAATCATCATTTGGAAGGTCAAAATGTTGAAAATATAAGGTGTAATAGGAATGTTTAATTATTCTTGTTTGTTTGTTTGTGGTAAATAGTGGATAATCCAAGGGGATTGGTACATACGATGAAAAGAGCAGATTTTCGTCAAAAGTTATAACTTTGCTGACCTTTCACACGATAACTGCCGTGTATATGTCATTGTAATGCATGAAATGTTCAAAAACATTCGCTACACTTCACTGTATACCCCTCAGTAGCTATTCGTTGCCCGCTTCACGTTGAGCGCAACTGGCTGTACTATGTTTTTGAATAGGATATCTGAGAACCAAATTGACTACATGTATCTTCGTTAGTCTGTGTCTACATCACACCTGCCTTAGCCAAAAGTGTATCTAACCTCGACACCTTGTATCTGAGTATATAATCATCACTAACCCCGTCGACATTCGCAAACAAAATGTTAACTGCACAATAGACTTGTAAGAGAATGCTAATATAAGTAATAACCTTACCATGCCCTCTTAGCTCTGGCTCGCTCTATCATCTCCACCTCCGCTAGTCCAGCGGGTAGACCATGGCCTAAAGCATTTCAAATAAAAATTACGAAGAGACACAAAATAATGTCGATAATATTATCTGCATTTCTTCATCGGCTACGGGTCAAAGAAACAAAATCTCATTCGGAAACTTCTGTAAAAACATGTGAAAAAATCACGAATGGCTACCTTTTGCTGGCAACAAATTTGCCTAGGGAAATCAAAATATTGTTTTCATTTTTTTCCTCATTTTGTACTGTTCAGGTATAGGCAATCGATTGTTAGATTTTACATGAAAATGCTATAATTAAAATGAAAAAAATTAGGAACAACTCAATAACGGGCATTTTCTACCCGGGCATTTTGCATTCACGATCTTCTCCTACATAGATTGATTACAGTGACAACAAGCCGTAGCTAAACCTAACTAGGGGGGGTCATCATCCACTTACCGTACATCAGAGAAGCGAGAGTAAGCAACTCTGGCTGTGACCCTGGTGTCACTACATACTCTGGGGTGTAAGGATCAGTCTGCGTTTCACCATCTCTGTAGTCAGTTTGAACTTCTACAGTTTTGGTTGCGGGAGTAGGAGAACGACCAACTTCTGGTCCACGAAGAGCAGTCGCGTTTGGAATCGCCTCACTTCAGGGAAAAAAAACAACATAAAAATGTAGTGAAAATGCTGTAAAGTTTGAAGGAAACACAGCGACAAGAATTAGAAGATACGAGCCGGACAAGCCCAGTCAACAACATTTTTTGGGTGAGAGTGCAAAAATCCGTAAAAATGCTTTCTTAAATCTATAACTGGGAGCCTCAGTCTAAGTCAACTTTTTTTTAAAAAGAAAAGAAAGATTAGAGGATTATAGCCAGTGGGTCAGGAAAATTGGGACCTAATATTTGGGGAATTCCATTCTGGGCGATATATTCCCTCACTTAAAAAATAAGAAAGTCACATGAGCCCGCAACATATCGTACGTCAACTGATGCATCAAGACCACTGACCTATATATGATTGTACTGCTGGAAGGCACCTAAAAGTGTCGCCTAAATGATGCATCAGTTATGGGTCTTTGTGTTCACGGGACTGACCATTGATTTCATGATTGTATAAGAAAATTTAAGAGTCGGTTACTATTTTGTTACGTGCCCACAAACATACCAAATGAAGCATATACTGTAAAAAAAACCCATATTATATGGAACAAAAATTGATGTGGTCTACACACCACACAATGTGATCTAAAACTACCATACAAGACTATAAACACTTACTTTGACGTTTGTAGGATAGCATCGGCCGGTACGGACTGTAAAAATGGGATGATTGGCCTAAAAGAGGGTTAAATCAAATTAGATAACAATTTAGCTTAGAATTTGCAATATGAGATAGGTAGACACAATAAAAGGTACAATATGAGCGACCGAACTGTATCGAATTTATAAGACAATCCGAAGGCGGGTGATTGTATGTCCGATATAATACCGACGCGAAAATTGTAAAGTAATTGTAATCCGAATACAAGTAATTCAATTAAATATGATACGAATACAATTCATGTTATTCACAGAGATTGAAGATCAAACTATTTTAGCCAGGAAAATAGCACAAATCAGAAGCTGTATGACAGGTGCAACATATGGGTTGTATCACACATACAAAAACTCATGTAATTTTAAGGGTTTTTTTTTTTTTTGGAGGGGGAGGGGGTTATGGATCATTACAGAGTATTATAAGTACGTGTATATACGTATTCAAATGAATTGCAACTAACAACCTAGGTTGCTTTATGCATAAAGAACGCCTAAGGGGATAAAAATTGCAACTCATGTAAACTGAATGGTAAACTAAGAGACGACATTATTACTGAGTGAATAATGTCTCCAACTTTAGTGGAAGAAGCCAATAGTGCCACCACCGCACAGAATACATAGCCAACATGTATGCTTACCATCATAGCTAACACAGTATGGTATATAAATTAAAAACCTTTCTCACCAAATAATTTCAAAAACATTAATGAAATACAAACAAATACCTACGACAAAAAGCATCTGGTAAACGTCCGGGATTCAAACGATCAGACAAGAAGAAACAAAAATTGGAGATAATATTTCGAATCTATTACAGAATAGTTGTGAAACCTGAAAATGATTCTGTGATAAAATTCCAAATATCACATTCACTTTTTGTCACTCCTTGTCCAAGAACTTAAATTTCGAGTTCTTCCAAGAACCTCTTTCTTTAGGAAGACAACCACAGTTCAGATCAGTCTCGATATGAGTCATTCAAATTTAGCAATCTTTCAGCTGCTCGAAATCATGTCTATTAAATTTTCTAATGTTACCAAACATTTCAAAACGCCTTTCTTGATTAATGGGGAAACCGAATTCTGATTTCATGTCTCTTTTTGTCTTACTACGAGTTGCAGGCAGGGGTTACAAAACCGTAAGAGACTACACAGGGCGTAAAGATAAGTGATCAAGCGGCCAGCGGTATCATCATGTTCAAATGCCTTGCTTTCAAATGCTACAGCACTTTAAGTTGTTCTCCTCAAAGTACACTGTATAGAAGTCCCGATGTTTCGTTCCGGAAGCTAGAAAATGCATCACAGAGGATGAAATTTTCTAAAGTTACTAATGAGGAGCTTTTGGCTCCTTGCAAAGTCACAGCCGCCTATTTATACTTTTTAGTCACCTATTTCAAAACTTAATAAAACTCTTGATAGACCCAAGAATCAACAATCTTCCAGATTAAGCAAAATCGCATATCCAAAAACGACGTTCTAAGCAAACATATTCTCAATGTCTCAATAAATGTTCAAGGTATTGTCATTAGCCCTATAGACAGAGCAACTGAATATCATTCTGAAGTTCTGAATTGAAAGAAAAGACACGAATCTAGGGTTTTACCAAGTGCAAGAAATCGCAAATGCTATCCATCTTTCACAAAGCAAAACGAATGAGTTTGCTGTGAACGTTTACAGCAAAATTTTCACTTAGCATACGTCACCCATGTCGCTAATTGGAGTTGCCTAGAGAAGGACCTGGAGGGGGTTGTGTCACTCCCCTCTAATTCTACTTGAGTGATCACGTCATTGCAAGAAAGAAACCACACAATACCTCAGAACGTCTCAGATCAGTTTCAGAGAGCCGACAATACATATTTTTCTCTTAGTCTTCTCCCACAGCCAAAATCCTCAGCAGTAATACTTGGTGTTTCCAGAAGCCCCTTTGCAAAAAAAGTTCAGGTCTGGCCATGCTACTTGCGTGACTTTTGTGTTGCAGAAATATAATAGCTTTGTACATATTTAACGAGAACGGTAGTGCGCGACATTTTCGAACGGGTGAGAATTTGGCTTAAAGTTTCATAAGCTAAGAGGAATACATTCATGTTTTATGTCGTACAAATCTGTAAGGGATTTCTCTCAAAAATTGTGCTTGGTATTATTGAAACGTTGCTTGTTGTGACTTCATCCCTTCTCTAAGATGAAGAGTGAATTTTTTTGCTCATTAAACTGAAGCTATGTCATATAAACTGAACTAATTGTAATTTTAAAATTCCCAAACACAGGTTTCGAGAAAATTTATATGAAATATTCACTTGAATTACGTAAAATTTAAATGTCTTCCGTACAAGTTCTGGGTCCTCGAACACTCCAAGCAAAAATTGTTATTTTGTATTGTAAAATGCATAACATACTCCTGGTACAACAACATACGCCCGTAAAATGCACAAAATACTCCTGGTACAATAACATACACCGATGCGTCTAATTTTTTTTTAAATATAAAAGCCTCGCAATCATACGTGCGCTTAGTGTTAATATCGACGAGACAAGAACGTTTACAAGAATGAACTTAAACACCTCAAATCTTTAACCCCTTCATGCGTACGGTTGTTGTACAACAACAAATTACAAATACAGAATGAAAGAACAAAAGAAAAAACAAAAGAGAACAACTAAAAAACGTAAGAAAGGGTTAAAGAAACCTTAATCTCAATATCGGGCATATCTAGTATACCATTCATTAGTCTTCAAGAACAGATTTTGTAAACCTTTAAGTTACTGATCCAATATCAAACCCACAGCATGCTTATATTTCATACCATGTTTCGTAGTATTACTGAGAATGAGTGTGAGACTAGAAGTATAACAACGAAGAACATCGCACGCTTAATTACTATTTCTCTGTCTCTGTCTCTCTAAGAATTTTGTGAATAGGAAATTTCTAATAAGTAATTATTTTCAAATACTTTTGTATTTTTCATATTCATTTGTAAAATATTGTAAGAGTTTCATCTAAACTAGCTATTGATCAGCTGACAAAACTACAGTAGTTAAATAAAGTTTCTTTGTGTCTCTCTGTGTCTCTGTCTCTCTCTGTCTCTCTGTCTATCTCTATCTCTGAATTACAAACCACTTATCAGATACAGACCAGGACCTACATGTAACCAAAACATTTAACTTAGTAACTTGCTTTTAGTTTAACCTCTTTAAATTTGCCTATTATCAAGTCGTAACAATCATTATTGCTGAGCCACAAACATGCATCTATACTGTACAGTCGTTAGTTTACCATTTTTCGTTAATGAACTGCAATAGCTGGCATATGCAGCTGTTGCGTTAGCCCATTCAGTAAATTATGACTAAGTAAATAAATAAATAAATAAATAAATGAGGGACTAATCAGGAAATACATAATCGTAACTCTGTGCTTGACCTAAATGGCATGCACTGTAATAGTTTGTTCAAACCTTTGCCTGCCAGTAGACTAATGAAGTAAAACTTGAGAATTTGCATTAAATCGAGAAACCCTGGACTGAGTTATATTACCTTCGGAAAAACTTATATCTATCAGCTCCAGCAACGTCAACTGATGGGTAAACCTTCGGAGGAACTTGAACAGATGGATCATAATTAAACCTTGAGAAACATAAACAAACAAAATTCACTTACTAAGGAACATTTGCGCCACATGAATTGAAAGTAAAAGCAATATAGTGCATCAGTAAAAGTAATAATCATCACCAATAACCAACTGCTATTTAATGCCATGCATTAAGTCCAATATTAAATAAGCACACTTGGCTTCCATTTAATAGAAAAGTCAGGTACGACTAACAGCAAATCAATATTTAGTATTCATACTTTTTGTATCTGTTAATTGCATCCCTTGCTTGTTGTGAATACCCTCTCCACTGCCTCGGGATAAATTTAGGAACAGGATCGGTGGTGTCTAACTGTATTTGATATCTTGGATAGTTGCGAACATCACTGAACATAGTCTTGAAGACCGGTACACGTTTCTGAAGGATAAGAACAATGTCTTATTTATACCTTGCTAACTCAACTTAATTTTGACAAACCCCAGACTGTCAACCCCCTAGGGCCTTCAGACTAAAATGGAGCAAGAAAAAAATCCACTGGAAAGTATTATGGACCAATTTCATCAGCTATCAAAAGTTTGCATGTTGAGAGTTAGCAAGGTAACAATTGTTCATGTAGGGCTATACTACGCTCAAAACTGTCTGTTGATAAATTCCAGCTTGCTCACTTGCCCCTGTCAACCAAAAAATCTGGGAAACAGAGATAGGAGTGAAGTTTATGGGATGTGTGAGTGTGACAACCTCAAAGTTTGAAAAAAGAAAAAGCCCAAAAAAGTTGAGTCAGAGAACAGCTGATTAATAGTTAGAGAACAACTGCCTAGTGAAATGACGTCATTCATGTTACTATCACAGTACAGAGACACGAAACCTACTTTCTATTTGTTTTATAAAATAATCAAGGTTTTTTCGAGTTTTCGTGACGTTGTCCATATCTCTGTACTCTAATACAAAATGGAAATGATGTCAGCCGTGTCTCTGTACACTGAGAAAAAATTAGGCTCCTCCAATAAGAGCGTTCGTAGGATGGGTGTTATTTTATAAACGCAAATACTTTGACATGTGAGCTGTCAATAAAGTCAGGTGATTGCCTTTTCCCCCACCATCTTTTTTGTCGTTTTGAATATCCTTTGTATACAGCATTTACGATAATTTATGATTTTAAATTTTACCAAAGGAATGTCTAGCACTCGCAGGTATGCAAAATGCACCATAAAACGCCTTTTCCAGTAGACAAAAATCGAAACCGTTTCCATAACTATTAATTGGACGCTAGTCCTTTTGCTCAGATATAACCTCATTAAAACGCAGACGAGATAAAGTCAAGACACGGTTTAAATGCTGCGCAACCAAGGCCGAGACGTGGATACGACGTAGTTCGATAGCGGTCAAGCCGCACGATGGCGTTTAGAGACATTGGGATTCATTATATTATCAGAAGCAGTTTATCACAAACTATAGCGTTATTCACGACGCCTAAACGTCATAAAGTAACTTAAGTGTTGTGATAATTCTTGAGATATTAACAAGTCTGAGCCAAAAACTGAATTGTTTTTTAATTCTGATGGAATCTCGTTTTCCAAAACAAGAGAGATAAATTTAACCCGCTCTGGAATCTTATCAAGCGATGCTTTTTATTTGCGTAAGGTATGGAACAAATCAGCAGTTGCGCTTCATCGTTTTAATCGCGATTTTTTCATTTTTGGTGCGGGAGAGGGGAGGAAATGCTTTGATTACTTTGTACGCGAAAAGTTAAAATGTGCTTGCAGATAAGACTAAAGTAGCACAGTAATGCCGGCGGAACCTAGAAGTATAAGATGACTTTCTTAACCAAAGATATTTAGTGATTCTAGTTTTTCATTGATATGCACAGGGTTGCATATTGTGATAAATAAAATATTCAGAATACTGAAGAAATTTGCTGCTTAATCACCCCAGGTAGAGTTTAAACTCAAGTCAACTAAATTGTCTGAAGTAAATAAACATTATATTTACTTCGTACGGTGATTTCCCGTTAGTCGTTTTCAATCAGTCGTCCCTGAGGATTATTCAATCAGTCGTCCCCGCGTTCAGAGGACGCGGTCGTACCGCGTCCTCTGAACGCGGCAAATATGCGTTTTTACCGTGGGCAAATGCTCGCATAACTCTGGCCGGTACGGTAGTCCGCTATGGTTAAGCTCACTCTCAAAAAAAGTTATCAGACTGTCCAAGCATCCCGATTTCGTCGGGATTATTCCGATTTAACTTAAAAATCTCGAATCCCCACCAATATGCCTTTGGGATAGGAAAAATTCCGATTTTGCCATCTGATCCAAGGAACAAGAAGCCAACTAAGATGTTTTCGTCAAACTTTAATAGTGCAATTATCCTTCGGAGACCTGGTTAAAAAATGGCGCCAGTGGTAAACAGGACGAAACAATCAGGACATAAATTAGACTGGTTGCCTCTAAATAAGTCAGTAATATCCGATTTCTCGGACTTCCTCTCGATGAATATGTCTCTCATTACACTATCATTTCAGTACAGTACCATTTTTATACAAAAACATGGGCAAACGACGATCAATTTACCGAACATTTTTGATAGAAATTGTCGTCTGTGATTGCTAAATATCGTGTTTTAAGACATCAAGATTTCAAAATTTTCTAGGGTAGCCTACCCCCTGACCCCCATTGTGAAATCCCAATTTGGCAAAGTCCTTTGGTGGGACAGTCTGAATTATAACCTATATATTATTTCACAATGGCACATGTTATTGTACGTTCTTAGGAAAAAGAAAACAGACAAAAAAAACAACAAGAAAAACCCCAAGTTATCAACAAACAAGATCGATCCATTCAAGGAAAACTCAACTCTTTAAGTCTTGAAAACAGGAATCTGAAGCCAAGATTTGCATAGTGAAGATTTTGGGCAGGACAAAATTTTTCCAGTGTGAATCATCTGTTCAGTCATTGCCACAAATTCTGATCACATACTGGTAACATGCTGACGTTTCAGGTTATGGAGGGCATTTAATCAATAATGTATAAAAACATGAAGTTGATGTAAAGTGACATATCATTCATTTGTAAACTGGCCAATGTAACTTTTAGAGAAGTACAAGGAACAATCAGTTTCTTATTTAATACCATATCATGGCAGGTACAACCAACAATTCAAGTCAACAGAAAAACTACTGAAAATATAATGTTCTGTGCTAATGTTGGGGGTCACTTGCAGCTGCTATGGACATTATTCATGTCAAAATGCTAAATCCCATTTTATTTGTGAAATTCAGAATTTACTACTTCCCTGATCATATTTATCAATTAGTTTTCATTTATGGGCATTTATTCGGTTATTTCCTGAGCTCAATTGGATAGCATGAGAGAGTATTTTTGATATTTGAGGTTTATGTCAGTAATGATAGTGCATTTTGGTTACAACAGTCAATATAAAACATGCAGGGGGTGATAAAACTGAAAGTGCTTTATATTTGAATTAGGAACAGGGAAATGATGCAGTTAGACCCAGCATTAGAAAAAGTCAGGGTATTTTAAACAAAAATGTGGAAATTACACAAGGAAATCACTCTGAAAAACTGAAACACTGGTGCAGCTGGGGTTTTTTGAGGAGCAGTGACAATATTAAAAGCTTAAATCAAACACCTTTAATAGTAGGGTATGGGAGTTGTGACTTGCAAATCATAATAATTTTGAATCCTAACTTACTAAAAATAATAATTATTTTATGTCCTGAGATCATACATAGAAGAGGTGATAGACAAAGTAAGGAGAATGTGGAGTGTAAACTTTGGTATAGTGAATACCATTTAATCACTTTGGGCAACAACAATTTATAGACTAAGAGTTTTCAATAGTCACTAGTGGACAGGTATTTTCTTACTGACCCATGCACTAAGTAACTACAGCTATCTTATCCTTTATCAACATGGCTAGGCTATTTTGGAGGAACTGTCTTATCCAGAGAGTGAATAATTATATTAGTGATATTGTTGTATTACAAATTTCTGTATATAGTTTAACATCTATGTGGTGTTGTAAGTTATTTATCTGAAGTTAGTGTGGTGTTCTGCAAATTCTACTGAAAGACAAATGAATTTAATTTCATTTTGCAAAGGAATAAGAAAGAACTGAAATGTTTTTTGTTGGTCTGTCAGCTTAAGTTGGGAGATAACATGGTGTACTATAAGTGATTTGAAAACATTTAGAAATCAGAGAATTAACAATGGGTATTATAAATTAACAATTAAAATTTTTTGCCCTCAACTGCTGATAGTTCTTAAGTTTAAACTTCTTCAACTGTCTGAGGCAGGGGTGTTGCAAATTATTGAGTATAGGGTGTTAATTCCCAAAATTTGAGGGGGAAAAAAAACTCAGGTGAAAATGGACTGTGCTGATATAGGATTAATTTAAATTCAGAGAAAATTCAATGTCATATGGTTGGACAAACTATGGTTGGACAAATTGTTATCTAGTTCAATCAAATATACTGTACCATTGTGATTCAGTATTTTAAGTTAAAATCCAATGGTTGCCAACAACTTTACAACGTATAACAGTATGATATAAAACAAACTCCAGGAACGAGGGTCTTGGGACTTAAAATATGAGTAAAAACACGAGAGAAATTGAGATGGTAATATTTCGACTATATTACACAGTCGCTGTCAAACCTGACTAAAGCTTATTTAAATTAGTTAGGCTTGACAATGTCTGCGTAATATAGTCAAAATATTATCTTCTCAATTTTTCTTGTGGTTTTATTTCGTATTTTGGGTACTGTCTTCTTTTCAGAGTTTATTTAAAACTGTATTATATTAAGTTAGATTATATGAGAATTGGCAGTTGAATAATGCATGTCAGTGTCATTGTAATCCTAGTAAGCGCTAAATACTCACAATTCTGCTGGTGCTTGTATGGGCTTTAAATGTGGCCCTTGCATGATCTCTGTCGCTAGATAACGTATAGAGAGGATCTAAAAAAATGAACCGAGCATTGATGCACAGGTAAATGGTTCTGTCCATTGAACGTCTTCTAAATTGTTAGAAATTACCATGTGCTTTTATATTTTTACCATATGAAATTGAATGAATGAACTCATCACGTTATGTTTAAACCACCAACTGAAAGCTAGTAATATCAGTGTTTCCGATAGCAAAACATACGTTGTGCAGTCCTCCCAACAACTCGTCCATATTGTGGAACTTACCGTACAGATAATCGTGATTTCTCGTTGCCAGTAACTGAGGCTTTGTTATGGTGTTGGTAGAAGTCATTGGTAAAATCTATTGTGCAACATTTACTTAATAAGCGATCATTTTACAGCTTTTTGCCTGCTCTTACCGCTTTTCGTACGATAAAAACATGGTCGTCTAAATCAGCGTGTGGTTGTCAATGGTAACCAAAATTCCGGAGACTGACGAATGTCATCGATATCTTCCGAGACAAAAGTAATGTTGCTTAGTTACAAGTGAGGAAACAGAGAAGATTTATTTTCATCGACCGTTCAATAGCAAACTAAAACTGCTGTTGGCCTCGTCAAACGGAATTGTCAAAGGAAATGTCAAAAGAATTATCTTTTGTTAGTGACCTGAAAGCTACTGGTCATGGCGAAGTATGGGACCATACAGACCGAAAAAAATTTTCGCAGTTTGGATGGAGATGCACAACAAATGAAACTTCTTATTCAAACGATACTCTGATCGGTAACTGGAGTGAACAGAAATTCGACATCCACAGAATGTTCCAGCCAAAACCAATCCCTTCATCTGTAAGATTTCTTCCTAAGAAAATAAGTATTAAGTTTTGTTAGTTGTGAGTAATCGTCAGATAATTCGTCAGATCAGATAGCTTTCGGATGATTTGTCTCGTTCTGTATTAAGGTGGTTCCATACAGTTTCCTGAAAAATAGGAAGCGTTAAATTTGAGGTCTAGTGAAATGCACATGAGAATCATTTGGTTAAAAAAATTAAAGTGACAGACATGAATAATAAAACAGTCTGAGCAGCACACCACCAGACTAAGTTTTACAGTGTTGTGCATTTGATTTGTACCAAATGGCCTTGATGTTAAATTTTTTTGCACACTCTAAAATTGCTCTTCTAGCCTTTCATTTCTTGGTTCCTGACCATTGAAACACAGGAATTGGTGAATACAGTATTAAGAGCAAAATCAAATGAGAATTGGAGTGTTGAGCATAACCTGTCAAAACAGAATTGTCAAAACCTGAAAAGATACCAAATTAAAATATCAGTCCATGGTGAAATTTCAGTTATATGCAAGTACAATTTTTGTGCTTGTGCTATGGTGTTGAAACCTCAAATTGCTTACTACACTTGTACTAGAATAAATTAAAAAGATTCCAAATTATGGGCTATAGCCATGCTGTATATGGCAGAATCACGAGGTGGGCCACTGTTCTTGTTCGGATCATGTAAATTCGTTGAAATATACAGTATTAAGCATTTACAGTTGTACAGGGGGTCTTATCAGAAAAAAATTTGGAAACCCATGGTGTATGGCAATGGCATCAGGGCAACTAATAAAAGGGAGGGGCCAGCCCATGAGGTCCCAATCTTTGTATGGGTGTGTCTGACAGTGTGCTCCAAGGGCAACACCCCAGTGGTCAATCTCATTTAATATACAAGTGCTAAAAATGATAACCTGAATGTTGTTTGAGATTGAATTTGTGATTTTCTAAAGGTCATAAGAGAGAATGATATTTTCTGCTGTATAACAGTTCTGCAACAATCTTGTTTGGCAATCATGACTTTGTAGTTTTTATTTTATTAGTAAGTTAAAAAAGGAAAATCCACACATACCCTAGCCTTCCCACCAAAAAGGGGGGAAGGGAAAGGCCCTCCAGCCCTCTCTCCAGTACTTCCAACTCCCCTGGTATACAGTACAGTATTGCAGAGTCAACATCGAAATTTGTTAACCTATTTGTACTATGCACATGATGTGACTATGTGGGATTGCTACAGTGTTGTTTAGTATAACCTTTTCACCCAAATAATTACGGCCCGTACACCTATATGTTTATGCATCCAAATTGGACACATTACACTGCACCAGTCCTGTGCATTAATGGTTGGAGGTTAAACTGTTGTTTCTTGCACATCAATTTGTATTCCTGGCCAAATTTTTGGCAGTTTCAGAGAGTGGTTTCATATTAAAGAAACTTTTTAGTTTTTTTAAAGAAGTTTTGTTTTGTTCCCATTAAGGAAAAACGAGGAATTGGGAATATAAATCAGTTAATATTGTATAATAATTACAATGTGAGAGTCTCAGGAATTTGAAATCCCATGCCAAATCTGGTTGGTGTTTGTTCTACCATATGCCATTCCAACTTCATTTCATTGTCCTACATTATATGAAGATACATACAATGTAGCATTTCATATTGTATTTTCATGTAACACAAGTCAACTGTTTTGAAAACATATTGACCAGTTACCATCTGATGATTATTTTTATAATGATTGTTTTGCATTGTGATGATGTGATTAGTGATGCATTCCAGTCCCTAGGCATCTATTTGCCAAACTACATGGTTTTAGTTGGTGTGTTACCAATTCATCTTGGAATATGACTTGTATGGAAAAAGCCTGTATGTACATAACCACTTTAAAATCCAGCTGAAATTTGACATGAAAACATAAATTATAATGATGTGTGATTTTGTTCTCCAACTTAAGCCAGACCAATTTTCTGACATGCACACCCCCCACAGACTAAGTCTTGTGAGGATATGCATTATTTTTTATTAATACACTTTTTAGAAAGTAGACTATCATTTTACATTATATTTTTTTAATATGTATTTCCAATAATGTTATACTATAGTATGCTCATTATTTTGAGACTACATACCAAGCAAGCCACTGTATAAAAACACCCAACAAAATTCCAGTTGCTTTCAAATGTTTTCAAGGTACAGATTGTTTTTATTTATTTTTTGTCATTGTTGTTATTGTTGTTGTAGTTGTTTAAAAAGCAATTAGGTGATTATTTACAGTGTGCTTAAGCCATTAAGCGGCAGGCACCCAATTTCTTCTGAATAAAATTTTCTGACATTAGCAAAAAAAAAAAACCAAAAAAAAAAACCAAAAAAAAAAAAACCATCAAAAAAACCTTTGCCAGTCTAATGCATTAGTAAATAATATATTTGATCTGGATATTTAAAGCTGCTTACTGTTAACTGTTAGGCCAGAGAAAAATTTGATTTTATAAAGCTTCAATTTTTGGTGATAAATACTAGTTTGCAGAGTGGTTCGTTACAGTAATTTTGAACTTAGAACATTTATGTTGAGCCTTTGTCAAATTCAGAGTATAGTGTCAATTAAACATTGAAATGTGGACATTTCATTAAGGTCTAATGTTTTGTGGTCATGAAAAAACAACTCTTCAATTCATCCAGTGGTATACTAGCTGTCATGACTCTTGCTCTTCAAGGAAGGCCAACAGGAAAGTTGCCACCACCCTTAAAAATCCATCTCAGTGTTTCCATTGCATAGAGGGTCTGGGGGGTATATTTATCTCAATACAGACAAAGGGAAATTATAACTGCAGTGAGGGAGGCTAAAGTCTTCTAGGAGATTTGGTCACATGATCTCCCCTGGAAATTTGGAAAATCCATACCTCAGAAACATCTTCAAATGCACACACAGGTACTTGTAAACCAAATTAAATCAATTATAGGACTGCCGTATAAATTATTTGGTAATATTTGGTGCAATAGCTGACTAATGATAAAAATATTTTATTTGGTTTCTTTACGCTAAAAAGTGAAGGGGCTTGATGCTTTCTTGACACTGTGGATGAGGTTTCCTCATCCAATGCCCTATAGAAATATTTTCGTAAACTTTTTTTCCCTTTCTTATTTTTTTTTTTAATTGATTTTTTGCTATGTTCATTCATTTGTTCTATTGTTGTAATTTGTCATTGAGTAACAGGAAAATGTAGGAAAGGGTAAATCCATAATTATTTGCAAGTATTTTAAATTAGTAAGTCAATTGAAGACTAAAACAGCTAAAATACCGGTAAGATAATTACTACGATGCAGTTTTAGCCAACTTTTTCTAGTAAAAGCCGGGCTTACTGCCTATTAGTATAAAACACCCAGTCCAGTCAGCTTCAAGACCGTCTGTTGTCATGTATAGAGCAGGCTTTTTTGAATGGATGATTGACGCAAGACGTGCGTTCTGTCAGTGGGATCTCCCAATATTTTAACCCCCGTTCACTCTTTTGGAGAGCTGAACTGCATGGCAATGAACGTACAGTAAACATAAACCTCCTAGGCTACCTTGGTATTTATCACTTACAATATTTAAACCAAAGCAAAACCTTTGCCATATTTTTATTCCATAGGTCGAGAACCGACTTCATTCCCAGGACATCAGCCAGAACTGGATCCTCCGTCACTAAAGTCACAGTACAATTCGTTTACGACCATATCCAGACAGACATATAGAGATCCTCGAGCAACAAACAGCAGCGTTTACAGAACAGGCAAAACCTAAACAATCTCATAGAATACAGTGTAATATAGCGAGTCACCTGCTCAACGTTGCTCAGTGATTTTGTAATGAATGAATACTTTGTGCTTCCTTATGTTAATATATTTGCAAACAGTTTAACGGAATAAATATTATATTTTATCACCAACAGACGTGTTGGCAATATCGCCATAACCTTTCCAACTTCAGCTTAAATTCTTGAATGTTAACGAAAAGTTTTAATGAACTAGTTGAATGGGATGCGCTTCGGAACTGTCGATGACCATATTGGTTTTGATTTTCTGGTATCATATGAACTCCATACATACCTTTTTGTACGCGGACATTGTCATTGTCACCATCGTTGCAAAGTGCTCAGACCGAGGCACTCTTGCTTCATGTCTCAAAACGTAGGTTCCTAAGATTTTGTTTCCATGTAATCCTACGATATCGCCCGAACTAGCCGTATACCCCTAGCTGTCGGATACTACTAATATCAGTGGTTATGAACAGTTATGAATAGTTTCTTTAACCCTTTCCCGACTGATTGTTTTTGAGCTGATTGAGGTCAATCCACTTAGAATGTAATTCAGAGCGACTTCTTCATTGAAGACCGAGAGAAGCGTCTCGTCAGTTCTTTAGCGATGTTATATCTAAAAAATAATAAATTGCGCTTTTTTGTTTGATTTTTTGATTTGAAAATCAAAACAACTAAAGTAGGGTCATATTTGAGCCTATATGTCGGTTAAGAGTTAAGGGGAAGCTATTTCATTGGATTCAGAACTTTCTGACAGCGAGAAGTCAGTGTGTGGTGGTAGATGGTGGGACGTCAAGATGGTTATATTACATCCGGAGTTCCTCAGGGCAGGATATTGGGTCCTCTTCGGTTCACTATTTACATGCGGATGACAGTGTACAGTGTACTATATAGCAAAATTGCAACCCCAGCAGATTGTCATCAGCTACAGCAAGATATCGGTATCATGTGAACATGGAATCAAAATTGGCCACTCGAACGTAAAACAGATAAATGTAAGGTCTTGCATGTTTCTAGGTAAAAAATGTCCTGTTGAATATGAGTACTGTTTGGATAATCATTTCTTAACGAAAACCAATGATCACGAGCACCTTGGAATCTGGCTTCAACCTAACGTGGTTTGGGGTAGCTATCAGCTATGTTAATAACATTTGTGCTAAGGCTAATCGTGTGATAGCGTGTCTAAGATAATTATAGTTCAAAGTATGATAATTCTTTTACTTGTTTTTTTCCTTTCATAATCATGTTACGCAATTCAGTGTTTACACTGCAATGTAGCTTTTTAATAAACCAGTGTGTCTGTCTGTCTGTCTATCTGTCTGTGTAGTGGCTGATAGGGAGGTAATTTGGCCTGGAGAACAAGAAGTGAAATGAAATAGCTTTTGAAGCTTTGGTTCTTCCGTTTATGGAAGATGATTGTCAAATTTGGAATCCTCACCTAAGAAAGCATATTACTGCTCTTGAAGCAGTGCAGAGGAGAGCAACTCTACTAAGATGCGAATCATTAGTCACCTGTGATGTGAGATTACAAAACCTTGGTTTATAATGTAATTCTAACGTTTCGTTGCTACACGCAACATCCTCAGAGAATGAATAACTTATATCACAAGATGATAAATATATAATGGTATGTTACATGATATGTATTAACGAGATATTGGCATAAGAACGGAAGTGGTAAGGACAAAAGGAAACAGCAGACTGAGATGTAGTGGAGAGGTCGGGAAACGAAAGGTCTTAAAATAAAGAAAGTGGAAAAGAGCCCATGTTGGCATTAAGCGATGGATTGAGTTTGCGGATAAGCAGACTTTCCCTGACGAGAAGTTCAGAGTTGAAGGAAGAAGAAGACAAGATGGTGAAGTCATCAGGCGAGACAGGGTGTCCAGTGTCACAATGATGTGACAGGATGCTAGTCGGAGGAGGATTGACTCTTTTTTTTGCCAGTAAGTGCAGAAATGCCCAAGTGCTCTGAGATTCGTGTGTGGAAAAGCCGACTCGTCTGGCCGACATACAACGAACTACAACGTTGACACTTAAAACGGTAAACGACACGAGATCTCAAGGCCCTGGGAATCCTGTCCTTAAAGACAAAAAAGTGAGACAATCGGAGAGAAGGACGGAAAACAAAGCGGAGGTTAATGTGAGGGAAAGCACTGGAGCATAACTTCCGAATCTGAGTGCGAATTTGGAGGCTATGTTGACCAGTGTAGGGAAGACAAAAGTAAACGATTTTCTTGGGGGCGAGGGAAATTTAGGGGGAGGGTGAGAAAATCTTATCAAGAAACCGGCGAATGCATGTGTCTATGAATGAATTAGGATAACCATTAAGTAAAAGCGTTTTCTTAAGATTTTGAAGATGTGAGTCAAAAATAAAATAGGAGGAGCAAATACTAAAATAGCGATTAAGAAGGGAAGAGATTAATCCTGTTTTGTAAACAGAAGGAATAAAACTATTGTAGTTAGTGTATAAGCCAGTAAAAGTGGGTTTCTGAAAAACAGAAGTAGAGAACGAGCCATTGGATCGTGTTATAAGAACATCAAGGAAGGGTAAACAGTTGTTGACTTCAGTTTCATGTGTGAAATTGATGTTAGGATGTTGACTATTTAAATAACTGAGGAATGGTGCAATATGATCGGGGGAAGCAAAAAGCAAAAAGCAATCATCGACATATCTACGGTAATAAACGGGCTTAAAATGAGTGGGACAGTTAGAGAGCCAAGAGCGTTCATGCCAGGAAAGAAAAATATCGGCAAAGGTAGGACCCAGGGGAGAACCCATGGCAACGCCATCGGTCTGTTCAAACAAAACACCATTAAAGAAAAAGTGGCAATTCTTAACTGCAAAGCTTAAAAGTTGGGTGAATTCGGAACGGGTAAAGTTCTGAAAATGACTGGAATTATTAAATAACTTAGAAACAATGATATCGATGGTCTCATCTAAAGGAATGTTAGTGAAAAGTGATTTTATGTCGAAGCTAACCATAGTTAAAGTATCAGAGTTAACGTCCAAGGCAAAAAGACCCCGAATAAAAGAGAAAGAATCGCTTACCATATGTGTGCCAACAGAAATAGGGCGTAAAAGAGGGACTAGAAACTTTGCAAGACCATAGGAGTGAGTACCGATGGATGAGAGGATAGGTCTAAGGGGGACGCCAAGGTTGTGAACTTTAGGTAGTCCATACAAAATACCTGGGCGTGAGCCCGATGGAAATAAATTATCGTAAATAATTTCAGATATAGTTCCATTCTTCTTTAACTCGCGTAAAAAGTTTTTCACTTGATTTTCTTGTCGTATGGAATGTGTAATGAGGTCCACGTCAAGTTTTCTGAATTTGTTCGTATCAGACAAGATGTCATCCATTTTCTTGTAGTAGTCCGATCTGTCGATGATAACGACACCATTCCCCTTATCAGGTTTCATGATGAAGATATTTATATCATGAAGATATAAAGATAATATATATCATGAAAACATCCGTACTCTCAATCGCCATCAAAAGATTCAGGGCTGAAACTTTTCCGTCTTTGTTCCCAATCGAAAACCACCGACTCATTAAATACTGACAACGTCATCTTCAATTTTTCCCAGCGCCTTTTAACCGATGAAGAGAAAGACATTCTAAGCAAAGGACTGAACTTCTCGTTACCACCTAGCCTTCTCGATTATTGTGACTTTCTCGCTCCCTTTGAAATGTTTCACCGACGCCTGAATAACGAAAACATCTCCCTCATATCTGGACACAACAAAGACTCCCTTCGAACTAAACTTAAGGACATTGCTCTTTCTGGCTTCAGAAGTTACGCTAGACCTAACTTCATTTTTTCGAAAGATGAAGTCGATATAATTAACAACCTAAAGAACGATATAAATATCTTCATCATGAAACCTGATAAGGGGAATGGTGTCGTTATCATCGACAGATCGGACTACTACAAGAAAATGGATGACATCTTGTCTGATACGAACAAATTCAGAAAACTTGACGTGGACCTCATTACACATTCCATACGACAAGAAAATCAAGTGAAAAACTTTTTACGCGAGTTAAAGAAGAATGGAACTATATCTGAAATTATTTACGATAATTTATTTCCATCGGGCTCACGCCCAGGTATTTTGTATGGACTACCTAAAGTTCACAACCTTGGCGTCCCCCTTAGACCTATCCTCTCATCCATCGGTACTCACTCCTATGGTCTTGCAAAGTTTCTAGTCCCTCTTTTACGCCCTATTTCTGTTGGCACACATATGGTAAGCGATTCTTTCTCTTTTATTCGGGGTCTTTTTGCCTTGGACGTTAACTCTGATACTTTAACTATGGTTAGCTTCGACATAAAATCACTTTTCACTAACATTCCTTTAGATGAGACCATCGATATCATTGTTTCTAAGTTATTTAATAATTCCAGTCATTTTCAGAACTTTACCCGTTCCGAATTCACCCAACTTTTAAGCTTTGCAGTTAAGAATTGCCACTTTTTCTTTAATGGTGTTTTGTTTGAACAGACCGATGGCGTTGCCATGGGTTCTCCCCTGGGTCCTACCTTTGCCGATATTTTTCTTTCCTGGCATGAACGCTCTTGGCTCTCTAACTGTCCCACTCATTTTAAGCCCGTTTATTACCGTAGATATGTCGATGATTGCTTTTTGCTTTTTGCTTCCCCCGATCATATTGCACCATTCCTCAGTTATTTAAATAGTCAACATCCTAACATCAATTTCACACATGAAACTGAAGTCAACAACTGTTTACCCTTCCTTGATGTTCTTATAACACGATCCAATGGCTCGTTCTCTACTTCTGTTTTTCAGAAACCCACTTTTACTGGCTTATACACTAACTACAATAGTTTTATTCCTTCTGTTTACAAAACAGGATTAATCTCTTCCCTTCTTAATCGCTATTTTAGTATTTGCTCCTCCTATTTTATTTTTGACTCACATCTTCAAAATCTTAAGAAAACGCTTTTACTTAATGGTTATCCTAATTCATTCATAGACACATGCATTCGCCGGTTTCTTGATAAGATTTTCTCACCCTCCCCCTAAATTTCCCTCGCCCCCAAGAAAATCGTTTACTTTTGTCTTCCCTACACTGGTCAACATAGCCTCCAAATTCGCACTCAGATTCGGAAGTTATGCTCCAGTGCTTTCCCTCACATTAACCTCCGCTTTGTTTTCCGTCCTTCTCTCCGATTGTCTCACTTTTTTGTCTTTAAGGACAGGATTCCCAGGGCCTTGAGATCTCGTGTCGTTTACCGTTTTAAGTGTCAACGTTGTAGTTCGTTGTATGTCGGCCAGACGAGTCGGCTTTTCCACACACGAATCTCAGAGCACTTGGGCATTTCTGCACTTACTGGCAAAAAAAGAGTCAATCCTCCTCCGACTAGCATCCTGTCACATCATTGTGACACTGGACACCCTGTCTCGCCTGATGACTTCACCATCTTGTCTTCTTCTTCCTTCAACTCTGAACTTCTCGTCAGGGAAAGTCTGCTTATCCGCAAACTCAATCCATCGCTTAATGCCAACATGGGCTCTTTTCCACTTTCTTTATTTTAAGACCTTTCGTTTCCCGACCTCTCCACTACATCTCAGTCTGCTGTTTCCTTTTGTCCTTACCACTTCCGTTCTTATGCCAATATCTCGTTAATACATATCATGTAACATACCATTATATATTTATCATCTTGTGATATAAGTTATTCATTCTCTGAGGATGTTGCGTGTAGCAACGAAACGTTAGAATTACATTATAAAGCTTTAATATCCCTATTTTGCGTGTTTTTTGCTGGGCTTTATTATTTCTTCTTCGTTTACGATTCCCGCCTGGTACCTCTGTCGCCCGTATTTTGAAAAAACCTTGGTTGTCATTGGAAACTCGTAGGAAATATCTATGTCTAGTGCAGGCATTCAAAATTATTTCTATTTTAGACCCCGTTCACACGATACCGGTACGAAATGAAACCGTAACGAAATTATTACGATTAGGCCTTGCGTTCACACGGTACCGGTATGAAAATGCATGAAACCGTAATGCTAACCGTAACGATTTGAAACCGTAATGTGAAACCGTGATGAAACTGTACCTCTACCGGTATCGTGTGAACAGGTTCGTACCGTGATATTTTGATACCGATGCAGTTTCGTACCAGTATCGTGTGAGCGGGGTCTCAAATTAATATAGTAACTTAAAATTATTTATTGGTTTCCAGGATTATTTTACATATTTTATTTATTGTCATACAGGTATGAAGCTTTTATAATATGGGAATTTAGTTACCCCTTACTACGAACCCTCCATGTGTTCTCACCCTCATGCCTCCTCGCCCTCAAATCCGTTTGGTTGGTTTGTTTCAATCAGGCTCATGGAAGATTTTAGCGTTAAGTATTTCAGAAAGGTTCTTCATAGTACTAAACTCCATGCTTTTATGAATAACACGACGATACATTTAATCTGAACATTTAAACATCCATAACCTTGAAGTTTCAAATTAATCATCGCTCAACCACATCTGAAAGCAAACTGAATGTTCATAAAGTTATAAGGCCAGAAGGCTTAACACAGTCTTTGACAGTCAGGCAAGTTTCACTGCAACATCGTGTCTATTCTCCTCTTCTACCCACATATCAGCTAGGCAGTCAGCTAATTTGAAGTGGAGTTGCTGGCATCTGCAAAGTACAATTACTGCATGAACTATCAAATGAATGTATTATTCACATTTATACTTTTTATATTAACAAGAAGGGTCCAGTCAGTGTCTGATCCGAAAATGGGCCTCAACCAACGCGAAGAGGATTACTGAGGCAAACGAAGACTCTATATCATAACTGCTTGACCTGCAAAATCACGGCCAAGCATAGGCCTAACATGGACGAGGCCACTGGGGAATGGGGAATCTGGACGTTCCCACTTTACAGAAATGTGATCGACTAGATTTCCTCAAATATTAGAGGTGAGGGATCTACAGTCTTCCATGAAATGTTAGAATCCTACCACGGTCTGGAAAGGGCTAAAAAAGCTCTGTGGAAAAACGTTAGAAGTAAATTAAAGAGTGCAAAACTAAGATATTTTTCCACACGTCGCAGTACCTCTGTGTCGTTGACCATAATGTATTACGCATGTGGGAGCTTGGAGATATGATGGATTATAAATGAACGTCCGTCAGAAAAACGATTATTCCTCAGAAAAATGATTTCTGGGCCCAAGACGGGGGGCGAACCAGCAACCTTCTGATGACCGGTGAGACCCTGTAACCATTGAGCTACCGTGACTGCAGATGGCGAACTAAGATCCAATGCCACTGGCTACGTCACTGTCGGAAATTTTACCCGTCAGTTGCCTCGTGCGTCATTGCTGTGCCAGCGACGCCCTTCCTCTGGATGCACCATAATAGTGGTTTATATTGGAAGAAGCATATTTGTCAGGGTCGTCTGTCTGTCTGGAGATTGGATTGCTTATCAGCGGATAAATCCATTCATGTGCCCTCACCAACCAAAATTAAACTTTATCAACCGACTCGCAAATTATTCACTAGTTAGTTACGGATCAAATATAAGTTCGGTATTTCAAAGCATGGATAGCACCGTTCATTCATACGGACATATCCACCGGGTAGGCCGTACGTGCTTTGAACAAGGTACCCCTGATGAATTATCAGAGTTGAGATTGCACATTTCCGAATCGCGTGTAGAAAGAACAAAAGGTTCAGACGTGCGTGAAAATGAAAAATACGGTATGGATGATTACCTTCGGATACTGAATAACTGAAGCAGATGAGTACTCACATCTGCATTGATATCTATATACATATATAGATACATGCCCAGACATAAATCATGCTTCTTTAAGTTTGTATATAAATAAATAAATACGTACACATACATACATACATACATACATACATACATACATACATACATACATGCATACATACATACATACATAAACAAATAAATAAAATTGAGGCTTTACCTGTGCGTTTGTAGATCAAGATGATCAAGAGTAGTAATAAACGTTTCCATCCAGACAAGATTGGTGCTGGTATCAGTCATGATCACGTGATCTTCATGACGCAACGTAGATTGAAAAGCACGGCACATGTCTTTAAAATCAGCAAACTGACTAGATCTCTATTAGTTCAAAAAGGTACAATTACAATAAGCATGGTGGGTATTTTTATTTGCTGTTTAAAGCAGATATGCACAACATACTGTAAATCTAAAGTTAAGTTGCTAAGCTACCATGCACTGGTTGGTACTGCTTTGGATTCCGTTTAACCTCGACTTGCCATGACTGCGTCTCTCGATAACGAGATAAACTTCACTCCAACCTTATCAACAATGCAAGTTGTTAATATTCATCCAAAGCATATCTATCCATCTCATTGTTATTCAGTATCAATATTATGTAAGGGAAGAGTGCAATAAAAGATCTAACAGTCGTTTCTAGTTCTTGATTGGTGATGTCCGCATGATTGGAACCACATGCAGTGGGTGGTGTTATACTTCAGTAAAATAATAATTAGAATGTTCTTTAGACTTAATTAGTAAAATCACTGTCACTAGTTTACCAGTAAAATCACTGTCAGTAGTTTTCATGTGGAAAAACTGTGTAGTTTTATTTTATTTCACGTGATTATAGAATAGTATTAATAGAGGTTGGACTTTGTAAAAGAGAAGGGGTAAGACCGCATAGTTGGAGTTGTTCAATAAATGTAAACCTTGATACCGAATCTTGAAAGTTTCTGGAAGTGATTGTTAGGCTACAAGGGTACGTTTATAACTGTTACTAGGCTAACGCAATTTTACTCTTTTTTGGCAGTAGGTCTCCCACTTACGAGTAAAATCGCTGCCGTTTGCCAGAATAAGATACTAATGACAGCGACTTAGCCAGGGTTCTTAGCATGGAAGGCGTGTGGAGGCAGTACTTGGGGTGATTGATGTCAAAGTGGGGAACTTAGAGCTTGGTGTCAAGATAAGGGACAGTCTAATTTATGTAACAATATGTGTTATTCAGTAATATTTCTCAAATAGGCAAATGGAATATTATTGATTTTTGACTTACAAGCCAAAATAAACAATTAAAAAAGCTCAAGGTTTGGACAGATAATGAGGCACTATATACAATACAAAGTGCCTGTTTGTAAGTTGCTATTGCAAAATGCTAGGTGGCTGACAGTCGAAGATTACTATTTTTTCGATTTGATTAGTTTCTAATCTGCGCAACACTTTTCATGAGGGAGCGCCTCACACGTAACCTATTGCTACAACTCTAAGGGGTTGCTACGGTGTCGAAAGAGTTAAAACTATATACACCAGCACGCGCAAACACTGCACGAGAATGAAAATTCCATGATAGGTTTTGCGATTGTTCCTTATATTTAACGAATTACGCAACTATTTATAGAAATCTTAGGCAGTTTCAAGGTAAAAGTTCCTCAAAAGCCTTTACTGATGTTGGGGAATATTGTTGAGAAATCTAACCATCGTATTGCGTAGGAACAGAGAAAAAAATTTATTTATTCACTCCGTGAATTATCCAGAATTATCACCACCCATTTTGCATTACGCGATACCATCAAAGATGCTGTCTGGAGTTGTGGTATATCTACAGCACTCCGGCACCATTAAACTGGGAGTGGTGGTCTATTATATGCAGCCCGTTTGTACCTTAATGATAAAGAACGTCGCCAGCGGTTCTGCGAGGAAAAATGGGGACTTCATCCTCAGAATCATCGCCCCTGATAAAGATACTAGACCAAAGTGTCTAAACGTTGGCTCACAAATGGTAACAAGAGAAGCGTCAAACTAAGTCTAATTCTTCACCTGGCTGCATAGGAAGTTTGCTCATTTATAGTGACTTTTTTTGCCCTTCTGGGTACTAAATAAGCCGGTTTGTGAAAAATATCCTGTTGTACTATCCGGTCAGATACCAGAACTTTCTTTTTTTCTCCCTTTATCGTTAAGTTTAACAATAAAATATATAGTTTCGGTGAAACTTTGACAAAATCTGAATTATTTTACCCTTTTACAACCATCATTAAGCGGTCAACTGTTGATGAGAAGCAACGTATTGCCATTTGTTTAGTTACCTGCCCTCTTCACGCTGATCAACTCACCTGCTTTTCAAGCATTTCTCTGACATCTCTATGTTGTCGGTGGTAAAGGAACTCCTTCTTTAGCTGGAAAAAAACATTTTGAAATCTCTGACTCAATATTGTATTCGTAACCTGATTTGCATTTGAGAGTTTGGGGAACCGAAGAGGTGCTGAGAGAATAACTGAAAGGAGACACAATACAGATCAAAAAGTTGGGGGAGTTCTCCTAATAGGAAATAAACAGACGTGTAACTCGCAGCTCCAAGCCTTCCCAGAAGAATGAAAGATAACGTGATAAGAGTAAAACACCTGGTAATTTATCAGTGAAATCTAAATCCCTCTATTAATATGGCTAATATTTTTCTTCTTATTACCGGGGGACCGAAAATTGGGACCAAATTGAACACCCACTATTTTGAGTAAATTGGGGGGTAGCAAATTGTTCTTCTCTACGCCCTTAACTAAACCATTATTTGCACCACCACGTCCTGGCTTGTCCGGGCTCATATCAGGTGCCCGCTTCTATAGTGTTTCCCCCCGGTCCCATTTCGCAAGCCTTGCCACGAAAGTTTTGTTCTATTCTTTTTGTAACATTTGTATTGACGATCGACAGAAAGTCGCTAAGCTTATATCCTCGACAGGATTGGACCCTTAACCAGATGAGATGGTCTTTCCCTTTATGGTGTTCAGGCGAAAAACTTCTTAGGGACATTTGCGTGCAGCAGGGAAAGCTCAGAATTAATCATGCGGGAGCTTGAATATGACGGAGTAGAACAAGTGGCAAACGTTCCTCAACATCCTCAAATAATGCTTCCGAGAATTAATTTTGAAGTTCTATTTATTATTTCTTAACAATTTTTTTCTTAGTTGTAAAATGGCACTTATACTACCTGTAAAGTTGCTTCTTTCTCCATTCTCTGTTGCAGTCTGAAATTTTCTGTTGCTTCATGAATGTTCTATAAAAATGAAAAAGATGGATAATAAATGCTTTTCAAAATTGATCATTTAAACCCTGTCTTTTAAGAAAGCTTAAGAAATTAAATGAACCAATGGAATTATCATAAGGTGGCGACGATAGCCCCAGTAAGGCCGGCCAAACGCGCATTTATTATCTGTTAAACTTATCATTTGACTAAGGTGAAATTTCTGTTGGGAAAGTTACAAATTAGCTGAAGTCCAATATGTATCAACGACTGCAAAATTCACAAACTGGACAACTTTATATCGTTTTAACCATGCCAAACTCTGGCTTCACTTTCGCATCATATATTCAATCATTTTCCGGACCAATCAAGTCTAGAAATTTCATGCAAATCTAAACCAGTTGTGTGTAAAATAGGTCAAGGTAGTAAAGTTACTCAAATCGTATTTTACTAGTCAATTAACACTAATTATTTCAGGTCTAAACCAATGAAAACACAAAGATGTAGGAAGTCCGTCCAAACGTTTTTCGGCGGATTTGCCTTCAACCGCCGAAACATCAGTCAGTAGTCACCGACAATAACACCCATTCGTAGTACGATACAATCACATCATTAATCAGACGATAAATTTCAGCAAGTGCTTGCTGAATGGCTATTTTGCTGGGGTAGTGGTCAACGCAATTAAATTCGAGCAAAATCATACGTGTTCGATCCCTAGTCGGGCCACCACTCTAGGTCTTTAAATAATTGAAGAGAGAGGGTTGCCTTTTCATCACCATCAATCTCACTAAATGGTTAGACATTCACGTCTTGTCCTATGACTACGTCAAATCTCAGTTCCTCGGATTCCATATCAATTTGGCGTCTAGCCTGTTGAGAATATCCGCTCACCAAAGAGTGAGACTGCCAAAAACAGCCCCACCAATATTCAAACCACTCCTTTTTAAAATGACAAAATGGTTTAATCCGATTTGGCCCTTTGATGCAGAGAAATTGCACCCCATCCTAAGTGGTTTTTCCATATGATTTTTGAAACGTTTTTGATAAAGAAGTGGCATTTTGGAGATTTTTAAAACCTTTTTTGGGAAATCTCATATCGTTAAAAACTTTCTTAAACTATTCGATGAAAACTGTTTCCATGCTAACCGCTTTTCTGAAGTTCATTTTACAGTTTTGAAATTTGCTCTATTATTCAGTTGCTAGGCAGTAGAAAATAACTTAACTAAATTATGGGAGTCCTCCCTTCAAACCTACGTCGAATACCTGTTTTCAAAGTAATGAAAAGAATAAGGTTTCCCTGAAAATTGAAGCGAATCAGGGAAATTAAGGATATAAGGAATAATTTTATCGGGGTAATCAGGGGTACCGCCCCTCTAACAAAATCCAACGGCATACCAAGGGCCATGCGACCATAATTGTAAAGTCAAGTAATCATTAATTTGTATCAAACTGGATGTTTCCACAATTACAGGTGTATTTTATCACATTTTTAAGTGTTTGAGATTAACTTCCTCGAATTGTATGCCAGATGCTACCCCAATATTTACTAAAGCCTTTTCAAGGACTTCTCCCAGTAGAAATGTTATGGTTACATCACTAAATTCAATGTAGAGTAACAATCGAACGGCATGGCCTAAAACGCGGAATGGAACATTTGGAACACCTGAAACATCTCAAAAGCTACTGTTTTCGTTCATTTTTGAGCTTTTCTACATTCCAAGTACTTGTTCCGCTCGACTCTCAAAAGTCGACTTCATTTACTGCAGTGTTACTGGCATTATTCGCAAAGCAAGGTTTACTTCCACTTTTTAGTTCTTCACCGCTTCTTGATCGAAAATTGTATGTAAGGGCGTCGAGCCACAGAGGTCAGCAGGTAATTTTTCGTTTCTCGTAACCTCTGTAATATAAGTGATATTTGATATTTACTGCTGAAAAATGACATTTCATTTTAGATTAAGATACCATTTATTCGATGTCGGGTGGACGTCCTCTTACCCTCGCATAGTTGGAATATGTGCTTCCGCTGTGGGTTTTAGCTTTTTCATCTTTATGGTCAGTTTTTAATTTCTTCATATGTATCTCTGAAACAATGTTTAATGTTGGTCTTCTTCTATAATGTGTATTATACTTAAGAGAATCAGTTATTGTAAACAGTCATCGATTTTTTTCCATTAATATGTCCAATTTGTTCTCTGATCAATTGATTAATTTTAATAGTTTTAAAAATTTAATGTTCTAAATATTAATTTAGCTTAATGATTGGAGACATTCTCTGACCAAAATTATAATTTATTTTGACGAGCTTTCGGCCACTAGACTTTCGGCCACTGAAGTTCGTCGAAATAAATTATAATTTTGGTCAGAGATCGTTTCCAATCATTATGCTTCTACCTGACTCGGCATCATCTATATTTGCAAATGAACTTAGCTACAGCAATTGACAACGCAATTTTTGAACTTTTGTGCTCGATTATCATAGTTTACCCAACCCTAGATCACCGTTGATACTGTAACATTTTGCGTACGGCACGACAAATTATGGGCTAATTAGCCGTGCCGAGACCTACCTATGCAGAAGTGCTTGGCATGACTAAACTTTCAGGCAAGGGTATCAAATTTTAAAAGGCCACACCGTGCCCAAAAAATAGTGGCATCCGTGCCAAACTTTTAGCAGTGCCGTGCCCAAAATATGAACAGTGTGAACGGGCTCAAAAACAAAAGTACCTTCTTATATTTGTAGGTAAATATGAATCCTTTCTTTCTTAAGCTTACTTCAAGAAATATTCATATGTGCCAAGGATGGCTGCAATACCTATGAGATGAAAACGGTCCCATTCCTAACAAACCTTACAATCTCTGTGTTGGGAGATTTGAGTCGCGAGAATGGTCTGACAAGGATGGCAAGCTCGAGTGCCCGGAAAGAGAAGGCTATGCACACTACCATCTCTTGATTTAATAATAGACTTGTTAGATATTGCTTAATATTATTATGATAAAGTTTTTCTTAACTCCTTATGCATATTCAATTCTGTTCTGCCAGAGAATTGCAACTATAACTTTGGGATGACCAAGCTTGGCCCTACAAAGCTTGGTTCAACTGCAGAAATACATTCAAGACGAGAATGGTAGTGTGCACAGGTTTCTCTGTCCGGGTAGTTGAGCTTGCCATTCTTTTCACGCCATTCGCACCTCTCCCACCTCCCGACACAGAGATTGTAAGGTTCGTTAGGAATGGAACCATTTTCATCTCTTTCATTTGTATTACACTGGAGAATTGTAGCTATAATTTTCTCAAATGTGCCAAGAAGGACTCAAAGTGTTGCATGCTAGATACTATAAATGCTTGATGTTTATATAATTATTACTTCATTTGGTTCACATTGTAAATACGGGTTGCAGTTAAGTTTAATTCATTTAATTAAATAAACCATTGTTGTTAGCACGGTATTATTGTTAATGTTTACTAATTAATGTTTACCAGTGCACGTTATTGTTAATGTTTACTAATAAATGTTTACCGGTGAAAAAAGATACAAACTCTGGTTGAGTTTTGTGCTCGTTTTAAGTTCTCTCTCTTTGTCTTCGAATCAACTGATCAGAGGACAACAACTTGGAGAGACTAGTGAAAAAAATCTATGACTATTAACAGTTACTGATTCTCTTAAGTATTATATATATTATAGAGGAAGACAAACATTAAACATTGTTTCAGAGATACACAAAAAGAAGTTAAAAACTGACCATAAAGATGAAAAAGCTAAAACCCACAGCGGAAGCACATATTTGAACTATACGAACATAAAAGCACGCCCACCCGACATCGAATAAATGGTATCTTAATCTAAAATGAAATGTCATTTTTCAGCAGTAAATATCAAATATCACTTATATTACAGAGGTTACGAGAAACGAAAAATTACCAGCCGACCTCTGTGGCTCGACGCCCTTACATACAATTTTCGATCAAGAAACCGTGAAGTAAAACTTGCTTTGCGAACAATACCAGTAACACTGCAGTAAATGAAGTCAACTTTTGAGAGTCGAACGAAACAAGTATTTGGAATGTAGAGAAAGCTCAAAAATGAACGAAAACAGTAGTTTTTGAGATGTTCCAGATGTTCCAGACGTTCCAGGTGTTCCAAATGTGCCATTCCGCGTTTTAGACAGTGCCCATTCGAACCACGTGAGAAAGAAAAGAAAGACAACCGACTTATAAAAGCCACTTAACTAGTTTAAAAACAAACTGATCAATTTGAAAGAAACCTCAGCAAATTTTAAAAAAAAGCATCAAAATTTAATCAAGTTTAAAAATGCATAAATTCAAACCAGCTTTAAAATTTGCTAAACAAACTCTGATAATAGTACACAAGAGTAGAACGTAAACCTAAGATAGAACGGTAACAGGTTATTTTCAAATTTGTAATATTTTACTTGAAAAACATCTCACCATGATTATAATTCCAATGAACAGATTAGTAAAGATAAAGTGTCCCAGGAAAATAAATGAAATGGTGAACCATTGGCTATAAGGACGATTTTCTAAATCTTTTTGTACATCAGTCCAACCATCAACCTGCACAGTACAATAATAAACAGAAATGATATTTGATGATATATGATATATGAGAAATGATATGTACAGTTAAAAACTGACATGACATTATACAGACATTATACATGACATTATACAGAAATGATATATGAGTTGAAGATGATTTAAAAGTTTAATATGATTTATTTAAGATAGTTTAAAAGAATCTATGTTAAAAAAGACCCTCATTTTATTTCAAGGCATTAAAAGAGTGTACGTTCATGTGTAATTTAATGGTGAGTGTCTGTGTGTCTGTGTGGGAAGTTTTCGAACTGGAAAAACTATTAAGCATAATTTTCATGAAGGGCTGTTTAATGTAAACTAACCTGGTCTGTCAATTCTCACTACATTCTAACTGGTTTCGTAAAGCAGTTAGCCCCTTTCGGTGGGTCAATCTCGGACGCAAACTCTCTCAAAATGAGTTGATTATGCAACTTAACTGATTGACTTGACTTGAATAAAGCTAGAGCAATGACTCGCCTCGTCCAAAAATGGGACAATTTGACTGGACAAGAGAATTGTCTACCCGCTTACGAACTCGGCGCGATCAAGACTTGACTTCAAGTAACTCTACAGCGCGGTGAAAAATTGCTGTTTCATGTGTAAGAATTGTTGAGAAGCCCAAGCACTAAGAATTCATTCAACTTGCAGAATTCCCTAAGTTTAGGTCGAACAGAAAAAAACTACTTTCTTACTGTAACGTAAGTAAATAAGGTGAGCATCGCGGAACTTAAGCTGGACCAATTTGCACTCTTCTCTTTGGTTTCGTCATCATGACCAAATATGTAGTACCTGTAAGGAATTATATTGTTGCAAAAGCTCCAGTTAGTTAATTCTACTTTATTTCTACACTGAGACTTGTAAGAATACTTAGTACATAATACATTCTGCGCTGATTTACTCTACAAGCATCAAAACTTATTCTCATTAACAAGATTGGATAAGAAACAATTTAAAAAAAAGATTTTCGCTGAAAAGAGGGTAGTTTTCCTGTTATAACGTGTCAAATGTTCGTACTAGTCGGCTATGGTTTTCGGCTGTTGGAGGCAATTTCCCTACGTTCTGCTTCTTATTGTTATAATTACAGCCGAAGCCTCGAACAAGATATGTTATCATGCTCATGATCACAATCATGATTACAACTATGTCAATTGTAATTGGATTGATGGTGGTAAGAGTGATGGCAACAGAAAAACAATAACAAAGGCTATGGCAATGACAATGGCAATGGCAATGGCAATGGTAATAACAAAGGAAGAAAGGAGAGTGACGGAAAGTACCGGCAACAAATATCTCAAGAACTATTCAACGTAAGACCACTCAAATTTTACAGAATAATGTAGGTCGTTTTTGAACTTTGTAAACATAATATGTAGCTATGGCGATAAAAAGAGATGTAGCTATGATTTCATTATTTTGAGTTGTTCTCTTATACTGCAATTATCTGTAATGTCACGTTCAGAAATTAGTTACCTAGTTTATCTTTGTTCAAAGTCAATCCTATCCTAAAATGACGTAGTTTAAAAAGTGATTTAATTTAGGATAAATTAGGAGTTCCAAAATATCCTGTAACTTTTTTCTTCTCAATATTTTTTGCTTATTTTAGCCAGTGGTAAAGGCAGTAATTATAAATAAAAAGTCAGAGAATTTCAGAGGTATCCCACTTCGCTCAGTTTGAAGACGGTTAATAAAAAGTTCATCCAATAACCTACCCAACAACTGCGAAAAAACTCATGCACATACATAGTAGTACTACCACATTGAGAACGGAGTGGCGGATGGTGTCAATCAAGGCTGTTACGAGTACTTGTAGCCCTTCGATAAAGGATATTGTCCTCAGTGTTCTTGCAGCTGTTGACAGAAACATAAAAGAAACGAGAGAAAAAAAAATTTGCAAACAAGATTACAGGATTTTGAAGAAATTTATGATTAAAATTAAAAGACTTTTCTTTCGATTTATTTTAACAACTCACTTTTACTTTAAATGTGCTACTTGTGGCAGCCATGATATTGAGGTTATAATTTCCTGGTTTGCCAATTTTGTACCACTTTTGCAGCAGAACCTCTACCAAAATTTTACCTTTACGTTTGTGCTGTAAATGCAGTTTCACTCCACTGAGTCTGGTTGTGTTATTATGTTCAAGTATCTTTTTATCTGAGATGGTCGTAAACTATATGTCTTTGTACTAACGTAATTCTATTCTTCACCGTTCAGAGTTGCTATTTTGACGTGTTAACTTGAAACGTGTTGGTACTGAGGCTATACCAGCCAGATAACACTTGTTGGGAGGGCCGATGAACTATTTTGCATACATGACCACTGCTCAGAGTTAAGAATAACGACAGACGGCGAGGTATGGAAAAACAATCATAATTATCTTAGCATGCATAATATTTGTTTGGTCCCTTTTGACCAAATACTATTGCGTTTTGAGTCAAGGCAATAAATTGATGAATTTGATGGTGGTGGTGATGATGATTCATTTACGGAAGTTGTGCATCCCCTTAACTTGAAGTTAATTTAAGAGAACCGTTTTTAGTTGAGATAAATAACAATTGTCAATGGTTAAACGAATTTTTTACTGAAAATCACTTTTGTACAGTGAAACTCAGTTAATACGGACACCATCGGGACAAGATGAAATGTCCGTATTTACCGGATGTCCATATAAACCGGGTTTGTCAATTTACGTCGCGTAAATAGTAAGTAGGTTTCAATGCGTGGAAACGATATTTAGTACAGTGTTGTATAGTAGAACTTACAAATAAACATCCGAAGCAAAAAGCAAACATTTCGTGAATTCACAGTGTAAATAATATTCGAGTCATTTAAAGAAGTCAGTAATTTCACGTTGAACAGAAGCCCTCCTCTTGCGGTCTACTGAGACTGCTTTGACCTCTGATACAACCTTTGCAAAGGTATTTGCAACACACAGGAGGTTTTCGTAGATCAAGTAAACCGTCAGGTCATCGAGCATTTCAGCTGCCTCTTTCAGCAATGTTACTTTAGAGACTGGCTCTGTTGGCTCATTACTGGCGGAAATTTCAAGATCGCTGTCATCTCGGAACCATTTGGAACAAACTTGGGAACGAACTTCGCAACTTACGAATGAACCTTCCCAAGGTGAGACCAATATTTGAATCGGAAATCGTAAAGCAAGCTGGAATCGAAAGTAAAAAGCGATCAATCTACACATTATCGTTGTCTTGAGAGAATGTGTCGGTATTAACCAGGTGGACTTTGAATGAAAATGGGTATTTGGGACAGGAAAACGTGTCCGTTGTCCGTATTATCCTGTGTCCGCATTAAACGGGTATATTTTAAAGGCATTTGTATAAGTTGCAGCTGGGACAGAACAACATGTCCGTAATAACCGGGTGCTCGTAAGGCTGGGTTCCACTGTATATCCGCTATTGATTCTCCAGGCGGGAATCACAATCGTAAAAGGAATACCTATGACCAGCACACTATTCGTAAAGCAGCCATAATTTTTATAATGCTGCGTGCTTCAACAACGAAACATCAAACTGTATGAATTTCTTTTTAATTTCATACAAGTGGTTATAGCTGTTTTACGATAATATCCTAGGCACTGGAATTCCTTTCACAATTGATGTTACCCTTGCAATTACTAACATAAATTTGGAGAAACTTGTCCAAAGGTTGCAAGATGTTCAATTATCTTTTGATATGCATTTATTCCAATTTCAATAAGACTTTCATAAGCCAATTTGCAACTCTCTATTTGACTTAGGGAGTGGAACAGACCCTAAAGTGGGACTTTTTTCCATAACTTTGATATTGGGGACCAAAAATTTTCGTGAGGAAGCAAAAATTTTTTCCTAAAAATTTAAGTAGCAAGCAATATAATTTTGAGGCAAGTTATATTATATTTAACGTTATTTTCTCCAATTTTACCAAATTTTCCGAATTTTCTCTGATTTAGGTTTATTCACCATCTGTTTTTGCCTGGTAGGTCTTTGACAGAAGTTGAGATTTCATTTCTTTACCCTAAATTTTATGAGAAACTTTCTATGTGTTTTTCTCTCAAACACGTTTAACGCCATTGCCATTTATACCGAAATTCAGAACTGGCTGTTGGATTTTTAAGCTTTTTTATATCTATCATTCTCTTTGGGATGAAGTGATAACTTAAGAAGTTCACGCAATGTGTCCGAGCTTTTTCTTTGCTAACTCTTTACTTACATATTGGGCCATATGTGAACCTACTTTGATTGTTCTGGTTTTCAACCATTCCAAACGACAAATCAAGAAAAAAAAGGCGCAATTTCGATTTTTCACAGATATAACCAGTACCGTCGACAAGTGGGGTTAGCGGTGTCAAATTCATCCCAGGCCCGAAACAAATAAGGGGGCCAGGAAGAAATCAAAGGAACAGTTCGCCTGAAAGTACTACATTGATTTCAGATTTTTTTTAATGATCACTGGAATTAAGAGCTAAAGCTCATGCTCCATCATTGGTCCTAAAGTAAACTCTTTTTTATTACATGAGTTTTACACTTATGTGACAACAATTAATGCGCATGATTTAGAGTATAGACAGTATGGATTCATGGAATACTGAATTAATGTACTATATATGAAGAAATATTTGCAAACTTGCTACAAAATTTTGAGCTTGGCGTTACCTGCATTTAATAATTTAAACGTAGAATTGCTTTATTACTTTGTTCATTTCTGAAGTTCATACAGTGCGGAATTAGTTTATTACCGAAAATTCGGTAGGCAAATTAAATGTCTCACAAAAAATTCCAAAAATTAAAGTATGTAAAGCTCTATTATGCCCGATAGCAAGGTTAGTCAAATTAATTTTTGGCCGGAGTGGGTCTACCAACTTCTCTATCTCTCCGCCCGGGGCCCGCAGCAGCTCTCTGTGGCACTGGATACAACGTTCCAAAAACTTATCAAACAAGCTCCCAAGACAAGATCCACCTCTACTCCTCCTACCTAACCCCTCACGGGGGCAGCGAGTTCATGTGAGCAGGGTCCCTGTGGAGTTCCATCCAAGCCGGTCTATCCGTAAGTGGGTTCCAAGTGTATGGCTGCGTTCCGTAATACAGTCCCGTATCCTCTAGTGTGATGCAACTCTCGGTTTCCAATCAAGAAATCGGACGGAATCGCATTCAAAGTGAATTGATCCAATGCAACTCAAAAATAATGGGTAGGCAAACTTTAAACATCTAATAAATTGAGCTTAAAGATGGATGAAATAGTCGAATTCACCTTGGTTTTAGTCATAGAAACATCCAAAGTGTCTGGTAAATGCTAAATGGAATTCTTTAGATTCTCTTGTCCTTTCTAAGTCTTGCTTAAACACGGAGCGATCGCATAAGAAGAGGCTGAGTTTCTCAGCCTTTCAATTATGATTAAGGAAAGGTCACATGTTATTGGTCAATTGAGTTCAGACTAATTTCCGGTGGACGGATATCACGTTCAATTGAGGATATCACGTACTTCTACCAAGCGCCCTTCCTCATCGCGTTTGACTTCCATTTTGAAGCCGTAGTAGGCCTTGCTCTCTTTAATTGCACTTTTATTCTTCTGGTAGTAGGCTTTATTGCGATTATACTTGCTAAGCCCCGCAGAACGCGGAGTTGTGCTTTGCGCAGAGGTAGAAGTCCGAGCTGTTGGATGAGAGCGACCGAGCATATTTGCTAAAGTGGCGCCAGGTTTTGTTTATATTTATATTACAAGCTTCAAGTATTCGCCCAAATGAATACAGATGGCTATGACACATCGCGGACGTAATAAAATGTGAATCGTGCCCAAACACTGCGCGGGTAGGATGACTATAAGTGAATGAAGATGCGCAGGACGTCTCGAATGATTATAATACGACGTATGACAACCAGAAAAATCAGTAAATGTGGCATGTTCAGCCATTTATTGCTTTATATATTGTTTAGCTGTATTTTAAAAACACATTTTAAAAGTACTTCCGTAAGCTTTAGGCTCTAGGACACGCTTGTGTAGCTCTACGCTCTCTAGTTCAGTCACGCTTCAAAGTGTCCGGCATTTTGAAACATTCAACCGCCATACGAAGCCAGAAATGTGGGAGGAGCTTACCGTTTTATAGCGTCGCTCCGTGTTTAAGAAGTAATAATGTATCACTAATCGCAAAAAACAGTGCATTATGGGAGAATTTATTATTTTGTGTTGTATCGTTACCATCATTATATGAGGACCAGACCGGGTTTTCAAGTACTCGGAATTCGTTCCAGAATCAGTTCCTCGGCTTCGTCTCGAACTGAAAACACGGTCTAGTCCAAATAGGAGGCTTTTAAATGACTTCTCAAAATCAATTAGTGTATTGGCACCATCAATCAGTGTATTAGTAATGAATAAATGGATGAATAAACCGATTGTGTGAAATTGCATTTTAAGTCCAAGGACTTGAACTATTATTTCCAGTCCGACGACTGGAAAAAACAGTTCAAGTCCTCTGCCCACTACTTTCATGGTATTTCGAGTTCGCTCATGTGGTGCCATTCAGCGCTTCTGACTGATTGATGTACTCATGAGTTATTAATGAGTTTGAGAACTTTTGTGCAAGTCAAGATTTTGGCCAATCAATTACCGAGCTATAAAACTTTACAAACTAAAAAAGACTCCGGAAAATGTTATTCTTAACTTGTGATTCAAGTAAAAAGAGAATAGACAAGACTGTTTACCTTCTTGTCTATTTTTTTTACTTCAATCACAAGTTACGAATGATATTTTTCAGAAACTGTTTTATTTTTTATTTGTTAAACTGTTGGCTGGTTTTGGTTTATAGTGCTTCACTACTTTCTGTCATTGTTAAGGAAACAGTTCCTGATTTTATCTCAATCTCAGCTTTAGTGGCCTTCTTGGGGTCAGATTGCAATCATTTGCTTGTTGAGTTATTTGTAAAGATTTCTATTATTTAACGTATTTAGAATGGAAATCGAGTAATAATTTGAAAATTACTTCAGTGACGTCGCTCACTTCGTAAATTCACCTGATCCACGATGTTGCATCAATGAAAGGTCTCTATCAGTGGCGTAGTTAACCCATTTTGATTGGGGGGAGTGTCCAGTTTAATGTGCCCGAACATTGTATACTTTCAAAAATTGCTCGAATTTAATTTGACATTCAAGCCATGTATGGTGTACCATCGCTTCCTCAACCCCAACACGTGAATTAAATATAAACTAGTAACCAAAAGGCATTATACGATAGATGTAATACAACGCCACATCTGATTGGTTGCCATGCGTGCTCCATATCTCAATGGAGCACCGGAGAAACCGCGAGAAAATATTTCGAAAAAAAATTCTTGAGAAAATCGTTATTTAACTGTCAGGAAAAGCAAGTTATTACTTAAATGGTGAAGGAAAAAATCGACAGCTGGGTTAGGATAACAGATGCTGAACCGACATTCGTGCTGGACTTTTGTGTGTAAGTGTTTCAGCCTTTAGTAAACAAGCAAAACAGTAAATTTGCTCGACCGCCGATGCGTTTCACCTCTTTCTCCAAAGACGAAATGCATACAATTTTAGCAAAAAAAAAAACTGGATGAAAACAAAAAGAACAACAAACTGGTCTGTCACAAAATTTTATTGAAGATAGAGGACATGGAATACTTAAAGTAACAAAAGCGAAAAAAAGTGGTTCAGTCAACAAATTGTAAACAGAAAACACAACCCGGAAGCACATCCAGTTACGTATATCAATTTAAAACCATAATATATATAAAAAAAAACTACATGTAAAAAGAATAACGTTGAAATAAATACCTAATACATTCTCTTAAACTGTCTGTTATGTTTTCTTTCTTCAAAAACCTCAGTTTGATCCATAAAATGAACCACTCGCTTCGTGAGTAATTACCACGGAAAAAAATCGAAGCCCGAGGCCTTGAGGATCACCCGATCTTCAAGCGGCCAATCAAAATGTTTGGAACTTTTGGCTAACGTAAGGACAAAGCAATTTTTAATCAACGAAATAAAGCTTGTTTTCAGTTATTTTATGTCTGATTCTATGTTATAAAAGAAATGGTTCATAATTTGGCGTGCTCCATTGAGTTATGGATGCACTTGGGAAGTTGGGAGAGCACTCAAAAATCTAGAGTATCTTTCGGCTATCGCCTTGAGCAACTCTTACGCTTTTTTAGTGCTTTCCCAACCGCCCGCGTGCATCCGTAACTCATTGAAGCACACCAAATCACGAATTATTTCTTTATTTTGACGAGTTTTACCTTAAAAGATTTTTCCTGAATTGCTATTTATTTTTTGTCCGAATATTCTATTTTTTCGCACACTTTGGGGGTGTCACACCCTTCATCCTCCCCAACATTATACGCTACTGCTCTTTATGTAGTTCAACTATTATATAGAGCATATGCACTTAATCTCCAGATGCTCGGATAACAAAGGGCATTAAGGCCTTGTTGGTCTAATTGACAAAAGAAGATGATCAAATTTCTTTTGTGTAGGAACACCAACATGTGAGCTATGACGTCAAGTGCAGACGCTCTATACAAATAATAGGGAATAATTTTTTTTGTCAGAAGATTTAAAGAAAAATTACATTGACTTTTGGTGAGACATTCATATTATAACCCTTTCTATGAACACTTCGTATTACGAATATTTTGTTTGAACGTTACGATTGACGATTAAATCCTTTCTGTCCAGATAAATCTTCTATTAATTTTGCTCTGGTTAACGCTCGACAGTTCTACTAAGACCTTTCGACAGGAAAGAGCAATTAATACCATTTAAACTAATTCTTATCAAACAATCAATTTTAATAACAAAAACTGAGGCCCAGCAGCTGGAGAATGCGTATAGAAGCCATAAAATCATATTAGTTTTAAAACATGTTTAATTCTAACGTTTCATAGCGTCTCGCAACGTCATCAGAGTGTAGCAATTTGTCTTGACAATAGGGTATATATTACATGCAAATCAGATTGGCTATACCCTATTGTCTTAAATATTTTTTGCTACACTCTGATGGTGTTGCGATATGTAGCGAAACGTTACAATTAAACATGTTTAAAACTCGTGATTTTATGGCTGTTATATACATTCTCTTCTGGGCCTTGTTATTAAACTACGATTTCCGCCTAGTTTATCACTAAACAATCAACTTGTTTGAACAAGTACTATACCTCTTAGAAGCCTTAATGGCTTGAGCACATTGTCACCGACGTTCATCAGGTCCAGAAGTGCTTGGACGTAAGAGATGAAGAGGATGAGGAAGTCAAAACGATTATAGCTGCTCTTCCAGTAACCCTTCGGTTCTGCGTAAAGTTTCAACAAGAATTCCACGGTGTAGATGGACAGAAATAGCTCATCCAAAGTCTTGAATATGTGAGAGCTCGAAGCTTTTAATTCATCCATTGTTTCCAAACCAATGACCAATGCATTGACCAAAATGACACCCATTATTAGGCCGTTAAAAATAGGTTTCTTTGTACAAAGAAATAGGTCAGAAATAAAGAAACAAGATTAACTAGAAAATGTTATGGTATTACTTTTACAACATTTATTCACAGCCATGTAAACAAGTTGGCTCAAACTCTCGGTCAAGGGTAACCCCGTTTAGATGTAGTGCATGAAGTATTAGTGTGTGCAAGCAATTACCGGACATTCAAGAGGAATGGCGTCATTTCAACGGGAATGCCTAGTTTACAAAAAATTGGGGGCTCTTACACTAAAGAATGTACAACTTTTTCGATTTCATAACTTTTATCAATCTTAAACGTTATTTTCGTTCAATATATACTTTTTTAATTTTTCTTCTGATTTCAAAAAAATCTCGAAGTTTGCTAAGAATTCCTAACTTTGTCTTTTCCTTTGAATGTCTGTGTTTTTTTTCTGCGTTTCCTGCTATCAGATCAAGAACGCTTACTTAAACTTAAGCTGTTCAGGCAAACTTGGCTCGGAAGAATGCTACACCGACAGCAAACTTCAGTTGCATGGTACCTAGGATAGCACGTTCCTCTTATCTGTAATAGTATTTGTAAAATAACACGGGTCCTACGCACACTTTGATTAGACGAACTTGACTTTCTCTCAGGGTACAGAGATACGCTGACGTCATTTTCGTTTTGTATCACACACTGAACTGCACTATAACTGGAAGGCTAACTGGCAATCAACTAGTGTAGCCAAAAATGGCGGACATGGAAAATTTGGACGTCAGTCTTAGTCCCTGGCGGTTAATCCGGAATCCAGGATACCATACCTCAAAAGTTGATTTGCTCTGTGATGAAATTTGTTTATTAACTTACTTTTACTTATGAAAAATTTTTTGTTTTCTCGTTCATGGTCCTTAATTTTCTCTTTACTTGCACTGCAGTACACAGCACAATAAAATAACATTTTTACACCAAATAAACTTTAAAGCTACATAAGCCTAGGAGACTGAAACCGATGTCCAAAATACTCCATGGCCGCCATTTCTGGCTTCACTCTTCGATCGAGCGATTGACTGGAGTTGGCCCTCCAGTTATAGTACAGTTCAGTGGTATCATAATACAGATAAATGGATGACGCAACGAAAATTCAATTAACCTTGGTTATTTTATAAAACAAATAGAAAATTGCTTTAATATCTCTGCAATGTGGTAGAAACATTAATGACACCATTTCAACTGGGAAAATACCAGGAAACGCTCGGCTACGTCTCTTGTTTTCAAAAGGTGTTTTTCCAGTTGAGATAATGTCATTCATGTTTCTGTCACAGTACAGAGACATTCAAGTAATTTCTATTTGTTAAAAACACAGTGGTAGCAAGGTGAATGATTAGTGCGACGAAGTTACTGATGTTTTAGATTTCCTTTTAGATTTGTGGATTTACCGAAAAATATAGTTCAAACACTTAGGTATTCACTCAATGAATCAAGAGTGATTATAAAGGTGTACAAATCTATCAGGCTTAATCCCTTACGATGATTTGGTGGCATAACCCCCTAGGAATTTTTTAAGCTAAAACCAGTCCGTAAATAAACAAAATATTACATCAATCAATGAAATAAAAAGTATTCCCCTTAAATACCCCTTAATTAAAACCCATCTGCAACGCGCGTCATACGATGGCAACAAGTGAAAATAGAAGGAAGGGTTGCGTAGTTGAGGTCTTTATATGACCGTTCATCAAATCTGAAAACCGAAAAGGCATGTCTCAACGTTTGAAGAATGTTGAATAACTCATGGTCGGGGCCAAAGAAATTATCTGAAAAATATAATATACTTAAACAAAATATGCATTGAAAGAAACCTTATTTTAAGTCGCACTTAAATCGTGAATGTACCTTCAAACCCAATCTTAGCCAGAAAAATTGAGGCAACTGCCTATCCTGCCCGACTTCCCATATTTCCCTTGGTTATAGCTATGGAGTGACTACGATCATGTCGAGAAAACCAGACTTAATGTAAAACAAACTATGATATAGGAGGAACTTGCGATATGAAAGACAAGCTAAATAAAAATAGATATAAGAATCGTCTACCGTATCAAAACATTGTAAGCTTATCGTGTGGTTTTGTGTGATACTTCCAGTGCTTCTAAGGAAGGTTTATCCAAAAATGTTTTACATACGTTTGTAAGCTTGTTGATAAATTTATGAAAATCAGCATCAAAACGTCGCTGAGCTCCGGGTTTTTTCCTGGGAAAAAAAGCAAAACAACAGATACCATATTAGCGAAAAAGAGTGGTATATTTTCAACAATAAATTCAACTTCTGGACGCTTATGAATTCTTGTTCTGTGTTGAGAATTTCACCAAATACCAAAAAAATAACATAGCACCAGACAGAGGTTGAGGAAAAGCTCTCTGAGATAACTTGACTACAAAACAATTGCTTACTTTCCTCAAGTGCTTTTTTCGTATTTTCGATTTTGGCCCCTACTCTTCGCATTTTTCATTAGATATAAGATTAAGAAAGATTCAGCAACATAAAATTTTAAAAAACTATTTACAAACCTTTCTTGGTGAGATACTCTTCTGGATGATCTCATTTTATACTTCAATTTTCAAATAGTTTTGTCGGGAAAGCAAGATAAGTTGGATAAATGCTTAAACCTAAGATTTCATGAGCCTGTTGTGATTTGCTTTGAACAGCGGAATAACAAGATAACGCATGGTAAGATCAGTTGAGAATCGGGCACGCATTCCAAATTCTTTTCAATTCCATTATGATTACATTGAACAAAGCAGTGTTTTACGGTGGTTTCCTGCAGCTTCTAGTTTTCCCTGCTAGAATTAGTAAGGTCTTTACTTATGAGCATTTAAAAAAGTTCAGAGTTCAGCAAGAAGTATATCTAGGTGTGCATGAAGTATCCCAAACATCAGATATCTACCAGATTTAGCAATTATTTACCATCACCTTACTACCCATTTCCAGTGGGTGCCAAATGCCGCGCGGGTGACTATTCTATTGTGAAAAAGTTGATTTGAAGTCAACTTTTACGCACGACATTTTGCGCATGGCAGTATTAGCCAATCGACTCCAAGAACAAGATCGCCTGCGCGACATTTTACACCCACTGGAAATCGGCCTTTAGAAACAACAGCGTTGGAACGTTGGCTTATTTTCATGATTATCTCAATAGAGACACATCTTCGGCATTGTTTGGAGCCCCAGCAGGGCCCCTACCGAGCCCCAAAATCATTGCTTGGTCGCTTCTCTCGCAAGGAACCCATTTGATTATGCTATAAGCCGGAAGGGGGTTTCGTTCTTCGAATTACATCACTGAGTTCAATTAGGAATAATGCGCAGCTGAGCACTCAAACTTGTCATCAAGCCAAAGATACATTAATGTTACTAAAGCAACACCAAGTAGACTAAAATTCTTTAAAGTATTGTAAATAAGATATCAGTCTCTACACTTCATGGATTTTGCTCGACGTTGCCGACAAGCTCTTCCCATGTACCAGAAAACTGTTAGAGAACCACTGTGTGAGCAGCAAGTGACCAGGTAACAACCAGTCAGTGGTTAGTATTTGAGCAGAAGCATAAAACCCAAACAAAGTACAAGACATACAAAAGGAAAACATGTCCTTCGTGAACCAAGATGAGACATACGGTACGGAAATAGCATAAACACAAGTCCAATCATAAGCCTATAAGCCAAGCGTTGGACAAAAGGCGAAACTATGAAAAACTCTTACTTTTTTTCATACTTCAATTTTACCCAACAAATAGGTTCGAATTCCAGAGCAAATCTTAACTTTGGTATCAATCATCGATCTCTGCTTATGCCGCCTGTAAAGATCCGAATTTATGCTTGAGTTTATCCTTTTGTCTGGTGGCATAAGGAAATTCACACAGCAACTCAATTGTTTTGTTTTATGATCATGCTGTTAATAAACTGCTTCCGGCTTATTAGTAGTAACTCTAATCAGTAAGGGGTGTTGGGGATGATTCTAGGACAGGATACCAAACTGGGGTAATTCATCCCTCCCAACGCCCTTATAATACCACTCCACATATATCGTGCACAGGGTGTCCAAGAGATTGGCTGCATGGAAAAAAAAAAAGCACTGGCAATCGCAAAGGCTGGAGATCAAACGTCAAAAAATTTTCAAAAATATTTGGAAATTGTTGCTGCCAGTTCAACTCCAGTAGAAAAAACCACTTGAGAATTAAATCAAATTTAAATACAGTAGAACCCCGCTAACTCGAACTGCCAACGGTAATAAAAAATAGTTCGAGTTAGCGATGATTCGAGTTAGTGGGGAGAGCGTTGGATTTCACGTATGCTGTTAACAACTGATACGGCATCGTGGTTTCATGATTCATCCACAATTGCCAGTCATTTTGGTCCAGTCAGTTACGAATATTTTAACTTTTCATCATGGATAGAGTTGAATGTGTTGTCCTGACTTCTAACATTGCCATATTTTAATGTCACCCACTATTGAGTTGAATAACTGTTTATGATAAAATGACCTTACCAGAGTACATGTGCAGGTTCAGTGAATGTTTGGGCCGTGTACATACGGCTGTACAAATTTCTGAAAGCCCTACAAAACAAACTGGATAAACTAAAGCAGTTGCTACGGGCTACTCAAGACTAATTTGTGTGACAATCTAAGAATAATTTCATCGAATTATAATTGTGTGCGCAATATTTACCCAGGATATTCAATTCGTTATGTAGACTTTAAACTGCGTCACTCCGGAAAGATGGTCTTTTCTGGGTTTGATTTACGTTTCCATACATTGTCACGTCGTTATCAGTAAAGATTTAAGATTCCGGACTAGTCAAACAGCTAAGTCCTGCTGACACTTTCAGGATTATCGACCGACGTTTCCAAAATAGAGTTCGAGTTAACGGGGTGAATTTGAACAAAGGGAGTATGAAATTATTTCGAGTAAGCGGGGAGTTCGGATTAACCGAGTTCGAGTTATGTGGTAGTAAATGATAGGGAAAATGTAATCAAATCCACGGGAAATTGAGTTTGGCTCGAGTTAGCGGGGAGTTCGAGTTAACCGAGTTCGAGTTAGCGAGGTTCTACTGTATTTGAAAAGCTACCGGTATTTAACGTATCTTTAATTGATTTTAGGTATGATTTTCCACATACATTGCGAAAATTCTGTCAAGTGATCTCCATTCCTCGACATGGTTCTTCTTTACGCGCGCCGTCTTTAACTCTTTAACCCTCCGGGAACGATATACGGCACTCAATACATTGATACTACCATTAACAGACTAATTAAATATTGAAACATAACAGGAGCTGTAACATGAGACAGCTAGCAGTTGTGGGTTGAAATCGTTGAACAATGACGAATGAACAACGCAGATCATAACATTGTGTCAGGCACGGGATAGTTTAACAAAGGCGTAAAAAAAAGCAAGATGAACAAGTTAAATTCACCCAAGGAACTGCGATTCGATGGAAACCTTAGCCAGAATTGGGAGCGATGGAAAAAAGAATTTAAATTCTACATGATCGCCACTGAGTCGAACGATAAGAATGAAGACGTCAAAACATTCAGACTTCTCACGACAATTGGAGAAGGAGCGCGAGAAATTTACTACACGTTCACTTTCAAAAACAAAGATGACGCCATGAAATTGGGACCAGTATTAGAAAAATTGGACGAATACATGAATCCCAAAAAGAACATTCCATACCTGAAATATAAGTTCTTCTCAAATAACCAAAGCGAAGGACAAAACATTGATGACTACGTCACTGAACTGAAACTGAAAAGTACACCTAATTTTAAGAATTTTTTATCACTGCACATTTTTGCGAAAAGTTTAGCCAGGCAGAAGCACGCCTTTAAAAATTTCTGACCACACACTTATGATAACATGTTTAACCACTGAATTTAAAATAGAGTACACTTGATATTCAAAAATGCCAAAACCAAGATATAGTAGATACTGTTACTACATTCTACGACTATCTATGACAGCACAGTTTCATAATCCTGCCTGTAGAAAAGAAATATTTTTGTCTTGGGAAATGAGGGTTATGTAGGTATGACAAACTTCTAGGGGAGGTTTGTCATACCTACGCTGTACCGTTATTATCGTTATAGATTTGTTTCACTGTTTGGGTGTATATCGTTTCGTTTTTCTGCTCGTTACCTCATTTTTTGTTAATTAATTATCAATTTATCAAAACTGATAAAACAAATTTTATCACTGCACATTTTACTTTTATCACTGCGCAAATTGGTTATCACTGCACACTAAAATTAGGTATGCTGAAAAGCACTCATTACGAATTTGGATTACTAAAAGAGAGCCTCATAAGGGACCGAATTGTCGCTGAAGTGAGAGATACGAGAGTACAAGAAAGATTACTATGAGATCCTGACCTGACACTATAAAGCAATGAGCATCTGCAGAGCAGCTGAAGAAACGAAGAAGCACTCTGAAGAAATGCAGTCTAAAACGTCTCCAAATCAAGTTGACCAACTACGCCACCAAAAGGACAAACCGCGAAACAGAAGTAAACAAGATAATCAAAGAAAACGTGATAACCAAAGGAAAATCTGTCGATACTGTGGAAGTCAACATGACAAAGGGCGCTGTCCCGCCTATAGGAAATTATGCAAGAAATGTGGAAAGCGCAATCACTTTGCGAAAGTGTGTCTATCAAGCCAAGTAAACGAAATGAATGCAAGAGATCGCAGCCAATCTAGTAAAGAAAGTATCGAAGGTGTAGACAACCTATTCATTGGCATCATCAACAGCGAAGGGAGATCAACAAGCCACTTTCTAAGACAAGAAGAAAACGCGCGCCATAAAGTCGAAACGTGTGGGAAGCAACATGATTTGAACGCATGGACCGTATAAATTGATACATCTGGATTACTCGTCGAATACAAAATAAGTACAGGTGCACAAGCCAACGTTATTCCATAAAGCCTGTTTAAACGACTTCCAAAACTGCACAAATTACACCAAACAAAAGAGAAGCTATTCGCGTATGATGAACAGAAATACCAATTGCAGGTAAATATATACTACGACTAAAACCAAAAGGAAAGATTGATTATCCTATACAATTCTTTGTCGTCCCAATCAAGTCGTCTCCGATCCTAGGACTTGCAACGAGTGAACGCCTCAATCTCATTAAACGTGTAATGTAAATAAAGCGAACTTCTGACATTACACAACATTATGCACAAGTATTCGGAGATATTGGTTGCCTATCTGAAGAACATCACATCAGTTTCAAGACAGATGCAAGGCTGATGCTACACCCTCCTCGTAAAGTACCATACCTATTGAAAGGCAAGCTAAAAGCCAAACTTGAACGCATAGAAAGAAAAGAAATCGACAAAGTAGATGAACCGACAGATTGGGTGAATTTCCTGGTCACAGCCGAGAAGCCGACTGGAAAACTGCGAATATGTCTTGATCCATACGATCTAAACAAGGCAATAAAGAGAGACCCAATGCGTAACGCCGAGTCAATCATGGCAGAAATGGCAGATGCAAAATTCTTTTCGAAGTTAGACGCTTCAAGTGGGTATTGGCAAAGAAAACTTGATGAAGAGAACTCAAAGATCCTAACATCTAACACCCCATTTGGCAGGTATAGATTTAAGAGACTTCCCTTTGGAATCTTAAGTGCAAGTGAAGTGTTTCAGAAGAAGATAACCGAGATACTCGAAGGCATTGAAGGCTGTGCAAATGTCCAGGACGACATTATCGTTTGGGGAAAGACCAGAAAGGAACACAATGTTTGCCTTTCGCAAGTGCTCGAAAGAATTGATAAATCCGGCTTGAAGTTAAACAAGGAAAAACGAGTTTTTGGAACTGCAGGAATTACTTTCCTCGGTCACATATTCTCAGATCAAGGCGTAAAACCAGACCCAAAAAAGATCAGAGCGATTAAGAACATGCCAACACCGACCAACAAGTCGGACCTACAAAGATTCCTAGGGATGGTCACATATCTTGGAAAGTTTATTCCCGATCTTTCACCCAAGGCAAAATGTTTACGACAACTATTAAAGTCAAGCGCTAAATGTCAATGAACCGAGCATCAAGATAAAGCCTTCAAACAGCTCAAGAAAGAAATATCATCAAGCCCCACTTTCAAGTACTACGACCCCAAGCTACAAACCATGATATCAGTTGATGTATCAAAAGCATGAATCATGGGCCCCAGTAGCATATGCCAGCAGATCTCTGACGAAGTTAGAACAAAACTATACACAAATCGAAAAACAGATTTTGGCAATCGTGTTTGGCACTCAATGATTCCACGATTACGTTTACGGCAAGCCTTTCGTTGAAGGGATCCGATCATAAGCCTCTCCAACTTATCTTCTCAAAACCAATTGCAAGAGTCCCTCCACGAATTTAGAGATTCAGATTAAAACTCAAGAGATACGACATGATAATACAGTATACGCCGAGAAAGAACCTGTCTGTTGCGGACACTCTATCAAGAGCATACCTACCTCGACTACCTGAAGATGAACTTAATTTAGAGAGCCAAGTTCACATGATAATATCCAATCTACCGATATCCGAAACGATACTTACTAAATTTCAACATGAAACCGCGAAAGACCAAGTAGTACAGAAGCTAAGATGGCCAGACCACAAAGCACAGCTTGCAGTTGAACTTACACCATTTAGAGAGGAAATCAGCGAAGCCAACGGAATCACCATGAAAGGAGAACAATTGATAGTTCTCTCGACCTTGAGAATGAACATGAAAGAGAAAATTCACGATGGACACCAGGGGATCGAGAAATTTGTTGTTCTGGCCTGGGATGAACATGGAAATAACGGATTAAAGGATGCAGCGTATGCCAGCAATATAGAAAATACCAGCAGAAAGAGTCTCTGATGCCGCACAATCTTCCTACGAAGCCTTGGAAGAAAGTAGCAACAGATTATTCAAGTTTCAAAACAACGACTTTGTGATTGTCGTCGATTACTACTCCAATTACCCAGAAATAGCAAAGTTGGACAACATCAGCAGCAAATAAGTCATTCAGAAACTGAAGTCGATATTCTCAAGACATGGTACACCACCCGAAGTAGTTTCTGATAACGGACCACAATACAGCAGCAGAGAGTTTAAAGAATTTGCCAGAAAATGGGACTTTATCCACATCACATCGAGCCCAAAATACCCAAAGTCAGACGGAAAGGCAGAAGGAGCGGTTCAAACCATTAAACAGCTCCTTGAAAAGGCTACAAAGAAAGGAGAAGACCCGTACATAGCTGTTCAAGCACATCAAGCATGCCCAGATCCCAACGGACGACTGTCACCTGCAGAACGACTGTTCGGAAGAAAGATTCGAACACAACTACCATCATTTCAAAGGTACATCCAGACACATAATGACAACAACAAATTCCTCCTAAAGAAAACAACCTTGATGGACAAGCGAAAGGAATACCACTACAGAACAGCAAAGAAACATCCACCACTTAAAGAAGAATCAACGGTTCGAGTAAATAAAGACGTCTCATGGCCAGTCAAAGCAAGAGTGATTGAACAAGACGAACACCCGAGATCCTACAAAATCCGAACGGAAGAGGGCAGAGCGATGAGACGAGATAGAAGAGATGTACTTCAAACAAAGGAGCCATTCATACGAGCCAAAGCGGAGATAGACGAATCACTTGGAGAATATCATAACACGGAGAAAGAAATTCAAAAGGAACAAAAGTAAAAACGATACTTCAACAACGAAAACAAATTCCGGAAAACAATCAACTACAGCAACCACAAGATATGGACGGGTTGGTGAACCATCTGACTATTATTAGTGATTCGTAGACGTTAACACGATTGAACAGTATTGACTTAGTATTCAAATTTCGTTGAACGTTTAAGAAAAGGGATATGTAATGATATACGACACTCAATACATTGATATTATTAATAATAGACTAATTAATTAATGAAACATAACAGGAGCTGTAACATGAGACAGCTAGCAGTTGTAAGTTGTGTTCGTTGAGCAATGACGAATATACAACACAGATCATATCACCTCCTGGCAACAAAATTGGAGTCCATTTTTTCACAACACCCAGTGGTGTAACGGACTATGGTCAGGGTTAGAGCAACTCCTAAGGGCCTCTGAACTCTAAGGGCCTCCCGATGAATCTGTAAAGACAATTGAGATTAAAGTCTTGAAATATATATCTATACCAAGGCGGATGACAGGGGTCCCTGAACGAAAATCTCCTAAGGGCCCCCACTAGTTCCATTACGCCACTGACAACACCACTACCAACGAAAGATATGCTCGCATAAATTTCTGACACTATATTTTTATCAAGTCAACCGGCCTTTTGCGTTACGTATGAAAATTGTCCATTTCAGACCATGTGATTTTTTGGTTCTTAATCATTTTAATTATAATGCTTTGATACGTGCCTTAATATCGTTGAGTTTTAAAGAATTCTTCAGAGTAACGTTACATGATCATAAAGGGTAAATGAACTAAGTCACGGAGAGGGAGATTCATAGTTTTCGTCAAAGAAAACCTAGCATAATGCAAATATTCATCATTATTTTTCAACATGGATTGTGAAAATCTGCAATGGGAAAATTTTAGTATGGAATGGGAGTAATTTAGTTTACTATGCTTTATGTGGAGATTGGATTACCAGCGTTAACGTTGACGTGGTTTGCTTGAAATTAGGAAAATGGCCTATAGCCTTTCACGTCACGATGTTTCCCCTTGATCAGTTAAATTTGTTTTTTCCTACTTGCTTTTTTACCTTCAAGATTTATTTTGAATGGGTACTTCATAGCTAAATTTTAGAGGGACAAATACCCCACTTAACCCTTCCCCCTCCCTACACTAGCAATAGCTCCTCCCTTGTAGAGAAAACAGAATGCACTATTAGTGAGCGAGCCAGAAATGAAATCCACATCTGAGTTCACCGTTTCCAAGCTTTTAAGGAATTAAAAAAGTCGATCTTCACTCTAGATGATCATTGCAATGAAAAATCAGACAATTTGTTGTACCACACTTTCCCAATGTCAGACGCTAAACAGTTTTCTTTAGCGGCATATGCCATGAAAGGTTCACCTGAGCATGTTATGACCCAATTCCTCCTGAATATGAATAAAGGCTGGCTGGTTCAATGATCGTAAGCTGGTCAGATTACTCGGACTACCGGGTAGTTGAGAACCCAATCAAAAAAAGCTTGATCAGTTTTATTTAATTGCCTCGCTAATCCAAGCGAACGACAACCAGTTCAACACCAAATCGCACAACTATATGACTAATAAGGGCAGTTAAGGCCGTTTTCCACTAGACGAATTTCTTCGCGCGAAGCGACTTTTTCTACTATCTCATGAGCTTTCGACTGGAATTAATGTGCATCTATTGAATTTAAATGCTGAAAAGTCCATTCGTGCGACAAAATTCACCTAGTGGAAAACGGGCTTTAGACGCATGCCCAAACCAACGCATATAAACAAGAACGTAACAGTGATTCACTGCAATCTAATGCAACGAGTTAAAATTTTGCCGGGAATTCTGGCACAAATCCAAAGACTAACTTTTTCCTGCAGGTATTGATTGGTTCACTGTAACTGGCGGATTTACAGGGTGTCCCAAAAAAACCGAAAACTATTGAAATCACTTACTGTTAAAATTTGAATGCCCTACGAAAAAGCTGAACGTAATGATGCGTAAAATATTGACAAGGTGCATGTATTAAAATTTAAGTAAGAAAATCACCTTGTAAAGTGCGCGATTTTTTGCCCGTGGGAATTTAAAGCAAATTATAAAATTACTTATATCAATCATTTATGCACTCGTAGGGACCAACAGAGTGCTAAGGCATTCAAATTCTAACAATTAAATTGTTATTGGTGATTTCAATAGTTTTCGTTTTTTTGGGACACCCTGTAGTACTGATCCATTCCTGAAGGTCAACAGACATCAAAGTAGGCGGGTTGACAATATGCAGGTATTAGAAATGCAGAGACCCTTAATTTCTAAATTCACAGACCAGACTACTGCACAAGTTAGGTTCCAGTACAGCTCAAATACTTCCTGAGATACTCGGGCTTAGAATTTTTTTTGTTTTTTTTTAAATGAACAATCCACTTCAGACTAACCGAGGAAAGGACTAAGTCCAAGACCAAAGATAAACTGCAAAAGCACTCAACTTTTGTAATTGACATTTTTTCCTTAATTGAGATGAATAATGGATTTTCTTACTTTCAAATAAGGCTTTGTCATAGTTACGTGAAAACATGTGTCAAAAGGATCAATGTAAAGAAAGAACCAATCAAAATATAAAATATTTAGTTTCACTCAAATGGGCTTTCTTCACTTTCACTCCAATACCCATGGACGATGGCTTCAAGTCGAAGCTTCAGTAGTCATTTTCACACGATTAAAGTACTCCAGTCAATCCTCGACTTGGACCCGATCTTTCGTAGGCATTATGCAAATGCGGGAAAGTTCTATAGAGCTTATGTACTTAATAATCAGAGACCAGAATAACAAAGGACTAAGTGTCTATGTTGGTGTACCTAATAAAAGACGATCAAATTTCTTTTGTTAAGGAACATGAACATGACGTCTACGACGCCAAGTGAATTTGCTCTATAAACAGCTATGAGAATTGCATCGAAGTTTAGGTGAATACCTTGAATCCAATTCAAATTCAATCATGGCTTGCAGTATACCACGAATTCTTCGGCGTCTTCAAATATTCGTCGCTGTAGTCTACATTGGTTTTATATTGTCAGTCATTAAAAGTTTAAACCATAAGTCAAAGCTAGTGGCGAGAAGACAAGATTTCGTTCCCAGCGATTTTAATGTTACAACCAACACATTTGCAAATTTTAAGCCTGACGGACGTTTGAACGTACATCTTTGGAGACCAATCTGTGGCAATTCTATAGATACTTTACGGAAACATGTCCTTTTCCCTCGGCATCCAACGCGCCAAACTTCGACAAGCATTCTTAAAATTTTGTCGGATTTTGGAAACTTTGGAGAGAGGATTTTTGGTTTTCTTCATGTTCCTGTCACTGGAACCTATCGATTTGTTATCTCTTCAGAGGGCTTCTCTGAACTGTGGTTAAGTTCTGACGAAGATCCTAATAATGCCAGGCTGATATGTCGGGTTGGGGACGATTTCAATGCAGCTTACAATACTACGTACACCGAATCCAGTGAACTCATAGAATACCAAGATCCAATATCACAGAATATCTACTTTGAAGGAGGTAAGTTAGGACCACGCCTGAACAGAGATATCAGCAATCGGCAGGAAATTTAGTATATTAAATTCGTATTAAGACTCGTTTGAGGCTTTTTTCCACTAGACGAAGTTTTTTGAGCGAAGCTACTTTTTTTTTTGTGTCATGTCCTCTTGGCTGAAACGAATGAGAAATATGTTCAGTTTAAAAAAGGAAAAGTCGGTTCGAGCCATAAATTTTGACGAGTGGAAAACATTCTTGACACGATATAACTTTCGTAAGCAATTGTTTGTTTTGAAGTGAACGATTAACTCACTAGAGTCGGCAAAACGTATACTAGTACAACAGTGTACAAATAGCCGGTTCACCATATTACGCCAGCTGAATACAACTACCAGAATACTTTGCAGTTTTTTTAATTTTCATGGAGACATTGAATTCCCAAAGCAAATGGAAAGACAATTGCTCCTGTAAGAATGTCAGCAATTAACATCCGTTACATTCCGATTAAAATTACAAAAATTATTTCGAAGAGCACTCTTGATTTCGAAGGGCACACTTGCAGATATATAAAGGGCTATTTACACGGGCGACTCTTGATGCGATTTTTAAGGGAAACATGCGATCTAGTGGATTGACTTAGGGATCATTTGTGCAAAGCTATACCTGTGTTTATACGGTACAATACTTTGGTGAGTTGTTTACTCAATCGCATGCTTCAGGATGAGATAAATCGCAAGAAGAGTCTCCCGTGAATACAGCTCTGAAGAAGAACCGGCCATGGTCTGCTGGAAATGAGCCCTTGAAACAAGTAAAAAGCTGTCTTTTCTCGATGTAATTGTCGTAAGTGATCAGGAGCGTAACTAGGAAATTTGAAGGGCAAGGATCGTATAGTAGAATCAAGGCGCCCCAGGGGCAATTTTGATCATTTCGAGGGAAGTAGATCTTTGTGGCTTTGGCAGAAAAGGGTAAAAAGCTGTCAAGAAAGAGGCAAAAATAAGATCTTCAAAAAGGGTAGGGGTTCAGACTCCCCACCTAATTGTGCTCCTTAGGGATAGTTTGTTCTGAAGTATCAAATTACTCTCTCAGTCCGTTATAACATGTAAGTACTTCAGCCAGGTGGTCCACCCAGGGCTTATGGTCAAGGAGGCCAAACCAGAGACATGAGTTTTGTCAATAGATTTCTTGATCAAACTTGTTCTAGTCTGGAATTTTGACCACTTAACTATTATATCGATTCTTATCTAGAATCTAAAATCCTTTACCCCTTTCCAGTCGAAGAAGTCTTCCCTTGACGAGTAAAATCAAGTGGCGTCAGCCAGGGTAAAATACCAAAGTCGGGTATGGACCTGAAAGGGTTAAGTCGCACAAGAATGTTTGATGTAACTCCGTGCAGCAAAAACAAACGCGAGAAATGTCAAGATTAGCAGACGCGATAGAGTAAGATTAGTTACGTGTTATAATTTACAATAGTTTTAGAAAAAGGTATTCCACGCACTGATGGAGAAAGAATTTGACAATCGTGGATCACCTATCGGAAGTGACAAAAATTGAATTTAGCTTTCACCATTCTATTCAATTATATTGAAAGTATTATGAACTCTACATTCGCCATTACGAGTCATAACCAAATATTATAACTAACAAAATATATATGTATATATATCGTCCAGATACTTCATTTTTAACACCTAACCGGGACCTGTTGCAAAATTGCAGCTTTTGGCCTTCCAGCTGGGAATCGAACCCACGACATCGCGAACTTAGTGCGATGCTCTGCCAACTGAGCTACGGAGGTCGTTGCCGAGGGTATGGCCACGAGTTCAGTATTTATCAGGTGGTAATGCCGATTAAGTGAAGAGCATATGCAGAGTATATAAGAAGAGTGTCTATCCATCCATCCATCCATCCATCCATCCATCTATCTATCTGTCTGTCTGTCTGTCTATCTATCTATCTACCAGCCAACCAGGTTAACTGAAAAAACAAAAACTCTAATTGATCTTTTAATAACAAATAGTAATGAAACTATAACCCACTCTGGGGTTATTGACATATCATTCAGTGACCATAATCTAATTTATGCAGTTCGTAAAATTGGTATTCCAAGAGGTTCTCCTCGATTCGTCGAGGCAAGAAGTTTCAAAATATTTAATAAAGAAAAGTTTATTAATGATATTAAAAATACCAGTTGGATATGTTCCAACAATTTTCATGATATCAACATTATGTGGGAAGAATGGAAATTCAAAATGACAAGCATTCTTGATAAACGTGCACCATGTCGAACCAAACAAATCCGAAACAAACCATCTCCATGGATTAACCCTGCAGTCAAATGTGAAATGTATTCTAAGGATTTATTAAAGAAAAAAGCTATGAAGTCGAACTCACCAGGTGATTGGTTGCGTTTCAAGGAAAAGAGAAATGCAGTCAATCAGTTGGTGAGAAGAACTAAAAAGTTATACTACTAGGATGAAATTAAAAACAGTGCTAGAAATCCAAAAGAAACCTGGAAGGTACTAAACAATCTTATGGGTAAGAAGACTAATGGTACAGAATTAATAAAATAAACATCAATGAATGTGATTCTGTTACCAAAGCCAAAGACATTGCAAATCCCTCGAACACTCATTTTACTGATATCGGTCCGAAGCTTGCATCACAAATTCCATCAACACCCACCATGAAGCCATTCAACGATTACCTGAGGAAAGCTGACTCAAAGTTTAACTTTGATAAGATTACTCCTTGCTTAGTTCTTGAATTACTCAAGACTAGTAATGTACACAAAGCAGTTGGTGTTGATAAAATTTCAAACAAAATGTTAAAAATATCAGCTTCCTATATATATGTTTCATTAACAGATCTATTTAATTTGTCCTTAGAAACCAACACTGTTCCAAATGATTGGAAATGGCAAAAGTGACTCCTATTTTTAAAAGAGGAGACAAAAGCAAATCAAATAATTATAGGCCAATTTCAATCATTTCAGCAGTTGCCCGAATTTTAGAAAAACTTGTGTACTACCAATTAGAGAACTATGTCACTAAACATAATTTATTAAATCCAAGACAATCCGGCTTTCGGTCTTTGTATTCCACAGCAACAGCAATGTTGGATCTTACTAATGAGTGGTGCTTTAACATTGACAGAAAACTTGTAAATGGAGTATTATTTTTAGATCTCAAAAAAGCCATCTGATACCGTGAATTATAATATTCTACTGAACAAGTTGCAATATTTTGGTCTAGATCAGCCAGCCATTGCTTGGTTTGAATCCTACCTTAGTTGCCGTACACAGGTGTGCACGGTCAATGGTACTTTATCTGATGCTCGCCAACTGACTTGTGGAGTCCCGCAAGGAACAATATTAGGACCTTTATTATTTCTTATGTATTTCAACGACTTACCAAATTGCGTAGATTATAGTTCAACTCGAATGTCTGCAGATGATACCAACCTGACTGCAACTGGGTGCAACATCCCAGAGATCAAATCTATGCTAGAAAATGATATTCAATGTATAGTAAAATGGCTCTGTGCTAACAAGCTGATAGTGAATGTCATTAAATCTGAACTTATGGTAATTGGCTCCAGGCAAGGATTAGCATCCCTCTCTGAAAACCTAGAATTAAATGTTAACGGCATCTCACTAAAACAAGCTGATGAGGTTACATGCCTGGGTCTAAAAATTGATGAAAATTTAACTTGGAAGGGTCATATTGAAAGTATTAAAAAGAAAGTTACAACAAGTTTGCGCATTATGAAAAAGACCAAACCATATCTTAACCAATAGCTTCTAATGAACATTTGCAATTCAATAGTAAAACCACATTTTGATTACTTGCAGTGTTGTTTGGGACAGTATTGATATGAGCTTCGCAGATCAACTACAAAAGTTGCAAAACCGTGCTGCTCGTATTATTACTGGTGCCCCATACACAGTTCACACTTCTGAAATTTTTTCAAAACTGGGCTGGATAACATTAGTTCAAGAAAGAAAATGCCAAAAGGCCACAATGATTCACAAAATTATGAATAACTGTGCACCAAGCTATTTATCTGAAATACTTGAAAACCAATTTGGCCCAACTAACTATAACTTAAGATCATCTGAAAAAACCATTCAGATACCAAAGGTGCGAACCGAATGCTACAAACAAAGTTTTGCAGTGTCTGGCCCAATTCTTTGGAACTCATTACCAAACTCTCTGAAGGAGGAGAAAAGTTTGCAAAAATTTAAACAAAAAATCAAAACTCATAATTTCTGCATTGACAACATGTAAAGCTCTTCAATGTAATATAGTGTTCATTCTGTAAATACTTAAAACTATTAAATATGGTAAATATAGCTTCTTAGGGTTACACGGCTTCTAGGTAGACCAGACTTAAGGATTTCATGCACTTGTAATTTTTAGGTCTGATAGAACCACCGTGGTTAAATAAATATTCTATCTACCTACCTACCTACCTACCTATCTCTCTCTCTCTCTCTCTCTCTCTCTCTCTCTCTCTCTCTCTCTCTCTCTATATATATATATATATATATATATATACATAGGTGTTGATTTCTTGGCAAAAAAGTGCTCAATACAGGTAGTAGAGCAATTTTCATTTATTCAATAATCTATGATTTAACAACTACGTCGTTACACGGTGTTTCAACACCGTGTAACGACGTAGTTGTTAAATCATACCGCCAGTGCATTTGCGCACGCTCACTAGTCTCTAGTTAGGGCACTCTGGCATGGCTTAGATGTACCACAAGCGTGGGACATTTGAGTTGCCTATATAATGTAGGCTGCTCCATCCTCCTCATCAGCACTACACTGATGAGGCCCAATAGGCCGAAACGGTTCCGTCTGAATATATATGAATGAATGTAGTTGTTGGATCTCTGTAAAGAAGAATGCTCAATACAAAGGTGTAGAGCTTTAATAGTCTATTTGGTTAATGTCTAAGCTTTGAACAACTGCCATTACACGATGTTTCACGCTTACGGGATCACACTTCCCAAAAGGACACAAACTTAATAAAATCTTCAATAGAAGCTCCGTGAAGGTAAGCTACAGTTGTATGCCCAACATGTCAACCATTGTCAAGTCCCATAACCGCAAGGTCCTCCACCCCGAACCAGAAAACAACGCACCAAATTGCAACTGTAGGGAGAAAGAATCGTGCCCGCTCCAAGGAAAGTGCCCGTGTGAAAGTATCATTTACAGAGCCGAAATCACCGACGACAAGACCAGTGAACCCGTAAACTACATAGGACTGACCAAACGTACTTTTAAAGATAGGCTGTGCAAACACCGAAACTCCCTGAAACACCGCAGCAAGGCAAACTCCACAGAACTCTCGAAATACGTTTGGAATCTACGTGACAGTAATCTTCACAACACCAACATCCGATGGTCCATCCTCGACAAAGCTCCTGCCTTCAGAAATGGGTCCCAGCAATGTAATCTTTGCCTCACCGAGAAGTACCACATAATTTTTCAAAACATCCCACTCCTAAACAAAAGAAACGAACTGCTGTCGAATTGCCGTCACATAAACAAATTCCTCCTCCGCAACTATAAAGACACGCCACTGGACAATTAACAAATTCCTCAAATTCCTGAAGGATGACACCATCGCGCGTTGAAGAGCATAAAAAGGGAAAACGTAATTAAATGTAATTAGTCGTCTTCATGATCGCGTAAGCGTGAAACACCGTGTAACGGCAGTTGCTCAAAGCTTAGACATTAACCAAATAGACTATATATATATATATATATATACAAAAAAAACAGCCAACACCAAGGACTTAAAACCAATATAAACCATCTGATATAAATTCTATATCAATTTTTTTATTATTTTCTACGTTTCAGGGCCTGCCCCTTTTTTAAGAATTAACACGATAGCAGATAGAACTAACTTATATACAAAAATGTTTCCCAATTAATATATACCTTTAGAAAATATTGAAGAATACAAACTGTAAATTAAAGTCTTGAAGGTTTAGCCCATATGGTAAAAATGTATTTAATTTATATACCCAAAAACTCTCTCTCGCCGTGGGATCCCTTGCATCCGTCTTATCAATAATTTTCACAACCAAATCACTTAAACTCGCATTCCCATCTTCAAAAATATGTGAATTCAAGTGCTCTCTCGGGATATTCCGTTGTCCTCTACCACATCTGTTAAGACTACCCTTGTGGTTATTAAAGCGTACCCTAAATGCATTGATTGTGCTACCAATGTATTGTCTAGCACACCTTTTACACTTAATGAGATAAACAACCCCATTAGAATCAAAATCAAATTCATAATTAATCACATATTTTCTACATATTACTATAAAGCTCTGCAGCTTTGCATTGAGTACTCTGCTTACCGGGAAATTACCCATGCTTATTTATCTACTGTATATATGTTCAATCTGCAGACGTACGTTTCGCTGTACTACAGCTCATCAGTGCAGCTCGGAACAAACTTGGATTGATAAGGGACCAGAGTGCTCAAACCGCTACTCGAGCGGTGGACATTGTATATGTATATATACACTGCATATATATGTATATATACAGTGCCCTTCAAAAGTTTGGGATCGCTTTGAGTCAGCAGAGATTTTTCGTGATTACATATGTTTACTAATGATTCTTGTTATTTGCAATCCATTTTCAGCTGAGAAATATATTATTACAAAGAAACTCTTGTTACTAGCACAGTTGGGTAAGATTGTATAATGGTTATCCTACTGTAGACGTCAAAGTTCAGGTTACATAGTATATATTGTGAGGTTACCAGGGACAGGTTGATCTGATTTGGTATGAGGACAGTGTTGGTATGACAGCAATGAAAGCTTTTACGCAATAACATCACATTATACCCTTGGGAGCACACTGCTATTATGTCATCATTAATTTATGAAGATACGTATATTAGGCCTAATGCATCGTCTCTTGTGCAGTATTTTCGTTTGGACATTCTGAAGTTGACGCACACCAGAGTGATGGCTAAATCTAAGCAACTTTCCCTAGAAACATGCCAGACTGTGGTGGTTTTACGATCTGAAGGCTACTCCTTGCGTGCCATAGCTGAGAAATTAAGGATCTCTCTCCATGGAGTTCATCACTGCCTCACAAGGAAGGCCGAGACTGGGTCTAATATGGACAGGAAAAGATGTGGACGGCTAAAAGGTACCTCTCTAGCAGAAGACACGCACACTAAAGTTTGCAGTCTGCACCACAGATACCTGACATGTCCAGAAGTTACAGCAGACCTGAACAGCACACGTGAGATGCCTGTATCCTCCTCCACTGCACGCCGACGACTCAAATGTTACGGACTGATGGGTCGTGTCTCCTGCAAGAAACCTCTTCTCAAGACAAAAAACAGAAAGAAAAGATTGGCTTAGGTTAAGAAGCACAAACACTGGACAAATGAGCAGTAGAAGAAAGTTCTCTTGTTAAATGAGTCAAAATTTGAAATTTTTGGTAGTAAGAGACAGGTATTTGTGAGACGCAGAAAGGGGGAAAGGATGTTGGCACCATGCATAAAACCTACATTTAAACATGGAGGAGGAAACGTGATGGTTTGGGGTTGTTTTGGTGCAGGGAAAGTTGGTAATTTGTATCGAATGGAAGGAATCCTCAACCAGCATGGCTACCACTTAATTCTTCAACATCAAGCCATCCACTCGGGACAACGTGTGATTGGTGCCAACTTTGTCGTGCAACAAAAGGGACCACTGTAATTGGCTATACTGTAGAAGCTCCCCAGCCTTAAAGTATATATATATATTTTTCTTTTTTCTGTCTCTATATACGGCGAAGCATAATAAATAAATAAAAACAAGACAATGACCCAAAACACACTACTAAGCTGTGTAAGTCATACTTGGAGAAGAAAGAGTCACAAGGAGTGTTGTCTATCATGGATTGGCCTGCTCAGTCGCCAGATTTGAACCCGAGAACTCTTGGAAGAGTTAAACCGAAAAGTTAGATTAAAATGTCCAACCAGTTGAACAGATCTTTGGGGAATTTTTCAGGGCGCTTGGCAAAATGTTTCCGCTGAATATTTGGAGAAACTGACAGACAGAATGCTGAGAGTATGCGGTGCTGTTGTAGCTGCCAAGGGAGACTTCTTTGATGAAAAGAATATTTAATAACAGAAATGACTTGGCCTGTGACAATTCATCAAACGGTATTAACTTGAACTTTGACGTCTACAATAGGATAATCATTATACAATCTTGTCCAACTGTGCTAGTAACAAGAGTTTCTTTATAAGAATGTATTTCTCAGCTTAAAGTGTATTGAAAATAACAAGAATCATTAGTAAAATATATGCAATCATCAAAAATCTTTGTTGACTCAAAGCGTTCCCAAACTTTTGAAGGGCTGTGTATGTATATATCAATAGATGAAGGAAAAGTCGAGTGCCCAGCTATATATATATATATGAAAAGTGGGTATAAAACATCATATCTACCAAGTTATCACATTTAATAACTAATTGATTAGCAGTAAATAGGCGCAATATTGAGACTTGAAGACTGGCGTTACATATGTCTACCATCAATTCGATCCGGTACATAAATGTAACCGTCGCTCACCATCTGAGTCAATGTAGCTCAATGGTTAGAGCATCTCACCGGCGATCGGAAGGTTGCGAGTTAGATTCCCGTCAGGGACTCAGAAAGTTTTTCTGAGTAGAATAGCTTGGGAACTTTCGTATAAAACATATATCTACCAAGCAACCACGTTTAATAACTCATACGTATATAGGTATATATGTGTATATGTGTACATATATATGTATCTGTATACATGTATATATGTATATATAACAACAATTTTAACCAACGGGTTATTACGAACATTGTAAGGTTTGGGGTTTTTCTTTCTTCTTGTTTCTCGTTTCTCATCTGGCCACTAAAAAGTAAAATTGGGCTAAAATATTTGTGTGTTACGTTCTGTAAGGAGATAAACATTGCCATAGACTAAATAACGTATATTACAATCATGTTGTCCCTTGACGTCATTCTCGTTAAATATGGGTTATCACATTGTCTTAGTCCAATGGCCTAGAAACTTAAGATGAACCGTTCAGTTCAGAAGGAACATGCAAAGAGACACAAATGATAAAGAACTAAGTAACCAGGACTTCCTGTACAACGGTGCCGGTGACGGTAGCAAACGATACGTGTCACCTCCAGCAGATATACTGTATTAAACAGAAATCTCAATTCTATGAAGTGTTTCTCATAAGTTTCAAAAACATCCTTGCTTCATCAGCGTCCATTACCCCATTGTTGCTTTAACACAAAATAGTTACCCATGTTACCATGACAATAGCTAGTTTACGGTTTTACCAGTGCTTAACATAAAGTTCATCACAATTTTTAGGTCGAAAATATTTTATTGAAGTCTTACATACGCAAGGTAAAGGCAGGGGATATGTTCAAGTGGCTTGGAAATCACTGATATGGAAGAACTTTGCTATCATAACGAGTGGATTTCTGTCGTCATTCATGGACGTAAATGATACTCAGAAAATATTTAATTGGATCGATGAAATGATTTTGAGGCACCACCAACCCAGAAATCTAAACCCGCTTGTCCGTAAGAACTGGGAATTTACAAGTATGCTTGAAATTGAGAAGGTGTGGTATGAAAATAGCACACGCAAAATGTTGCCGGCCTGCAAAAACATTCCAATTTTGGTTGTTAAAAATAAAATTCGACGATACCAGGGTCGGAAGTTTGTACAAACGCCAAAAGTGTATCCTGATGATGGCTCGGATCATGTTTTACAAACTTGCAAAAATCCTTCGTTCAAGATAGATTGCGAAGGCAATCCATTACTTGACGAAAGCAAAGCATATATGGTTGCAAACAAGTATTTAAATTCCACATATCCTGGGTAAGTATTCCAAACCTGTTTACTTGCACTTCTTTCGGGCTTGCAACAATGAGCGAGCAGTTAAGGTAACAGTTTCTCCCCCATTTTGGGGGCAAAAGATTTATTAAAGAAAATATTGGATAGCCTTTTCAATCTTGTTTTCGTTTCTGGAGTATTTCTGCCTGGAAAAGGAGTTTTGGTACATATTCGGGACTCTTAAACTGAAAACATTTTATGGAAGTTCTAGCCTTTAACCTTTGCCGGCGGGAGCTCTCCCGTTGACGTGTAAAATCGTCTGACGATAGCCAGAGTAAAATAACAGAATTCTTATCCTGCTGGGAAAGAATTAATCTGAAAATCCGTCTTGAATTCGAATGGAACAGAATATCCCTTTTGGGGACATTCTCTTTGATTTTTTCCCGTTATGATCGGTCTTTTATTATTTTACCCTGGCTAATGCCAAAGAATGGTTCAGGATTACAAAGCCATGAAGCATCGCAATGTGAGGAAACCAGTTAAATGTGCGTTTATTAAATACTTGATGCAGGTTTTGTCCACTTGATCCTAGTTATGATTTTAGTTCTGAACATTTGAACGTTAAAAACCTAAACTTGAGAAAATAAGGTTTATTCTGCTCAATCTTAAATCTTAAACATACTTTAGCTTTCAAACATTAAATATTTAATATATTTATTTATTATTAAACCAAGTACTATTTTAAGGACATTTATTTTATTCAACAGTCATTATTGCTTAATGCTCTTAGAATTACACTCCTCGATGGGGAAATAGCCATTATCATTGGAGATGTTTAAATTTTCCCCTGACACCATCATGGCTTCCTGTTATTAACGGAAACGAATGTTCCAGAACTTAAAGCCAGAATGTACTTCGCAAAGAACAATTTTTTGGCCTGGTCATACCCCCACCCCACCCCCCAAACCCACAATTCGATCGCGTCAAAAACAGAAGTCGAATAACCCAACAACATAAGGTAGTTATTCGCTCAAATGGGTCATTTTTCGGTTTAACGTGGTTTTACTTGGATTTTGTAGTAGTTTTAAAATGCCAATTGAATAGCACTTTGACGTTGGACATAGTATATATATTATATAAATGTATGATACATGCACACATACATGTATGTGTATATATATATATATATACATATGTATATACACACACACATATACATAATTATATTTATAAAATTCATTAAAAGTTCATGAGGCAAAGACGAAAGAAATTTTTTCGGCTTACGAACGATAAATTTCCAAACTTTCTTCCCGAATTAGCGTATTAAGATGTGAATTTCATAAGACATTTAAAAATCTTGCAGTTCGTGCTTTATTGGGTCTAAAGCACTAGGCTACCGCCTCGTATTTTATGTAATGTTTAAAAAACGAGCAGGAGTGCTTTATCGGATATAAAACACGAGGCGGAAGCCGAGTGTTATGGGTCCGATAAAGCACGTACTGCGAGTTTTTTGAACGGCTTAAAAAACGAAACGTTTTATACGCTAATTCCTTACGTAAGCTTGGCAATTTCTGTTTTCTGAGACGAAAAATATTGAGGAAAATTTGAAGAGAAATTCAGGATAAAGTTACACGTGTCCTTATCACATATAAAGACACGACACGGTTATGATTTTCTTTTGTATTTTCTTCTAGAATTATTAATGAGTCTTTTAAGTAATATTTCAAGTACGAGTTGGTGTTCTTCCTCCGATTTCTAGATACCGAGAAACGAGTTGAAAAACGAGGCGAAGCCGAGTTTTTTTAACGAATTTCGAGGTATCTAGAAAACGGAGGAAGAACACTAAACGAGTGCTTGAAATTACTGCTCAAACGAACCGGTATTTTAGGCGAAAAGCCAGCCAAAAGTTGGAAAAATTCAGCTGTAATCTTCCTCCGATTTCTAAATACTGATTAATTATGTATTTCTTTTGTTTTTTCTTCATGAATTAGACAGACAGATAGATAGATAGACAGACAGATAGATAGACAGATAGATAGATAGATAGATAGATAGACAGACAGACAGATAGATAGATAGATTGATAGATAGATAGATTGATAGATAGATAGATAGATAGATAGATAGATAGATAGATAGATTGATAGATAGATAGATAGATAGATAGATAGATAGATAGATAGATAGATAGATAGATAGATAGATGGATGGATGGATGGATGGATGGATGGATGGATGGATGGAAAGATAGATCGATAGATAGATAGATTGATAGATAGATAGATAGATAGATAGAAAGACAGACAGACGGACGGACGGATTGACGGATGGATGGATAGATTGATATGTAATATTTAAAAACCAGGCAGGAGTGATTTATCGGGATTTAAAACACGAGGCGATATAGGCGAGTGTTTTAGACCCAATAAAGCACGAACTCGGAGTTTTTTAAATATCTTATGAAATTCACCACGTAATACGCTAATTCGTGAAGAAAATTTGGAAATTTATCGTTACTAAACCGAAATAATTGAACTTCTGCTTCACATATCAAAGGCACATGAATCTTTATCACATATCTAGATCCGACACGTTTATGATTTTCTTTTGTCTTTTCCTGATGAATTTTTAATAAATTATATATATATATATATATATATATATATATACACTGGCGGTCAAAAAGAATCGATCATGTCAAAATTTATGTTACTTTCTGCTTACATACGCAGAGAAGAAGCACATCGTACACCAACAGCCTTCAGGGTTATAGTAACGAATGTTTTGGATAGATTGAGATGTGTCCCATAATATTTGTAGAGATATTCTGTTTTTAAAATATTTTATAGCATACGCTAAATGAATTTCAAGTCTTACAAAAAAGGGTTGTTGGCCTGTCACAAATTGGAAGATACGGAATAATGGGTTCAAAGAGAAGAATCAGTTTGGAAGATCGAGGAAAAGTGCTGGCATTATCCGAAGGCTACACACAACGTGAAATTGCTGCTCGTGTGGGTTGTACTCAAAGCAGTGTCAGTGAGATCCTCAAAAAGAAGAGACTCACTGGTAGTATGAAAGATGCCAAGATCCCTGGACGGAAACGAAAGACATCTGAGAGGGAAGACAGACTCATGGTAAGGAAAAGCAAGTCAAATCGCTACAAGACTGCACCGCAAATAAAAGCTGAGATGCTAATTGAACATGGTGTCAATATCTCGGTTCCCACCACCCAAAGAAGGCTTAAAGAGGCTGGTCTAAAGGGCTACAAGCCCAGAAAGAAGCCTAGGCTTACTGCTCGCCATAAGAAGTCTCGATTACAGTTTGCACGAGCACACAAAGATTGGACGGCTGAACAGTGGTCCCAAGTTATCTTCAGCGATGAATCAAGGTTTCTTCTTCATAGGAGTGATGGGCGTGTGTATGTCAGAAAAATGGCTGGCAAAGAACTAAAGGAAAGCTGCATTCAGACAACTGTCAAACATGGAGGTGGTGGCATCATAGTATGGAGCTGGATCAGTGCAAGAGGTATTGGCTGTCTTTCTAAGATAGATGGAAAGCTCAATGGAGAACGATACATTGATCTCCTAGAAAATTCGCTTATTCCAACCACACACATGCTGACCATACCAGATGTTTGGACAGTAGTATAGAACATGGGGGTACCAGCTCACTTTTTACACAGACTTTGAAATCAACTTACGGCCCAAGAAATTTTCATACAACGTGGTTTTCATTCACTTTCTAAAATTAATGGATTTCTTAATAGAGGAAAAAAATAGCTTATAGATTTGTAAAGGTGGAACGAAGGAGACAGAGGAATTTATTTGTCATGAGTCGTTTCAGCTGATATCAAGCCTTATCAGAACGCCTAGCTTATGAAAGCGGACGTTTACGACTCCCGAAAGAGAAGGATAAGTGATATGAGTAATATGGAACTCAGAGAAAAGCAACAGTCCATAACAGATATGTAACACTATGGTGTGTTACATAACAAAAAAACAATTTCTTCTTAAGACAGCGACTTACTCACTCCACTCCTCTTCTTAATCTTCGCTCAAACAATCGGCAAGCATTCGTCCTCGCACTTTTTCAAGTTCTTCTGAAGTGGACTGTGCTACACTTGCTTGCTACACTAGTATGAAGACCGACACAGCTGTGCCGTGACGTCAACTCTTTTCAGATTTTATAATGACCATAAGCATAACTGTTCATCCCATTGTCATGTAGATTTACGTTTGTCATCAAAACAGCTGAGTGAGATTTTATTAATCTCATAACTTCCTAATTGATGATCTTGACTTCTGAGTATTTTCATTTTATGGTACATTTTTTTCTGTTGAATAGAACATCTTTATAATTATCATGTTTAATATCTTTCTTTATGACATTCTTTTTTATGCCTTTCGCTGTTTTACCACATTCATCAGTGTCTTTCATGTATGAGTACATCTTACTCCTCAAACCAATAAACTCATTTATTGGGATTCCTGATTCTTCATCTTTAAACTTTCCGATGACTTTTTTATTTGTTTTATCAAAATAAGAGAAGTTTTCTGGATAATCACTATTATCAAATTTATCCTTGTCATTCCAGAAATCTTGGTAAACATATTCAGCTTTGATTTCATAAGTCAATGAATCTGTGTCTGTGAATAATAGTTTTGTTTTGCTACCATACTTTTGCTTGATGTAGTTATAATGAAAATCATACATTAATGACTTACTTAGATCTAAGATACACATACCTATATATGCCGGCCTATTTAGAGTTAGAGTATCTTTTATCTTATGAACAGCCACCAATTTTTCATTAAAGATTCTACTAGTAACAAAGGTTGGTTTTGATGTTAAACTCATCAGTTTTTTCTCATCTGTTACAAGTCTGACATCTACTCTTTTTCGAACGTTTTCCATAGTTTTACCAAACACGGAGTTATTCATTAGTTTGAAGTCTTTTTCGAATGAGTTTTTAGCTTTAGTTCTTTTCTGAGTGTTGAAATTTATGTATTGCAATTACCAAGGGGATTGATTGAATTCTAATGCTCTATGTACTTTCGTTACTTTCAATCGTAAATCGATGTATAGTTGTAAGTTTCTATAATGGAGAACATACTTTTCTTTATTGTTTAGGGTTGGAATTAATTTATGTACTTGACCGATGTTGATATTATATTTTTCTCTTATTGATTCACAAAATGATGATAACATTTCTTTTGTCACTTTCATCTTTTCTGGTGCTAATGGGTAGTGATTATGAAGGTCATGTAATTCTTGTGGGTATTCTAGATCAACCTCTAATATCACACCTTTTTACTATCCTCTTTGTATTTAGCCAAGTCTATGTTGTTAATTTCTTTTTCTGTTAACCATCTGAAATCACCAGTAGGTAAATATTGAGACCGCCCATCCATAAAGGTTATTAGCATCTAAATACATGATATACTTTGAGGGCGCCTTCTCATCGTAATTTTTCATTTGTTTATTATTTGCCTTACCATAACGATTTGCTATATAAGATACTCCACCACAAATACCCTTTTCTATGAACTGAAACATATCTATGTCAGTCATTAGTTCTAGTTTAATATCGGTCATTTTTAACATTGCATCCCAAGATAATCCAGGACTTGTGAAATAATGACATGGATCTAGTTTATAATATTGCATACAAGTCTTTCTAAAATTTTCGAATACATCAGCTAATAAAAGAAAGTCTGACTTTAGATATAAGTCATGGTATTTTCCCATATTCTTTAATTTAAAAGTATTCCATACTTTGTTTGCATGCGCATATTACTTATCAGATATATGTTCATCATTTAATATGCTGTAGAAGTCATCTTTAATTGGTAATTTTGTTTCACTGAACCTATTGAATGAATCCATGTAATCATAAGGATAGACACCTTTTTGTTTCATAAGATTTAGTTTTTCATCGTTTTTAATTTCTTCCGAGGTGTATTTGAAAGCGTCATCTGGTAGATTGCTTACTAATTTGTCTAGATTTGAACTCATGAATTGAAAACTATCGATAAAAACCAAATGTTTTCCAAGCATGAAAGCCATGTATTTTTCCATATTATTTGGGATGACATTGATATCCATCTGTTTCTCTTCACCTTTTTTGTTCTTATATGTATGCTTATTAGCTATTTTACCAATCGTCTGCATTATAAAGTGACTATCATATCCTCTCAAATTGTGGAAAATGACAGGTATTTTGTCAGTCAACGGGTCAACCTATAATTAATATTATAGTCTTGATGAGCTGATCCTCTGTATTTTCCAGTTATATGACAATGATCTCTTACATGAATATCTTTTTCAGAATATTTTTTTATTACAAATATGACATTTATTAGCTTTCTTTAAATTTTGCTCATCATCTTTTGTTAATATCATATTTTTATTAAAATATTTTTTAATTTTTTGCACCATTCAACTTCTTCTAACATTTTTTCCATGAACTTGTAAACAGCATTTTCTCCTCTATATATCTGAACTGGTTTACTATATTTATCATCATAACGACAGACAACCTTATAGCCATGTCCACAGTCCTGATGCTTTTGATATGACTCGGTGTATGATTTATCATTATTTGGTTTACATCTATGTACCTTTTCTGTGATAGCCTCAAAATCAGCATAGATCACAAATGGAGCTGCTAGATCTTTTTGGTAGTTTTTGAAATATACCATATCTCCAGCATTGGGCATTTTTATAGACTGTGCAGCATTGATTGTGATGCAGTTTTCTTTGTGATTATTTAGGACTTCTTCAGAAATGAAACACTGTAAACAGTACATGTAAAAATGCTTCCTACATTTATGTTTTGTTTGGTTGTACATAATCTTGTTGAAGTCATTGATGAGGACATAATATTATTTTTCTCCCTTTGTGATTAAAAGTAGATTTAAAATATCATCAAATTTCTCTTTTGATATATGAACTGGGTATGGTTCTCGTTTTTTATATCCAAACACATTGATATTGATGTTATTCATTTTCTCTATTTTTTTTGTAATCTTTTTGTCCCACTGGAAAGCTGACATTAGTGTAATCTAGATTTTCAATGTATTTTTTGTAACATTTTTTGATCCTATGAGGATTTTTTTCTTGTGGGTTCAAGTGTCGAATATGACACCATCTAAAGCATTCATTATCATTATTCTTAAGGTTAATCAATCCTTTGGAAGGGTTTCTAAGCTCTGGTGGTAGTTTTATGCATGATGATCCATTTAAAGGCTTGTATCTTACGATGTTGATATAATGCTTATCAATTGATTCTATGGTCCACCCAGAACCTTCTGATAACCAAACATCAATTATATTTAATATCTCTTGTTTCGATGTTTTTATACTTTCATTTATTTTATTTTTGCTTATTAATGTTTTTGCTTTACTGTTGAAATAGGCTGTTTTTAATGTTGTTTTAGACTCATTATTGCTGACGATGGTCTTTTTGAATGTTACTTATAATGTTTCATTGTGTTTGATTCCTTTTATTTCATCCAGTTATTCATTTAAAATGTGTTCAACAATATACATAGTGCTATTTAGTTGTATTAATGGGTCGTTTTTATTGACGATTGCGATTTCGAATGATTTTGTGTAATTTTTTAACGCTTTTCGTGATTGAGGCCATAACTTATCATCTATTTTTTTCTCTATTATAGTGTCCTTTTGAACGATTTGATGCGTTTATCTTTCGTGTCTTCATTTTCTTCAAGTCCAGCAGTCATTAATATTTCTGGGTAAAATTGTCTAATGAATTGAACCACTTTAGTATGTAGATCATATTCATCTTCTATTTTAAATGCCAATGTATTAGGGTTGTTGAACATCCTATAGTGTCCATACTTCCTAATTGATGGCAGAACTTTAGAGAAAACCCAAGTTTTGAATTTCTCAGCACTTTCCAACTTGGAGAAGAATATAAGTCCATACAAACCAGGCTCATTAATTAGAGTTACCACGGTTTTGACCACGTTACCGTCCTGGTAACATGATTTTTGTTGAACTTTTTTCCTCTCATCATCTTTTATGTGGTCAAAAATAGCTTTTCTTGGATGTTTGTATCCAAGTGCTTTGGCAACATCTATTCCTTTTAACCAGATCTCTTTGCCATCTATGTGGGTGTCGATTGAAACGTTAATTTCCTTATTCTCGAACTTCTTTAATGTTAGTCATATTATATGCTGTTATATAATATATCCTTATATAATTTTTATTATAAAAATGAATAGATCGTTTTCTGATGGTTTTGACCACGTTACCGTCCTGGTAACATGATTTTTGATGGTTTTTGGAAGACACTAAGACCAGTGTTACTAAGGGGGCCCCAATTTAGGGCCCACTTTAAGTATCACACCTTAAGGATGGTAAAACAGCTCTGTATAACTATTTTTTGAACATTTTTCTGTGTTCATAGTCAAACAGAAATATCAATCTATATAATCCCGGTTCATTGACCATCAATACCTGTGTTTCTATCGTCTTACCATTAGAGAACACTATATTCTTTTTAACTCTCACTTTTTCATCGTCAGGGATATTGTATTTGATAACTTCTCTCCTGTTATTATACTTCAAAATCGTTGCTATCTCAAACGCTCTGAACCATAAATCACCATTATGGGTATAAACATTTAAAGTTATGTTAAAAATATAATGGCCCAGCAAACAAGTTTAAATAAAGCAATAATGGAACCATATCTTTAAAAAGATTTTATTGACTAACGATTCGTTACTTAACCAGTAACATCATCAGAGTAATTATTTACAGGAGTTGAGAGGCTTAAAAGCTAACTGTTACAAAAATAGTGATGAAAGAATGTCACAAAGAATTAGCGGAACGATTAGGAAGAACAATTAGCAGAAGGAGTACGAATAGTCAAGTGATGAAGAATTAGACGTGTGAAGAATTTAGTTAGGAGGGGAAAAACAAAAAATAAAAAAAAAATGTCAAGAAATTACTTTAAAAAAGTGCTAAGGGAAAGGATCTAATATTAACGTTAAGAGACGGTTGCATTCTAGAAATTAACAGACTTTCTCGCAGAAGAACGTCAAACTGAGTTGAGCCAGAGGATAAGATTTCGAAATCATCAAATGAGATTTCATGGTTGGTTTTCACCTTGTGTGAAAGGACACTAGATAGTGTAGAATGTGAAAGCGGTTTTCCAGTGTAGGCTGAAATACCTATGTGATCGGAGATCCTAGTGTGTAATAAACGGCATGTTTCGCCTATATACGACGCCTGGCAGCGTCGGTACGTAAATTTGTAAACTACATGGGATCTCAATTTGAGTGGTAAGCGATCTTTAAAACGGAAAAAGTTAGACGAGAAACGGGCCGAAAAGCAACACGAATTTGGAGGTGTGGATAGGCTGACGAAAGTAATTTGGTAACTTGCTGACGAATTTGTAGGCCATGATTTCCGGTGAAAGGTAAAACTAGAGAAAGTAAGAGTCTAGGAACCGTAAGAGATTTTACAGGAGGATGAGAAATTTTGTTTAAAAAAATTCGAAAACAGTGGTCCAAGAATCTGGACCAGATTCTTGACATATTATTTTTTTTTTTATTTTTTTGTTTTTCCCCTCCTAACTAAATTCTTCACACGTCTAATTCTTCATCACTTGACTATTCGTACTCCTTCTGCTAATTGTTCTTCCTAATCGTTCCGCTAATTCTTTGTGACATTCTTTCATCACTATTTTTGTAACAGCTAGCTATTTAAGCCTCTCAACTCCTGTAAATAATTACTCTGATGATGTTACTGGTTAAGTAACGAAACGTTAGTCAATAAAATCTTTTTAAAGATATGGTTCCATTATTGCTTTATTTAAACTTGTTTGCTGGGCTATTATATTTTCAACTAAACTTCGTTTCACACCTGGCTGTTCAATCGCAACGATTTAAAGTTATCCCGAGAAACTCGTTCGTCACAGTTTTTAAATATTCCACATACATTAATTTATATTTTATGGATGACAGGGTGCAATAAAAATGTCTGTTATTTCAAACTGTCTTATATAATTTCTGGCTCTTATTTCGTTGGTTTAATAGTTTCAACATGTTTGGGCTCTTTTTCTTGTTCCACTCTATTAATAACGACTGGTTTTAAGCTCTCTCTTTTATACTTCTCTCTTCTATAATACAAAGAGGCAATAGCAACAGCTGTTCCTATAAAACCGAAAACCAGACCATAATTAATATTGAAATCATTGTTGGAGTTTTCTGATTCTATTTTATCCCGCATTTTTTCTCTTTTGCAGCTTTAGAAATAGCAGCCAATCGCTTACCAGCCTCTACCCTCTTAGGATCTTTTCCATTTTCTCTTCTGTTATCTTTGGAGGAGCCTCTGTTGTCTGAGGGGTTTCCTCACTCATGTATATAATATCATATATTTTATTTCATAGATATTGGTGAGACACCTATAAGATATCTACAAATCAATTGTAAGATCACCTACAAGTCAACCGTCATCTCTTCTATCTCTTGGTTTGAGTTTTGGTTGATTCTCTAAATGTATTCTATTGAGATCCTGTAGCATGCTGTTTATCTCTATAGTCGTTTTTTTACAACATCGTACAAAATCTCTGACCTTAATAAACAGATTCCTTAATTTCGCATTCATTATATATTACCATATATTTTATCATATTTTTTAGACTTTCCATTGATGGGTGGGCATAAATCAGTAACAATATCATCGATTATTTTTAGTTCACTGAGTAAGACCGGTTCATCATATGGCATACCACGCAAATATGACTTTAACTGTGTCAGAATTTTTTGATAGATGTGTAAGCGAATCTACACATATCTGTCTTGGTATTGATATTACTTTTTGATAAATATCCTTGGATTAAAATACCTGGACCACTAATACATCCTAAAATAATAGGATTCAAAGTGATACCACCAGCTATAGTACCGAATACTGTTAACCCTAAACTTACCATATTTAGAGAAAGTTTTGTTTTCTTCAGTTTCTTGTACTTCCATTTGTTGCAAGTGTAAAGCTTATGGTAGTATAGATACCATTGTTTCAGTTTGGTTACTTCATCCTCAGACAAATTTTTGCTGATGTGATTGTAAGCAATACTCTTCCTTCTTGGCATATATTATATCATATATTAAAAATTGAAATCAACTGTATCAATATTAAACCAATTACAGAGTACGTGATGATGAAATAGAATGTCTTTGTCGTTTATTAATCTTCCTTTATACACACAGAAAAAAGAAATATCACCCTTTAACGAAGCGATACCATTTGGATTAAGATCACCGAAAATCATTTTAGTTGAACCAAGTGAACTTCTGCTTTGAAAATCTGTAAGCTTTGTCCATTACAATTTACCTTGCTAGCTCCAGCTGCTGATGTTGTGTAGTTGTCCCAATGTATAGATAAACAAACCCATTTATTTATTTCTCCAGCATTTGCCTCTGCTTTATATGGAGCTATTGGTTGTTTATTTAGAGTAGAATTTCTACCAATAATAATTAAATCATTTGTTGTTCCTGAAACAACCAAATCACCATTAGGACTAAAACTAACAAACTTATCAAAACCTCCATTATCGTGTGCAAATAAGCCATTACGAACCTGATAAGTATTAGCGTCATATCCTTTTATTCTGTATACAATAAAGATATTTATTATATCCTTCTCTCCACTTACAGCATTCAAATTAATATCATTTACCATTCTTTGTGTTCCATCAAACTTTAAGAAATATCTATTTCCTACTCTTTCACTTTTTGTACAGATGCTAGGTTGTAAACTGGTGGTGTTTTGAACAGCATCATTTTCTTGTAGAGTTTGATCAATAGCTTTAGAAACTTTTCTAGTTGTAGAGTTGTATACTAATTCACTATTATTAGAACCTCGGTCAAATCGATAAATACTTGAAGCATACTTTGTATAGTATTCCCAGAACAATGTTTCGCTGAGATTTGCCCTATAATCACTTATTTTTAAACACTTCGAAAAGTATATTTGTTCCAAAACAGTTTTTGATACTTCATCATAATCATATACAGGTGTGGGGACGTTTTCAATTCTATAAAGAGACATTTATATTACCTTTCATTATTCCTCCTGAAAGAGAGAGTTTTTCTTCGACATCAGATTTCAATTCATCTATGTCATTTTTTGTCTTATCTTCATAGCCGAAATAATAAGCTCATTTTCTATATTATTATATATATTTTGTTACTAAGTACGTCAATAATCCCGTCACAGCAAATAATGGTATTAAATCATTTTCTTCACCAGTCTTTTTTTCTTCTGTTTTTGCTGGTTTTTCTGTGCTGACTGGGTTTTCTTTGAATACTGTCTCTTGGTGTTCCTTTTTGGATTTTTCATCACCTAGTGTATCCATTTGCGAGTCTTTAATAGGCGCTCTATTTATATCCTTATTTAAACGAAATTTCATATTCTCATTAGATACTTTCAGTTTATTGTTATACCCTGGAATTGGTTTGTTTAATAAGATTAGATTGCTTGGCAACAACCAGAGAGAGGGACTAATAGCGATATTAAGAACCACATTGGTGTCAGTCACTTCTTGATTCATATTGTTTATCCAAGTTGATGTATTATAGTTGATCATCGAGTCTCCCACAATAGATCGGAATTCTTGTTGTGTTTCTAATGCACTTACTCTATTACTATAAATTGACTGTTTTGTCCTTGCTTGACTTCCTAATATGGAATAAATAAAGGCTTCAATTGACTCATTTATATACTGTATTCCTATTTTTGTTAATCCATTGCTTTTTACAGGAACATATCTTTTATAATCACTCTGTAATGAACTGGGAAATAATTGATAGACAACTCCACCTCTTGTTCTATATATCATATTCCTACGTATGTGTTCAATATTTCTATAGAATTCACCACCGGAAAACTCTCTTGATATAGCTGACATCTTTTCTTGACCTTGCATTCTTCTTATCAATCGTCTGGCAGTAAAATATATATGAAATCTCAGTGATGTTATAATCGGATGAACTTCTGATGATGGTGTTAGATGCTGTATGGAAACTCCACAACAATATGATGCACAATATACTGCAAAACATACTTGATAATAACTTTCATTATCATCCCATTCAGCTTTATTATAATTTGTGGTTATATTCAATTTTGGAACCTTTGACAGGAAATACTCTTGGTTGTTGATATATATTCTGAAATTCTCAATATCGTAATTCAATATGTAGTGATCTGGATATTTATCAGTGAGACGGTATCCTTCAACATATCGTATATTTGATTCAGCAATTTTTTGTATTGTACCATTTGATTGCCATATTAATGGGAATTTATTATTTTCTTCAATTTTTCCATTTTTCTTTGATTTTGTTGGTAATTGTTTGACTTTAAGTGGATGTTTGTTCGAATAAAGATATTTTGTCATAGATCTGTCTTTTCGAAAAGTGTCACTTGTAATGTCTGTGCTCAACACATCTGAATTCTTAAAGAATATAGAAGTGGAATCGATAGTACCGTCCTAATTGAGATCAACATCAAATTCAAATTTACTTAAATCAGCATTTGGATACTTTTTAAGGAACTCTTCTTTCATTTTAGCTCTTTCTTCTTTACCATTTTCCATAGCCTTGTCACAGTTCTTTCCATAATATTCTCTAAGAAGTCGGTCCATTATATAATATATCATATATTATATACATATGAAGAGACTAAGTGTTTTGATTAATAGTTCCTCAAAGGAATTGTTCTTGGATGAGTCATTTTTAATAAATAATGATAATCCGTATCTGTTAGTCAAGAAGGCCACTTTATTCTGGGATTATAATAATATCACTGATGAGAATAATGAATTAACATATAATGGTAATAAAAAGACTATACAGAAGGGACATTGGACATTTAATATGCTTAAGAAGGAGATTGAGAGTTATGATAGCGTTACTTTTGAGGCTAATGAATATGATGAAACGTGCTCTATTACTAGTGACAATGCAATAAATATGAAAACTATAGGACCCATATTAGGATTTAACAAAGACCAAGCAATAAACGCTAATACAAAAACAAAAACCGGTAACTCAGTCAATATAAACAATGGATTGCAACACATAAAAGTTACTTGTAGTTTGGTCAAAATGATTGATAATATAAATACGAATGGCAAGAGATGTGACGTTATAGCGTTACTGCCGATAACAACTACACAGTCATTGAAAAGTAGTGTCCAGCATTTTTTCGATATTGAATCCAGAGTGCCAATTGATAACGGCATTATTAATAAGATCAATTTCAATGTTAAGGACCAAGATGGGAACACAATAAGTGTCGGAAAAGTACTATTAGACTTATATATAATGTAGTGTAATGTATATGGATAAAGAAATACAGTCAGAACAAGGATTGAGAGATATCTATTGTAATCCTAAAACTGGTTACCAATCTGCAGAAAGATTATATCAAAAAGCATTAGAAGATGGTTTAAGTGTAAGTAGAGAGCAGGTGAAAGACTGGTTAAGATCACAAGATACATACACCAGATATAAACCAATTGTCAGAAAACACAAATTTAGACAAACTAAAGTTAACTATCTTGGTGAGCAGATACAGATGGATCTCATTGATATGGGTTCATATAAAAACAAAAATAAAGGTTATTATTGGATATTAACGTCTATTGAAATTCTTAGCAGGTATGCATTCACCATTCCTGTTTCCAGAAAAGATACTAATAATATGACAAAAGCAGTCACAGAACTATTGAGGCAATTTAAAGAGAGATTCGGTGATTATCCTAAATTAGCTTAATTTGATGATGGAAAGGAGTTTTACAATGTTGGTGTTAAAACATTATTAGAAAAACATGATATTAAGTATTTCTCCACAAACTCTGACAAAAAGGCCGCTATTGTAGAAAGATTCAACAGAACTCTTAAAACTGCTATGTGGAAATACTTTAATAGTAAAGGAACTTATAAATAGATTGACATATTGGACCAATTGGTGAATAATTACAACAATACTAAGCACAGCACCATATTAATGAAACCAAAGGATGTTAACAAAAAGAATGAAGGCGAAGTTTGGACCACTCTATATGGTTATCTCTATGCTGAGTCACCGTTACCTAAATTTAAGGTAGGAGATATGGTTAGAATATCAAAATATAAAAGCACTTTTACTAAAGGTTATGAAGCCAATTTCACTGGAGAACTGTTCAAAGTGGTCAAGGTTATATGTGGTGACCCAACAGTTTATGAAATAGAGGATCTAGAAGGTGAGCCAATTATTAGGAAATTCTACGAAGAGGAATTGTCAGGTGTTGATAAAAAGGACGATGTCTATAAAGTTGAAAAAATACTAAAAACGAAAAAAATAAAAGGTAAAAAGATGGTTCTTGTCAAATGGTTAGGTTATGATAGTAAACATAATAGTTGGATCCCCGAGAGTAATATACAAAATATATAGTAATATATACAAATCATGGCTGATGAAGGATTTGAGTATCATGAAATGGATGTGATGGGTCAAAAGTACCCACAATATGATGAGATGAATGATGACGAGTGAGATAATGAATATCAAAATCTATCAAAAGAACGTTTAGATTTATTGCGTAATGATGATGATGTCAGATCAGATGATGTTAAAAAGTGGATGAGTTATATTGATCGTATCCGAGAAAATAGAAACAATGAGACATCATTTATACACAGTGACGATGGTGAAACTGTAAAAATAACAACAAGAAAAGGTGGAAGGAGTCAGTCAGCCCCAGAGATTGATTTCATCGGCACAAATACTTGACCCGAGAATGAGATTATACCATCTATTGAAAAATTCATCAGTGATAACCATAAGGAAGGTTTCCGGTTTAATTTAAATAGTAATAAGGTGATTGAGCTAAGACTGAATGTAAATAAAACTAATAACAACAATATCACATTCAAACCTCTAAATATCAGAAATAATGAAAGAGGCAAAGAAAGAATAGTTTTAAAACGCGATTCCAAAGGTATACTCCAATACAATGACGCAGTCAATGCGCAACTAGCAGTCGATCAGTTCAAAAAGTTGATAAACGATATAATAGAGGAGCAAACTGAAAGAGAAAAAACTGTCAGAAAAATGCCTATGGTTGATACTGAGTCCAATAAATTAGAATGGGAAAACGAATTTGACACAATAGACCCAAAAGTTATTCCTGGTTTAACCCCAAAAGAGACAACAGAAGTACGTGGTGTCCTTTTTCCAAGTAAATCAGTAGATCCAAAATCTCGCATAGAACCTGATGGAATGTAACAAAAACAGATAGATCACATCTCAGAAACCATCGGATATACCAAAAGAGAACTAGATAGAACAAGTGATCTTGAATTAAGACAAGCATTGGAAGAACGTATATATGGATTAAATGAAGCCAGGGAATTAACATCACGACAAAAAATACTCGAAGAAACCAGAAATAAACAAGAGGAGGATATCACCAGATTACAGAGATTCAAAAAATGGACCAAAGAAAACCTTCTGGGAATTTCAGCGCTGGCAATCTCTGTTGCTGGAATAATAACAACAATCGTAATTGGTGCCAGTAAAGCGTTAATAAAAGGTTCACAGGCTACTCGGAAATTTGCAAAAGCTGTCTATAACCTGCGAAAGAAACTTGGAGCATTATTAGCACCAATATTAAATGTCATCGCTCAAGCATTGTCATGGGGTGCTAAAGGATTGGCGTGGCTGGCAAACAATCTATGGCTGTTAGCGTTAGCAGTTGCATGGTTCATATACGATCAATACAAACAGAGGAGAAGGAAATAAAATGTATATTAATGTTTACCAATTAATAGAACAGAGGAACAATTGATTTCGGGTTTCAGAAGAAGCCAAATGGGTGCAATAAAAGGTGATAGAACAAGGCATGTCGTGACTATGAACCCTAACAAAGCATCACCAGGGGAAGAACTGTATATAGATATCCCAAAATTGAAGCCTGACAGTTGTTTGGTTCCTGGGTCACCACATTTACTCTTCGATTTCAAAGTGAGCAACACTAAAACCAGCTTTTTAAACAATCTCTCTAAGCTTCTCCAAAATCTTTTACAAATCAAGCTTGCTGGTGACATTGTTTACGATAATGGTGGTGAGAGTTTATATAGTGTCTACAAGGACCTGTATAAAACCAATTCACAGAGAGACAACATGATTGAATATGGTATCGGATCCCAAAATCTTAGAAAGCTAATTCGCAAAGACGACTCTGGTGCCACATCAGGTGATGCTACAAAAGTCTCTGAAAAGTTATTGTATGACATCTTTGGTACAAAGCAGAAGGTCTGTTTAGACAAGATTATCAGAGACCACGGTTTGTATGCACCATTTCAAATGAATAATAATTTTAGATATATCATTACATTGCCCAAACCAAGAGAAATATTACTTGCTCAAAATGGTCAAACACTTGGAAGTTATAGTCTTGAAAACCTTGCATTAGAATACGAGGCAATCGAAAACCAAACTATTGCAGATGAGGTGACATCAATGTATGCGGTTGGTCGTTCTTTGTCATTTGAACACGTGACTCTTATGAAGACCGTTCCATGGGCCGCCTCGTCAACTCTCATTAATGAAAACATAAACATACCTCGCAAGTCCATGAAAGCCATCGTTTTGCTTCTTACGAAGACATCGAGGATAGACAGTGAAGAATTCCTTTATCCAAATATTACAGATGTTAAAATAACAATTGAAGGTGTTCCAAACCAGGTATACTCCCAAGGAATCAAAAAGTCAAGGTTCTATGACGAAGCTATACAACTATTTGGTTCAAAGGATGAAAAGGACCAGTTCATGACACCTCAAAAGTTCTACAAAGACAAGTTCACTTTGGTCATAGATCTAAGATCTACCGAAGAGGTCAACAAAACAGGTCATGGCCAAAAGATAGTAAACACTCAGAATGGCATCCTGTTGGAAACCAAAAAGACCGCACACACTGGAAACATAAATTGTAAAATATTTGTTGTATCTGATGGTCTTGTCAATTTTGAGGACAATAAATTTGAAGAACATTCATTATTAAGTTATAATGTATTATATAGATGGAGTCACCTTTCAACATGATTATATGTGGTATGACAAACTGTGGGAAAACTTGTTATTTGCTAAATATGATTGAAAAACATTATAAAAAACGCTTTGATTATATCATTTTAATCTGTCCAACATTCGCGTGGAATCAAACATACCAAGAATGGAAATACATCAACGATCCTGATTTTATTGCTGTGGAGTGTGATCAAGATAATGTCGATAAAATACTTCACATTGTCCAAGTTATTTACAAAGGAACCAATAGTTTAATATTGGATGATTGTGCGAGCAGTCAGGATGTCAAAAATAGAACCAGTGAGTTGGTCAAATTGGCTTTTTCTCCTAGACACTTTGGTCATTCAACAATAGTCATCACACAACAATTAAACAGTATATCGAAACCTTATAGAGACAACGTGGCAAAAGTCATTTCTTTTTACAATCCAGACGAAGACGATATGAATGTTATTTTCCGCAGGTACCTAGGCCATAGTTCCAAAAAAGAAAGAATTGACATAATTGAAAAGCTAAAGAACAGTAAATACGCAACTCTTGAAATCAATTTACGCTATCCATTCGATTATAAAATTATCACTCCGCAAAAATAAAATATGTGTTAATATATATAGAATGCCAAGACTCAAGAATCCAAAACTTGAAACTATTGAAGAAGTTGTTAAAGATTTTTCTACCGCAGAAAATATTGTTGATGAGGAAATCAATAATTTATTGATTGATAATGTTAAACCTGAAAAAGTAAAAGCGGAACCGAAAGAAGAAAACAATGATTTGGAAAAAAAGAGAGATGAACTTTTGAAATTAGCTGAAGATGGTGATTTAGATAAATCTGTTGCTTACATAAAGAAGGCGAGTCAAAAGGTCATCAATAAGCTATACAATGAATATGAACGTAAACGAATGCCAAAAGCTAATGAGTTCCTAACTGATCTATTAATAAGTAAATTTGCTAATACTTTAGGTCTTGAGGCTATTGAGTCACCTAAGGAATTAACCAAAGATTTGGAAAAGGATGAATTGTTAAAAAGAGATGTTCACTCATTAGTTGAAAGAATTACCCTATTTATCCCATTTCTTGGTATCATATCAGGTGGCATTACCATTGCTAAGCACGTCTATGGGTGTAAAACTAGTTAACCGGACGAAGTTAGTAAGGAGAACCAGACTGAGAACTAATTAAAAACAATATAAATGTATCAATTAAAATGAGTTAAAAAATAAACAATACTATATAGTGGTCTATGGTATATGTTGTGTTGACAGTTTTATATCATAGATCGGGTCAATGGCATAATGAGTATGGCTCTAATTATATCATGGATCATAGTCTCATAACCACTCAGTTTAGGAATGACCATTATCTATACTATCAATACCATTATCTTTCTTTGAGTCACAACTAGAAACTTTTTCTGTTATGGCTTCAAAATTTGCATAGATTACGAATGGAACTTTAACCTACTCTTTTTTGAACAGAACATCTTTATAATCTTGATGTTTTAAATTCTTTTTTATCACAGCTTTTTTGATTCCTTTTTTAGTCTTACCACAAGATTCATCATATTTTACCTATTACCTTCTTATTGGTGTCAAAAGTCTTTAAATATCTTAAGTTTCTATTTCATAAGTCAAGCTATCAGTGTCAGTAAATAGAAAATTACCATATGGTTAAACTTCATGGGGGTACCAGTGCATTATTAAACAAACTTTGGAAAAAATGAGGTGTTTTCCAAAACTTGATGAAAACCAGGTTGGATGAAAATTTCTTGGGCCGTAAGTTGATTTCAAAGCCTGTGTAAAAAGTGTGGTGGTACCCCCATGTTCTATACTACTTTGGATATTCCAGCATGACAATGCAACTTGTCACACCTCCTGCCTTGTCAAAGGATAGTTTAACGAAGAGGGCATAACTTTTATGGAATGGCCAGCACGGTCACCCGATCTCAGCCCTATAGAGAATCTATGGGACCAACTTAAGACAATGGTCCAAGAGCAAAACTCTACCAATGTCACAGAACTTTGGAGTGCTGTAAAAGCCGCATGGCAAGGCTTTCCATTAGATAAGCTAATTATCTTAATAAATAGCATGCCTCGAAAGTGTAAAGCAGTGATCAAAGTTCGTGGAGGAGCCACTAAATATTAAGATTTGTTTTCTGTTTGTTTTCGGTGTAATTACTTGTCATGATAAGATTTGTTACAATGTTTATGGGGTTACCATCTTTAGCTTCTGTGCGATCGACTGATTTTGACAGCCAGCGTATATATAACTTATCAAAAACCTCCTTGCTCCAAGTTTTAAAACCATTTATAGCTGACAAGATAAAACTTTTAAAAAACTTTTAAAAGTTTTATCTTGTCAGCTATATATATATATAACTACAGACGGAACCGTTTCGGCCTATTGGGCCTCATCAGTGTTGTGCTGATGAGCAGGATAAAGAAGCCTACATTACATAGGCAACTCAAATGTCCCACGCTTGTGGTACATCTAAGCCATATAATATAGGCTACTCCATCCTGCTCATCAGCACTACACTGATGAGGCCCAATAGGCCGAAACGGTTCCGTCTGTAGTTATATATATATATATATATATATGTAAGGGTTGGATCACAAAGCTAGATAACTTGTTAAAAACATTTAATCGCTACTCAGAGTTTCATGCCTATCACGAAGCAATCATCAGGCGACTGCCAAGAATGACTAATTACAATGAATTTCGCCGGGAATAAAAAACAATAAAACTTCTTACAACAATGTGTTTGATTATAATACAATAAAATTAAATTAAAATTAAAATTTGTGGTATGCTCGTAATGCGTTCGCTTGTGTAGAAAGCCTATTACCTATGAAACGAAAACTTCACAATTAACCTACACTGCCGAAGTCAACTATAAAAGTTGACTCGAGCGGGATTTGAACTCACGCCTTCGGGATACCGGTCCGCCGCTCTACCTGTTGAGCTACCGAGTCCACAGGGATTGGAGGCGAGTTTTTATCCAATTCAAGTGCACGAGATATTCTCGGAACAACTTAACGCTATCCATGAGGATGGATGCGCAGTGTTTCAATTCTGTTTCAGAATCATCCTCCGGGTATTAGGAAAGGAAAACTTCAAAATTGTGAGGTTTTCGTTTCATAATAAGTTTTCGTTTCGCCAATATTTATGTGATTGAGGTATTTAACAAGAATTTCTTTGAATGTCTACAGTTCGACGTCCGTTCGCTCGTCTTATTGAGTGTGACCATGTTTGTTTGGCAAATGATAAAGTACCTTAAATATCGGTTGTATTTCTTGTTAACATTAGAATAGGATCTGGCTTGCTTAACTTTTTCCGTTTGATATTTAATATTAATTGTCTGGTCTTTCAAGTTCCGTATGTATTTGCTAAGCTCGATTGCATGTCTATATTGTTCGTTCTTCAATGAACATATATGATTTCTGTATCTTAACTTCAATGTGGTATTGCAAAGCCCTATGTAAATTTCTCTTGTGTATGGTGTGGTAACTCCTGCTTGGTATATAATGCTTTCACTATTGCAATTTCCGTCCATGGGACACATATAAATGTAATGATGTTAGTGTATTATTGTTTGTGATGAATAAGCAATCTTGATGTTTTATTGCATGGTAACCGAACTTCAATCCTACTTTATCCGGCTGTCAGTGAGTATCATAGAAACACATGACATTAACCAAATAAAGCAAATAAAGGGATACTTTCGGGAATTTTTTAAAACAAAAAATAAGGAAAAAAAGGAACAACTATCCTAAATAATACCCGCTAACAGTCCACAAAAAAGGGGGTCAGTTGGTGACTTTTGAAAGGTAAGCGGTAAAATTGGTCAAGAAAGGGTGCGTTTGCCGTTTGCTACTGTTTCATAAGTAAGCCAACAGAACGCCACTCAATGACCAGCTGACAAACCAAATTAAGTAAAATTTCTGTTATTTAAAGAGTTAATTAACATCCAAATTCTTTATTAACTGAATAATTTTCGTAACAGAGTTTTGCTTTGAAATCTACCGTCAACTACTTCAATTATTCATGACATAAATGTACACTTTCTTGTAGGTGATAATATACTTCATAGTTTGTGTTATATGACCAGGTGCTCTCGCAAGTTTTGATTGGGCTTTATCGGTGTTTAAAATTAATAAGAGTGTACAATCACAGAATTCTTGCACCCTTTTCAAATCCTACTCATTATTCATATAAAGAATATCAAATGGCGTTCCATACTTACATACTGTGCCATGTGGCATAAACACTTCGGACGCAATGAGACTTTCGAAAAGCTATAAAAAAGCTCCCCTACGTTTGAAAGATGTTCAAAAAAAAATGTTCGTGAAAAGGTTTTAAGCAATGCATCATCATTCATCTTACGTACGCTACCGCCAAACGTCATCTTTATTGAGCATTCAAAATGTGTTTATTCTAGGAAATATGTACTAAAATCGGTTATTAGAGTCGAAGAAGTCATGCAAAGAAAGACGAATATACGCAGATATTTTGTGGACATTGAAGTAGCAGATCGAAAGACAACCAAAACTGAAAGAATAGCTGAACATGTGTTGGAGAACCCCAAAGACAATAGACTTTGCACCCCCGAAAGAAATTCTTGGAATCCTGACGCAATGGTCTATGTAGTAGTAACCGTGAAGAACCAAGGGATTTGGGTTCGCCATTTTATTGATACCATTGAGGACATTCAAGAACAAACTAAGGATTATAACATTCACCTGATCATAGTGGATTTTGGCAGTAAAGATTTCCCCGTCAATTACATAGAGATATTCTTACGACAAAGCAAACTTAAACACTATTCAGGTAATAACATCTCAATTACGTAATGTAGCAAGGGATTGTTGAACTAGTCGTCGCCCGAAAGTTGACAAAACACCAATTTCCATAAATCATGAATATGTATGATTTTTTATTTCGTTTTTTACACTCTTACGCTCGCATTCTTCTATAATTTTATCCCGCGTAAAATTGAGTTTAAACTAATTAAAAGAACTTAGACGTTTATTTGAGGCATAGGGTCCAAAATTTAACCGTCACCATGCACATTTAATTGAGTTGTCAAACTTAGAAACACAAATGAAAGATTTAGAACAAAATTACTTGCTAAGCTATGATAGTAAATACAATGTGACATTTGTATGTAATATTCTCTGTATTGAATGAATGGATAAATTAACGAATAATTAACAGAATAACTTTATTTAAAGTTGGCTATCGAGTAGAAATAATCCTAATACACTAGTGAGCGATACACACCATCTAAAATGGACCAAAATTGAGGAAATAATTGGTAATTCACAATTCAAAAACAAATTTTAATAGTCTTTCAAAACGTTCAATTAAAGATAACAAACTTGTTCAACTAGACTAATTTACTTTTTGTAAGTGTTAAATGCCAGTTTATGAATTGACACGGCCACATTTCACCCCAGAGCGCTCGAGAAGGCAGCTAAAGGGAATTTGTCTTCTTGGACTTTACCTGTGGATTTTACTATTGACCTAAGACAAGCAATCTGAACAGTCAGCGACCACACTCGACTCAGATCCTCTTACTCCTCCTTGTCTGAAGTGTCGGACAAGACCATATCCAACACTGCCAGAACTATCCCCTTTCCAGTTTTACGGCTGTAAATATCGACTATCTATGGCTTGGATGATTTTGAAAACAACACAAATATCCTAAGATATATATTTTGGAAATGTGGGAGCTTGGAGATATCTTGAATGATGGATGAACGTTCGTCAAGCTCTATCCTTAGAAAACAATTTCTGAGCTCCAGACGGGGATCGAACCCGCAACCTTCTGATGACCGGTGAGATGCTCTAACGATTGAGCTCCCAAGACTCAGATGGTGAGCTAAGGTGCAAGTTCGACATATGTGCGACATAAGCGGAAGCCTCTATATATTAATAATGTTATGGGATATCTATTTTGGATATATTCATTTATACATATATATATATATATATATATACATACATATATACATACATATATACATACATATATACATACATATATACATACATATATACATACATATATACATACATATATACATACATATACATATACGTGAACGTTTAGGTTTACGAAATGCAAAGAGGGCTCACCTGAAGATTCTTTCCCAAGATGAAACAGGCTGTAGTGACTTTTTGAGGTAAGCGATATAATACATATATATATATATATATGCATACGTGAACGTTTAGGTTTACGAAATGCAAAGAGGGTTCAATAACGCAAAGAAAGAGCAAATGGGATTATATCGCTTACCTCAAAAAGTCACTACAGCCTGTTTCATCTTGGGAAAGAATCTTCAGGTGACTGACGAACTTCGAAACCAGGAAGCTTTTTATGCGTAGGCCGGAATGTGGGCGTTAGGGCGTGGAACAATAGGGGGATTTTGTTTTTGTTTTAGGTTGTTTATGCGGAATTTGACCTTGTGTGGGCAGGCCGAAACTATTTCCGATCTTTTGTTTAGCAAGTTATTTTTATCTTTTACGTTCAAAATAGAAAATTTTTCCTCTAGACATAAATTACATCGTTTTGATCCTCCTGAATATGAAATAGCGTGTTTTAAAATAGACCATTTTATGGTGAAATCTTGTTTGTTGTTTTTCAAATTCCAAATGTGTTTAGAAAGCTCCGTTTCATTAGAATATTTTATGTGTTGAAAAGACTTAGTGTGGTTACGATATCGCTCTTTGAATGTCTTAGATGTCATCCCTATGTAGTGTTTTGTGGTGTTCGTGTTGCATGTTGTGACTGATGCTTTGTATACTATGTCCTTGGTTAAGCATTCTTTCTGAAGTGGGCATGCGTCCTTGTTCCTACAGTTGCAGTTTTCAGTGGCCTTATTCTGTGGTTTGTTTTTCCTAATTATGCGTGAGTTGTGTCGTGTGATAAAAGATTTAATGTTGTTCATGCAGCTATAACTAACCTTGACTGTGTTCCTATTGAAAATCTTATGAAGTTTATGGTGTGGAGGAAAGTGTTTATCGATGAGGCCTAAGAAATCGCGCCCGATGTTTGAGCGGACGTTTTTGTTGTATGGTGGGTTGAACCAAATGATATTACGTTGCCTATTTCTACGTGGTTGTTGAGGTGTATATCGAATGTAACTGAGATCGTGGTCGAAACTGCTGTGTTTGAGTGCCTTCTGATACATCGGTGCGCATTCCCTAAATGTCTGTTCATCTGATGAAAGTGATGCAATGCGCGTGTTGATTGCTGTAGGGAGTTGCCTTAAGATACTAGGTGGGTGGTTGGAGTGCTTATTTATGTATAGAGGATCGTCATTGGGCTTCCGAAATGGTTTAAATTTTCCGGTGTTGAGGTCGAAAGTAACGTCTAAGAAATTAACTATTTTCAAGTTCGCTTCAGCGGTGATTTTGAGATCGAAATTTTCGAAAATTTTGTGTAATTCTTTTCTTGTTTTGTCTACCAAACGTGCCGATTTGTTTTTCATGATAGCCAAACCATCATCTCTATAGAGGCCAATGTTTTCTTTCCCGAATTTACTGTTCAAGTGGTTGAGGATAAAAAGTCCTACGAGTTCGCAAACTTCGGCGCCATCGAAGCTGCCCATTGTAACATCAAATAAACTGTTGCTATCTTTTTTAATCCATGGTTTTTCGTTATTGAAAAGTAAAGATTTTCTAGCGTGTTTAATTATTGAAATATCGTCTTTTGAAATACTAGCCAAACTAGAGGCCCAACATAATGCTTGGTCCAAAAGTTTTTCCGAAATAGATGGATAAAAATCAACAATGTCGAAAGAGATGAAAGAATGTCTGCTTTTATCGCTAATATTGCCAAACCACTCGATAACTTGCTGAGTGTTTCTCTATTGATTTAGCTTCAGATTTTCTCTTAAAGTTGAATTAATTTTGTCCAAAATAATTTTGCTCAGTTTTCCGGATTCACTTTTTGCGGGGTTGATTGGGCGGCATTTTGGGTTGTTTTCGAAATTTTCTTTATGGTCTTTTAAAGAAATAAATGCTTCACGTTTTTTCATCTGTTCAATTCGGTCTCCAATTTCTAATTTGTTCGAAATATCTTTTAGTTCTAGATCAATATTTTCTATGATGTCCTCAGATCCGTGTTTGTAAGTTTTTGTAATGTTGTCATGTAGTAACTTGTTGTATGTGCCGAGCGAAGTCTCGTAAATATTCCTAGTTTTATCTGCAAAAATGAAAACGTTAGGGGAAGAGTTTACTTTCCCAAAATATATACCTCATTGTAACATTATTGACATATAGTGGCTTCCACTTAGCTCACACACATGTCGAACTTGTACGGTCGGCAATAGAACGTAACCACTGAGACCAAGTAACCGTGTGGAGACTGGGACTGGAAAATTAAGTATTTTATTTACCTGATACCTCTCACCTGAGAGTCTGGATAATTCTGAAATGTCAATGGTCCTACGATTCAGAATTATCCTGAATGTTATGGTTAGGATTAGGGTAAGCCTTAGGGTTAGAGATAGCATCCTAATCCTAATCCTAACTCTCATCCTAATCCTAACCCTAATCTTAACCCTAATCCTAACCGTTGACGTGTCAGCCCTGGCGACATTTTAAACTAAAGCCGAACGATTTTTTCTAAAACTTTATCAGGTAAATAAAATACTTAATTTTCCAGTTTCAGTCTCCACACGGTAGAACGTAACCACTGAGACCAAGTAACCCTGTGGAAAGGTTAGGATTAGGGTTAATATTAGGATTAGGATTAGGATGCTATCTCTGACCCTAACGCTAACCCTAACGCTAACCCTAACGCTAACCCTAATCCTAACCATAACATTCAGGGTAATTTAGGGTAAATCGTAGGACCATTGACATTTCAGGATTATCCAGGCTCTCAGGTGAGAAGATATCAGGTGAATAAAATACTCAATTTACCAGTCCCAATCTCCGCACGATTACCTGGTCTCAGTGGTTACGTTCTAGCGCCAACTTTCATTTACCATTCAAGAAATATCATACCTAGTTTCACAAGGACATTTCTTGTATGATGATTTATGAACTTCATCTGGGCCGGATAAAGACCTTTCGGAACCCTAAGCACTGAAAAGATTATGGTGCCCACATCACTCATATGTTACTCAAAATAAAAAACAATTACAACGCAGTAAAGTAATTTTAGTCTTTTGAAATGCAACAACTGTTAATATGCACTGAAATTAAAATAGTTTCTTTTTAAAATTTTCTGAATGCAAAATCCTGGATAATTACATCAAACCCAACTCGAAGAATTATGTCCGTTTCCATAAACATTAGGGAAAGTGAATCAACTCCGTCCTGAGGCACTGTTGTTCTCTGAGGGCTTTTGAGTCCTTTCAGCTGAGAAAAAGAGCGTTCTGCGGAGCAGTTAGTAATCGTCGATGTCAGAAAATCACGACGTGCAGTCTCTGCATTTGGAAACTCACTTTTTATCCTGTCTTCTACCTGGGTCTCGTAAAGATGAACGGAAATGAATTTCGTTTTTGCTGTTTCATTAAACTTCACCTGTAATCACGCTTATGAGCATTGACGTCCTAAATTCTCTCACTTTACAACCTTGTTCAGTGCCCCTTCTTTGACGAAACAATGAGTAATATCTTATAAACTATACATTCTTCCAAGTGCTGAGTTCAGAATCGTTTGTAAAAGTTATTATAAAAGCAAACTATTCAAACTCCATACTATCGCCATTGACGATTTTCGATTTTGTCCGTAAAAATTCAAATCCTAAATCCACTCAAGGTTTTTGGAAATTCTTTCGGTTTTTCAAAGGAAAATGTTTCCTCAAGAATATGAGAGCTTGTTAACAAATTTTCATCAATAAATAATCTGCAATTTGAGATTTCTTAATTCTGTTTTGTGCTTTACAGTGATTCATAAGAATGGTCGTTTTCACAAAACTCTTGCCATTAATGCAGCAGCAGCTTTGGTCAATGACAGCGACAGTATTTTATTTCTACTAGATCTCCATCTCGATCTACCCATCAATTTGATTCGGACAGTTAGAAAGGTAAGACACAATTGCAACATTGCTTAATCATCTTGAACGTGTTATACAGAAATTCACTACAGAGCGTTTTAGCCCCAAGAGTAATCTAATGGAAGATTTTGAATTTTAGGTCTCGGGTTACTGATTCGCGGCAATCTAAGAGGTTTTGTGTAATATTTTAGGCAGTAACTTCATAAGTCCAATGGGATGTTAGGGAACACTGGCCCAACAGGGTCCCCCTAGTGCACGCTATTTTATGTAATGAAGAGGATGAAGCAATATTCAACCTGGTTCGAAATGGTGATTGCTTGCCAAAGTCAGTCGACGATACCTAAAAGATGGCGACGGAACACTTAACCATAATACATTGCAAAACTTAAATAATCTGAAATATATACTGGTGAAAGTTTAACAAGTCAGCATAAACTAAATAGGTAAGAGCTTTCTTCCGACTAAATTTAATCATTTTGAACCCCTTTAATCCTATATTTCTGCTTGATACAATGCTTACCGCGTGAAAAGATTGTGGTTCAAGGTATAGACCCCCATCTTTTTCTTTCCAGCAGACTCCTTAATCCCCTCGCCCACAGCGCGAAGAGCAGTGAGAGGGTAATAACCTTGACGTGGGTGGAGTCCTGTTAGAAGTAATAGTAAGGACGATTTTTCTGACAAGTTGGAAAATTATCAATCTTACTTGAATTTTCGAGTGATATTTTGGAGCAGTGAGCGAGAGTTTGTTGCGTACATGTATTTCTAGTATGTATATATATATATATATATATATATATATATATATACACATATATGTATTGGTATATATCCATGGATTCCGGGCACTCAAGAATACCGTGTGCAAGCTGGGGGACTGGTATGTTGTTGACCAAACCTTAGGTTACTTAGGTCCGCATTGAAGCAAATCGATTTGGTTTTGTTCTTTTTTCTGTTGTATGGATCGTTCAGGCGTTATTTTAATCGTTTCAACACTGAAGCCAGTAACTAATTTAAGGCCGGGAAACGGAATGGCTTTCTTGGTGCTTGCGGGTAGTTTCACTTTTGAGAACCATCTTAGTAACAGGACAATTTATGACTTTAAAGAGCAGTTCTCAAAGTTAGCTGCTTGGAATATGCATTAGCCAACTGTTTGCTTTTTGCAGTAATGCTTTGTCTTGGTTCTTTCTAATGAATATGAACAAAAGACGTTACGGGAACTCGCTTGCTGTCAGGACATGCTGATTTGTATAAATCTCGAGACTTTACACTTTCTGGCAACCACTTACCTGAGCTACACAATCATTGGTACGTCTGAATCGAGTAGCTTTGAAATACAAATTCTGCGAATGGAATTGTTTTGAGTAGCTTTCAAAACTGCCTTCCCGGATTCATTCTTCCCTGAGGGAGACTTCTTATACCAAATATTATCGTCTGGATTTTGCTGGTGTTTATTAGTAAAGTAGAATGAAGATTCTTTTTTATTCATCTCTGCAGGATGATGGCTTTTGAATATTTTGTAGTATTTAACCGGACAACGTTCATGGTCAATTGTTTGAAAAGTAGGATAAAACACTCAATCTCTCCGCTTGCCATCGCAAGGATTTCATTGCCTCATTCAGAATCATTTTTCGTATGAAATGTCGCTCTATTGAAGACGTCGGGATAAATTTCTGGCTCGAAACAAAAATGCAAGGTAAACAGCCACCAGGCAAAATGCTGCAAAGCTACTTGTTTTTACATGGTCACCAAACTATCCTTCGGCGAAACATTTGTCCATTTCAGTCTTTCTCACTTCTCGGGTGGCTTGTGGATGATGAACTTTACCGTATTCGACCAGTAATGTTTTCATTAGAATTTGAAAAACCTCTCAAGAAAATTTGAAAGTTTAAAGCAGTCTTCTTTTTGCAAATTCACCGTCGAATCCTTTGGGTTGAGGTACCGCTGAGTGCTTAGTTGAAAATACGTAAGAGTCCCAGGTTTGTACACTACGTCACTTTTTTTTTACGAAAGTTTTACCGAGGAAAAAAGTACGTCTTTTACTCCCTTCTACTCGTTCTTCTTTCGACCAAAACTTGCAGAAGGTTTGCTTGTCGTATTTCGTTGTATGTTATGTATTTTTCCGATTTTTGGTCAGCAATAAAAATGCAATACTCGTTCATATTTTCTTTGTTTATTTCGTCGGTTTCCTGATTTGTTTCATCTTCGTCACCAAATTCTTGTACCTTCGGCCGAATACTTACCATAAATCTTTATCATAGCACATCTTAGACATTTGTAACCAACTTTGGGATAATGTAGAATTAATCAACTTTTTAAGTCAAAAAATGTCAATAAAAGTATTCAATCATGAGATCGCAACAACTTGATACGAACATCCATTGTTTAGCAGTAGAATTGTCAGAATGGATCTCATCATTTGTGAAACCGTTAAAAGTTATTCTCACCAAACGTTTTGTTTTAATAAAACAGAATCGAAACTTTACATGTAAATATGACGACAAGCAGTTTAAATAAAAAATGATTTCCAGTTTGGATAATTAATATTCGTGGCCGAGTTTGTGGCCAAATGTTGTGTTTTTCTTATATTGTATTCCTTCTTCTAGTTATAGTAAGGACGACTTGTCTCTGACAATTTTGAAAAAATTTTCGATGTTACTTGGATTCTCGAGAGATATATTGAAAGGGTGGGCGAGGGGTTGTTGCGTACACGTATTTCTAGTCGAATGTACTTCTTGGAGCATTTCTGTGAGATGAGAATAACATTGACGTGATCGTATAACAGTCGCTTCCAATAAACGCATCGAAAACGACCTCTACTCATTTATCATTTTTCTTGGCGTGTTTTTCATGATTACAAAGCTAACAAGTGACAGCGATTACACCAGTGGAAAGTATCACAGCGATTAAAGCAATATAGAATCAAAATAACATAAACGTTCCATTAAACCCCTGGGTGGCTTTATATTCAGGCCTTGTCGAAGGGGGGGGGCATAATAGAGGGGGCTTAAATGTAGAATATAATATATACTAAATATGTCAATAAGTATAAGAATTTTGAATTGATTGAATAATTTAATTATGTTTAGAAAAATCTGGGATCTAAAGGGTTTACCGGTTTAGAGAGAAATTGGGGATATACAGAATGCATTGTTACAAACTATGACTTTCTGTATGTCACGTAGCAGTCAGAGGGACAGCTGCACTCAGTAAGAAATTTTCGTCCGCTCATATTTTCACGAATTAAAACTCATTTTAGTCTTTTTTTATTGTCTTTGCTCCTCGAATCAAATAATTTTCATGCACAAAATTAAGTTTGAACGATCAGAGGGCCTTACCCTAATGGTGGGATTTTCAGGGAATAGTTACCGTATTTCGTGAGAACGATTGTTTAGTCGTGCCCTGCATACCCAAGTTATCAGATCCTTCCCATCACCCTGCAGATCCTCCAAGGATATGTGCTTGAGCAACCCATTAAATGCTTTTGATAACAGGCACGGCAGAAGCAAACTAGCACTAGGGGGAATGGGTACCAATCCGAAAATTGCCTGGTTGCAGAGCTACAGTTGTTCAAATTTTCCACAGTTTTTAGTCCCACGTAATCCAAATTGGCCATACAAATTGTTACTACAAATGCTCAATATTTTTGGTAAGATCTATTTCAACTTGAGAGAATGCAATTTCATGATACAATTACCTAAAGAACTCATTTACTTTTTTCCCATTACACCAGGTCTACATTTTAAATTAGTAAATTTTGAGTTAATCTGTTAAGTAGCAGCCTTATGTCAGTAAAGGTGTTCGATTGCATGCTGTGTAAGCTTTGTCAGTATATATACTTGCAAACAGTCAGAAAAACCTGCTTAGACTTCTGAATTGTTCAAAGTACTTACACCTGCCCCCCCTCCCTTTCATAGCACACAACCGAACACCTTTATTAAACTTTTGACAACATTATTATTGAAGGGGGGCTAAAGCCCCACCCCCTAGCCCCCTCTTCCGCCGTCCCAGAATATGATTGGTAAATCATATTATTAGATGACATAATTGTTATATCTTCCTATAATGGTCATCATTGGAGAAACGTTGGTGATATTAGTAAACCCAAAGTTGATTTATGATTTAGTATTTATATTGTATTTGTTTAGCACACCATACAAGGTACGCTAGCCTTTGCAACTCTTCTGGTTCGTTTGGAGTGCGATAGCTCGCCTGATTTCCCCGTAGGTCATTGGGAGGAAAATGGCTTTGGATTATTCGCCATCTATAAATCCGACTGGATTCGATTTGGAGGAATGAATGAGAAAGTTTATACATATCATCGAGGTGCAGAAGATTGGGAAATGATAGACAGGGTAATAAAGAATAAAATTCAGGTACAGAAACTGAAAATGCCAGGTTTATTTCACCATTATCATACTTACGATCGAATGTGGCACAAGGATATTTGAAAAATCGTTCTTGGACTATAGACATAATCGGTTGTCTACTTACCGTAAAAGCTCTATTAAGCCCCCCTAAATAATATGCAAACAAATTGAGCTTGTAAACAAAAAAAGTAATTTGAAGTGGTTTTAGAAAGTGTGTGTTTTATTCCTTAACATGACTTCCCCGACGTTTAGTTTCATGTGAGTTAATTTCAATTTCTTCTTGTCAAGTTCAGTTTTTAATATAAGTATAAGCTTTTTTGCATGTGGCTTGTCGGCATGACATCTTGCAATGAAGTTCCCCGGAGCAACTAGTCCGTCTTCAAGCATTTAAAAAAAACGTAAATGACATAAGCGATTTTAAAGTTTTATTATAGAAATTAAACATGTACCGCGTATGCGTGTACAGATCAAAGAACAGCACTTTGTGTCAGTTTTTTTATATTAAGGTGGTCCTCCACATGAATTTTTAAAAAGCTTAGAATAGCCTGAAACAAATTATTTACACTTTGGTCACAGAGGCATTGATAAAGTGTGTGCAACAACACAGCTATTGAGCCGTGTGTTGCCATGGCAACCAAGATATGGTGATTTAAGTTGTCCCCAATGGTGATTTAAGTTGTCTCTTTAAAAAGGATATCTTGCCAAAAAATAGCTAGAAAATCAAGTAAATCTTTTTTATGCATTCAGTAAAGGGAAATCTAGATGCTGAACCTAAAAATATTTTATTAATTTGTCTTTTTCACGAAAAAAAAATGACAACATCTCTTTATCTTTATCTTTATCAAATTAGATTAATTCATCACCTGTTTATAGGATAGACAAAGTTTTAGGTTCAGGAGCAAGGGAAGATACTTGTTATAAAAAATTCAAAATTTTAAGTCATTTCTTTAAATACCTTTTGATTTATCTTTTTCAAAAGACCTCCGGAAGGCCAAAAATGCTACTTTGAGAAAATTGACTATAAAGATGTCATAGAACTTATATAACATACAAATCAGCAATTATACAAGTATAATAACTTTCGCAAGCCTGGAAAAATGTTAGTAGTTGAAATTCCACCAGATGCATATGCTTCTCCTTCCTAGGACAACAATGCGTTGCTAACGCCGTTGCTAAGACAAAAATCTTACCTTGTCTCACTAAATCACTAAAAAATAGCACTTCAACTTAAAATTATTAAGGTAACAATACATCAAATGAAAGCTAAAGAATTAAGGAATTCAGATATGTAGGTTTAAAAAATTTGATTTTTTTTTTCTCGAATTTTTCCGAAAATTTGGTGTGGAGGACTACCTTAAGCCTCTTCTCTGTTAAGCCTCCTCTCTATTTAGTCCCTCCCCTCTAAGAGGTTAAAAATTAAGTAGGCCCTCTGGGGGCTAAATAGAGCTTTTACGGTATCCAGAGTGAACAAGAATTGTTCCGGGTATTTTAAATGATGCCAACATGTAATTGAACGTTTAGTATTTTAGTAATGAGTTATAACTGAATTCCAAATACTCAAGAAAATTATGTACTAATATCTTACTTCCGTTAATTCCAAACTAACAGAGGCAATTGATCAACGAAAAGTAAAAAAAATATAATAAATTAAAACCCTTAATTGAACTCTCAAATATTTGGCTTGTAATACGTCTTAAGATGCCGTACTAATGTGTCATCCAGTCAAACTCCTATTTAGCAACTACCCTAGGGGAAAAGACAAATGGCCGCTTAATAGCAGGTGAAGTCGTATGTCGGTTGGAAAGTCTCTATTTGAGCGCTCTATTTCAACAGTTTATTTACAAACTATTCCCTCATAAACAACTACGAAATATACAAATTACTGCGAAAGTTAAGAAAAACAGAAGCAGAAACAGCAAGTCAATAGTCTATTTTAGGGGATTTTTGGAATGTCCCTTAATTGAAATAATTGTATATGCTGGTCTGGCGCTGCTGTTGACGAAGTCAATAGCGGCGGAACAGTTTGAGTTCCGTGGGACGAGGTCCAAATGCTGAAGAATTGACAGGGGATTCTGGGATCATAGTCCATAAAGCACCAAATTCTGAGGCGTGCTATTGCTTTAATCCTTATTAGATTTTCATGTTTCTAAATTTCTGTTAATGTTTTATTCCTTTTTTACAAACACGTTAGTTGTTTTTGGTCTACGCCGTGACGAGATTGTTGCACGAAACAGCTATAAAAATTTACAGCATTTCATTTTCATTTTATTAGTTGAATGTATTTCAGGCTTTCAGCAGGTTTGCCGATGGCCAAAATAGCTGAAATCGCATTCCGGGGGCCCATGTCCCCATTGTTTCGGTTTTGAGGTGGTGAATCCCCACTGATCCCCTTCTTCCGGCGCCCTTGGACTGAGTGGTCAGAAAGGAAGTCAAACAAAGAAGATCCTGGGAACATCCTATCCTACATGCAGACGAATGTTAAATGATCGGACATGTCCCGAGAATAATGACTCTGGTAAAGCTGTCACACTAACAGAGAGGGGGAGGCCATGGCTTGAAAATCCCATATGAATACAACTTTATCAATATGGGCAACTAATTTTCCATCAAATAGCTTAAAACAAAGCTGAAGATTGGATACTATGAACTCAGCTAACCTGCTACAAGCTGTAGTCTTATTTTCTAAGGATGATCGCTATGAAATGATTGCCGTAAATAAAAACGTTTTGAGGTGAACGCGTCACACCGTAGCACCATCTGCACTGCCGCTTAATAGGATTTAAAAACAAAAATACCTCGACGGGACGTCGCCAACGTGGCGGCGGCCGCTTAAGACAGGTGACTGTTTATTAGTGGTCACTTTACAGTAATTAATCAGAAATCTTTGGGACTTTGGTAAGTGGCTGTTGAATAGAGCGGCTATTTAATAGGGAGCCACTTAATAATATTTGACTATAGGAGTGCTTAATTATATGCCAGATCGTCTAAGGGCCTGTTCGCATGAGGCCGAGTTATCTTGGTGGGTAGAGATAACTCGGGGGATAAGTTCAAAGTTGGCCTCGTTTCACATGATAAAATGTGTAGTGTTTTCATTATATTATTGTTGAGTTATGTTAACCAATGAACTGCAGTTGGCCGAAGGGCGCGAACCAGGCCCTCGAAGAGCGAGCACGGGAGAATAAGACAGGTGTGACAAGAACCACATTGTAAACAATTCACTTGAACGTTAAATAAAGACTTTTCATTCTAAATACACAACAAAATGGAACAAATGAGATATCGCTGTCCCCCGCGATAATTGTACGCTACATAACCATGCTCTTAACAAAATGGTTGGCCGAAGAACTTGATTGTTGTCGCTGGTTCTATAATTATAATCTCTATTATTGTTTTGATACTTCTACCTGGACTTTTTTAAGAAAGACATTAGCAAGGAGGAACTTGAACCGACGACGACGAAGGTTTCGGAAGACGTCCGGTCAAATAGATAGCTGGTGGCAACACTCAACGGAACTTTACGTGAAGAAGAGTGGGAAAAAAACTTGAGTATGCCTCGCCAAGTATCCATGAAATGACCGATTTTATCGATTTTAAATCATATTGCTTGCTGCAGTCGAAATTTCTTCTACGTCAGCCATGTTGTTTTGAAGTAATTTTGACGTACGCACGCGCAATTGTGTCAAAGTTAACCCTACCTCCCGAGATAACTTGGGTTGAAGCTTTCACATTGAATCAAAGATATCTCTCCCCTCCGGGTTTCTCTACCTTTGAGACCGAGATATCTCGGGGTCACGAGATATCTCGTTCTCATGTGAACTATCACGTATTCGATCAAGAAGATGTATGGGAGAGAGGGAGATGTCGGGGACCTGAGTTATCCCTACCCACCGAGATATCTCGCCTCATGTGATCAGGTCCTAATGGTACTGTGCTTCACTTTTTTAAGAAAGAAATCGTTTCACCGGATTAAACGTTGTTTTCCAAATATGAAACAGTGTACTGCCCATTCGGTATCTTTTATAGCGAAAGTATTATTTGTATTGGTCTGACGAAGCTCCCGGATTTCATCGCTCTCTTTCAAATATTTTGCTTCGTATACGTCTCTGAGTTAGACAATTAGCATGGATGAAAGATACAGTCCCCCAAACTATCGTCGCATTGTCTGGATTGCTAGGTCACAGACCTAAACGTTGGACATTGACGAGCAAATGACTCAACCGAAACTTCAGTCGTGGTTTAGACCATGTGAGTTTGAAATAAGCTCCCCCTCCATTAAACCCCCCATTTAGAGGGCCTGACAGTAGTTAAATAAATTAGATCTGTCACATGACTAACTCGTCAAAGCAGGTCTTTTTCGTCTCAATGTGTGCATCAGTTGCATCATTAGGGATCCTACAACCATGGACTCACACAAAATACAGAATTGCACTCATTGGATGCTTTGCAATTGACGTCATGGCGGCCATGTTGGAGGAACTTTAAAAATATGTGGCAAACAAGGCCGTTTACCTCTGCTCGAATTTTATCACGCGAATGGACTTTTCTTTGAATACATTGAATAGATGTCTAAGACGTTTGTAGCCCAGAACCCATGGTACAAAAGAAAGTCATTACGTACGAAGAAATTAGAACAGTAGAAAACAGGCTTGGACATTGACTGCCAGTGGCTGTGGAATGGCCACTGTGTTAGTTTTTGAGGGGAAGTTTAGTTGTTGTTTTGGGGTTTTTTCATTTTTATTTAAGTGAATATCAAATGTATTGATTGAAAACTATTATCCCTTTCTTGTCCTAGACGTCTCCTCTCGACGAGTGGAATCGTCTGGGGTTGGCCAGAGTAACATTAGAAAGTCGAGTGCGGACTGGTGGGAGTTAAAGCCACACACCCACGACCGCGTTCTCCTTCACAATTTTTCCTTGACAAGAAGTCTTGCTGAAAAGCTGGACGTGCGAGCTTTTGAAAAAGGTAACTTTTCAAGGAGAACTTGCCAATTTGTATTGTACACACGAGGAAATTAAATTTGTCAAGGAAAACTCGGTAGTGAATCCGATGTTTCACATTGTGTGGAATGCAGAATGGTGTTCACGAGGAAAACATTTTCCATAATGACTAAAAACTAATTTAAACCCCATAAACAGTGGAATTAATGTAAGACTTAAATATCATACCCGAAAATGCACAATTTTTATTGTTAAGGAATACCTAAGGCACCATTTAAGAGTTTTCTCTTATTTGCTGCTTTTCATTCGGAGTTCATTCTGAAAAAGGCGCTTCTCGGTAATATTGGAGGGACAAATATCCCTCTTACCCACACAGTTGCTCCCCCTTGCGGAGTAATCAGGTATCACCAAAAGTAAGCGAAACAGGAGGAAGGAGCTAGTCTGCTTTAAGCTTTCGTAATCTGAATTCACCGCTTTCTAGTATTGAGGGAATTCAAACAGTCGATCCCTTACACTAGGGTTTCTCAGTGTCAGAAGGTGGACACTCTTCTGATCTCTTGCGGCAGACGTGCAGGGTTTACTCAAGCATACTATGTTTCAATAACTCAATTGCTTCTTAATTGCTTCTTACATATACATACATACATACATGTACATATACATACACGCATGTATGTATGTATATATATATATATATATATATATATATATATATATATATCAAGGCTGAACAGTTCAGCATCGGTGAACTAGCCAAATAATAATAATAATAACAATAAATTCTTTATTTATACTGTTAAAAATCCCATCAGCAAAGCTGGTATTAACGGGAGAACAGTGAATCGTTTAGCTGACCAGCCAATCAAAGGAACGTCTAACCTGTTTCATGTAATTGTGTATCTTTTATGGCTACCTTTAACAAGTTCTGCTAATTGTGTCGCCAATCATGGCGGATGACACCCAGTTCAAGACCAGTTCGAATAATTAAGGAGTTTAAGCAAACACGACGCAACGTCAGCGGGGCAAGGTGGTCTTACAGCAGAAATTTTAATTTAACACAAAAGGAATTTATAATTTGTCGTCCCGTCGTGAGAGTATTTTCAACGTCGTCCTACTTCCATAGAGTACGTCATCGAGAGCATTTCCACAGTTTCACGGCTACGTTGGCAGAGAGTACGTAGAACGTTTTCTGTCATTTAAACATAAACAAACTTACCAGAACTACATAGAAGACTTTCAAAAGTGCAAAAGCAACATTCACAATTCATTAGAACGTCAAAACATGGAATTTTTTGCTATTATTCCATCCAAACTAATCCGCTTTGTTAAAAGCCGCCGCCGTACAACCAACACCATAAACAAGACCATAATTGTGACTCGCAAGCATCAAAAACGAGGGAAGATCTAAAGCAACATCAGACCAACTGGAGTAAAACACCAAGTCTCAGAAAAAACAAAACCAATCGGAAAAGTTTAACTTTCCTAACCCTTTAGTTTTCAATCGTACATATATCTGCACGATATAATATGAAAATTAGATTCATTAACAGACTTCAATAGATTTTCTAAAGAACATTTGAATTAAAATTTCCTGAGAAAAATTTGGGATCTAAAAGGATAATTGATCGTTTTCCGTAACTTACATAAATAATTTACTTTCTTTCAAAGCAAATTTTGTCTGTGTTACGTGAAAATATGTATAAGGCGGACTTATCTGGAGAAGAAACAAACAAAATATCCAAAATTTAGATTGAATCTGATAAGGAGTGAAGGAAACTGGCAGCCCAAACTGACGTTTGGGTGACTTGTTGTCAGTTCCAGCCCTATGAACATAGGGAATTCCCACGCGTACATATTCCATTAGCAAATAACGTATAGATGTATGCACACGCGGCAATAAATAGGGGAGTGCTGTTTTAATCTATCTATATACTCTGACGAAGGTCGTAGGTGGCGGCCGAAAATTTAGTTCTAAACTTTTCAATGTCTATTGACGGTTCCGCTGACGACGTAGTTCACTGTTTCACGAAAGGCGAACCCTGCAGACAAGGTCGCGAGGTACTTCGATCACAGCTGTCAATCTTAAACGACAGTTTAACTGAAAGAAAGTAAATTATTCATGTAAGTTACGGAAAACGATCAATTATTCTTTTAAATCCCAAATTTTTATAAGGAAATTTTAATTCAAATGTTCTTTAGAAAATCTATTGAAGTCTGTTAATGAATCTAATTTTCACATTAACCGACAGTGGTGCTTATTAAAAAGGATTGACAAAATGTTCATAACAAAACTTTATGCATACAAAAACTTAATATACTGAAAAAGAACGAAATGAAAACGAACGTTTATTCATAGGAAAATCCTGTAAATTTAAAAAAAGAATGTCAACGTCCTCGTCATTGTCGTTGTCTTGATCGCTGTCTGTATACAGATGTACGTCAGAGCCATTTTCGACATCTGAATTCTGAGAGACTTCGAACGGATTTGTGTTTGGCTCGTTTAAGATTGTACAGCTGTGATCGAAGTACCTCGCGACACAGCCACCACCACTTTTTCCTGAAGGCAAACCGGATCTGTCGGTACTCACGAACCACTTAATTCTTGTAGACAAAAGTAGGATTCCTTGCATTATGAGCTATTTATGTACTTAAATTTAAAAGCGGGTACTTATTGGCTTTTCATCTCTGTATTAATAACGCAAACTAAATCCGCGATGGACAAAATCACTGTACCGACAAATGTTATGGATTTTAATTGAATTATAACCACTTTAAAAGGCTCGACAGTCAGATTTCCATGCAGACTCGCTCTTGCATTTCTGCTCTAATTTTACATGACTCTTTTCCTTCAATTATCGGCACACATACTCACACCCACTCATGGCCGAGTTTAAAAGGTTACGTGAATAATTTACTTTCTTTCAAAGCAAGCTTTGTCTGTGTTACATGAAAGTATGTGTAAAGAGGTCTAATGTGGCGAAAAACAAATCAAAATATGCAAAATTTAGATTGACTCAGATAAAGAGTGAAGTAAACTGACAGTTCAAGTCCTTTCATGGCTTTCCGTATTCAACGAGTGCTTTGCTATCTTCGGATGATCGTCGCTATTTCTTGGATTGTTTTTATATTGACAGTCTTAAAACACCGAAATCTTAAGTCGAACCTTTTGTCTTGGAGACAAGATGTCAAAGACGAAGATAACAAAGCTGTGACGATTCCAGTATCAAAGAAAAATTCAGAACATCTGATTACGAAGGAGAAGCATTCGTTGCATGGTAATTTGAAGGTAACAGCCAAAGCATCTATAAATTTTAAACTTGACGGCGGTTTGAACGTACATCGCTGGAGTACAATCTGCGGCGATTCTACGGATTCTTTACGAAAACATGTGCTCTTTCCTCAGCATCCGATGCACCGGACTTCAACAAGCGTTCTTAAAATGGTGTCGGATTTTGGAAACTTTGGAGAGAGGATTTTTGGTTTCATTCATGTTCCAGTTACTGGAACCTATCAATTTGTTATATCTTCTGGCGGCTTCTCTGAATTATGGTTAAGTTTTGATGAAGATCCTAATAATGCCAAGCTGGTATGCCAGGTTGATGACCATTCCAGTGTAACCTACACAAATACGTACTCTGAATCCCGAGAAATCAATGAAAACCTAGATACAACATCACGGAATATCTACCTCGAAGAAGGTAACTCGAATACACTGATCAATAAAATAATGGGAAAGTTATTCTTAAAAGGAAATTGGTATTAAGGCTCGTTTACATTACATAATTGTCGCAAAACATCCATTCCGATAAGTGCAATAAACTCAATCAAGCCCCCAAAATAAATAACTAAATTAACAAACAAATCAGAAGCATATAGTGATAATTCGCATCAACTACAAAAACCTGGAATCAAACAATCGCATCCGACTAACAAAACGTGTCCTTTAGACGTACTTTTAGATTCTTGCGCGATCAGAGGCGTTATAGAAAGGAGACAGTCAATTAGCAGTGGCGACATAGGGTTGCACGCTTTCTCCCGGAGCTGGGCTTTGAAACTCTGGCTTTTTGAAATCTTTATTCTACAAGACATGTCCTTTCGGTTCCATAACGTGATTCAGGTCCAACCCTCAATATCCTCAATATCAAGAGCAACGAATTTACTCTTATAATCGTAGGTTTTTGTTTCTGATCATAAGAAATATACCCATTTTAAAGACAGGCAGTACAGACCTTATGAAAAGTGAAAAGACTGGTAAACTGCCAAATATAAAAACCGAGAATTCTAAAGAGAGGAAAGGCCCTTCGTTGTATAATCAAGTATTGCCGACGTTGAATCCTTTTGGAGGTTTTTGACAAATAACGTAATCTTTGCTGCTTCAGAATCTTAGCTTGTTAAAGGAGTTGGTGATTTGGCTTTACAAAATGAACACCATCCGTGGAACCAGGGGAACTTATATTGTTAAAGTGTCTCTCCAACAACTTTACCATGAATTACAATAACTGTTTTGTCCATCTTGTTCACAAAATGTCGAATCAAAGGAAGGGAAGCTGGTGCCGTTTCGCACACGGAGAACAAAATAGCCTGGTTCTCGTGCACTCAAACAGAACTAGTTTATAAGAGCAAGGTTTGGCTACAATAAGTGTCCAATCAGAAGGTGGACTTAGTTGTCGTAGAACATGTGGATTTTATCGTACAAATCACGATAACGTCAACGAATTATTTGCTTAGTGAATTATTATTGCTAGGTCGATTCGCCAAAAACGGTACGACTCTAGTCGTAGCAGCTCCGACTCCCCTGATTAGGTAGTAATTAAGTAAATATTCTCACTCCAAGTAATATGTTTGTCAAAAGAATACAGTGGCGAATCCAGGCTGGGAGCCAAGGGGCCCACCTCACTTTCGGTAAGATGATAACAAGTGTAATTTATGATAAAATTCACCAACTAACTGAAGAAGTAGGTAAAGAAAAAAACTGCAAGTGTTCACCTTCGAAGCAGTTTATAAAACGCAAGTGAAAAGGTTTTATGGTTGCACATTCTGGTAAATACTATAAATTAACGCTTGAATATCTCAGTGGTCACTAAAAACAATCCCAAACAACTAAACGTGATTTCTCTGGAGACGTTCAGAGCAGAAGAGGGAATTTTACTGTTTAATCACTAATCCTTGGCTGGGGCATCCTCTTCAAGCCAAGTCTGGATCACTGATCTCTAAATAAGACTGGATAGAGCAACTCCAGTCTCTCGCTCAGCGAAAATTGAAGCCGGAAGTAAAGCTGATAATCTCACGGCGGCCATATTGGAAGGACCCACTTGTAGTTATACGACTATTACTGAATTATGATTTTTGCTCTTAATGGCTGTGATTTCAACGAAAACCAGTTAACCATTACATTTTTAGCAATAAAATGTATCTTTCGATAGTGGAGAACTTTAAACGTGGCCAGAGTAACTGAAAATCAGCAGAAATTCGATGATTTTTACCCGTGCGAAGACCAGTGCCAGCCACCTCTTTGAAGAAATGTGACTAAAGTAAGAAAAAAGTTACCGATAACATTATGTAACTTTAGCAGTTTGACAGTGACTTAACAATAAAGAGGAGATATTACCGTTTCTGTATTCGTTTTCTTTTTTTCTGTTTTCTTGTTTTCGGATCTCGGGTTTACCAAGTGTATGTATTCGAGGTTTTATTTAAATCACTGTATTTGTCAAGCAAATTCAACAATTTCCTCACTATCAATGACGATGAGCTTTTGACGAAAATAAACTTTGACTAACTCTTTTGCTGGGATCAATTACTGAATGCACCATGCAAACCCAATTTACCGCTAGTTGTTGTTGATCAGAGAAGATGGGTTCTGTATTCTTAATAAATGCATTTTGTTTGCACGAGTGCATGTAGTAAACTTGAGTTCACAGCCGTTTGTTGTGATTTAATATGAAGTTTTTTAATATGTTTTTCACGTTTTTGATATGGCTTCTAGTTACAGCTTGGTCAGTATTGTTGTACTTGTACAACAATCAAATCATTCATGTGAATCAATGTGAAATGTTTTTTGAAGCTGCTTTGTGAGTTGGAGTTGAGGGAGAACTTTTGGGTCCAAGTCAAACGAAAATTAGTTAGGTTTTTTCTTTAAAGTGTTCACAGAGCTCAGTCTGCTGTATGGTAGATTCTCCTGTTGATTAAAGTCACATTTTTGCACTTATCAAGTGCATTGCAAAGTATTACAGCAAAATTTGTTATTGTTTTCTTGAGAAGCAAACAAAAGCCAACCTTTATCATACAAAATCAGAAAAAAGTTAAATAAATTTGTCCTCTTCCAGCAACAGTAAGAACCAAAATCTAATCTATAGTAATATTGGATAACCTACTCAGTCACTGCATGCATTTGTGTAAGTGTTCACCTATCCATGGAAGACCAGTAGAGTCAATTGTGGTGAAAAACTAAATATATACCCAGAAAAACAGACATGCAAACATACCCTGTGCAAAAACTGGAAAGCTTAAATAACAGGGAAACTTATGACTACTTGAGTCAAATGAACCCTATCATCATGGTTACTAGTGGGATTCTCTAACCATTAAGCAACAGCAACTAAGGTGGTCAAGCACAGGTTACATGTGTCAACCCATCTATCACCTGAGAAATAGTGAGATGTTTAAACTACTGAGGTACAAAAGCGAAGATTGTCAAGGAAAGGTGTTTATCAATGTGTCGCTGACCTGGCATTAGTAGTAAAATCTAGGATCCAAATCAACATATTAACTTTAAGACAATGAAGGCAAGTCATATGCAAGAATATCTCGCTGAAATACGACCACGAAAACCTCACTATGAGGTTTCATGTTAGAACTCTTCGAATAAACAGCCAAGTTCGATTTGCACATATTTCGATTCAAGTGTTCAAACACATGTACAGCATTAGCGGGAAATTTGCAGTTTAATACATCCTGGGGTTTTATTAGCAACAAATGAACCAGGACTTAGGCAAAACACATCACAGAAAATCGGCAAATAATAAGGGTTACTTAAAAAACAAAGAGAGAAGCAAATACACAAGAGTCTCTTACAGACTCGATAGTCATTCATCGAATTTTGAAGCAAGTATACAGACGGGTGCATTTCACAAAATAAAGCATTTACGAAACAAAAAAAAAATTCATAATACTTATTTATTACTTAAAATAAGATTAGGAACCTTAATTTCGTTGTCAAGTCATCTCAACCTGCCTGAAATTGGCGAAAAATGCCGTTTAACCGCTACACCTCCTATTTACGCCATACTGTTTGGGGCATGGTTGGGTCCTTCCAATATGGCCGCTGCTCCTTGACTTCCGGCTTCACTTTTTGAGCCCAGTTGCTCTATCCAGTCTTATTTAGAGATCAGTGGTCTGGATCTGTTAGTGGAAGAGGACACTTTCCTCTACAAAATGAGCACTTCTATTCACCTATTTACAGCAAAATGTCCATCCAAGGTGTAATTTTCTGTAGTTTCGGCTATAAATTACTTCTTTACTTATTAATTATCTTAATTCGTATCCGTTATAGCTATCGCAACATTCGTAGTTTCATGTTAACGTCTTTACTTTGATTTCGATAACATCAACAACCTCACTACTTTACTCAGCAGTCTCTCTTACATGAAGTATGCCTCGTATCCCAGGTCCTGTCCAATCCCAAAACACCGTGTTAGTGACGTACTGTAGATACAACCCCTGGCAAAAATTATGGAATCAGCACGCTTAGAGGATGTTCACCCAGCTTATTTACTTTGTAGCAAATAAACAACTCACAGATGTGATACAATTGTTTAATAGCTGAACATTCTGGCTTTGTGAAACATGCCTCAAACAAATTAAATTAAATTGCTTTAATTAATAGCATAAGTTTTTCCAGATCAAGTAGCGGAAGCAATTATGGAATCAGTCAATGTTCAAGAAAAAATTATGTAATCATCAATGAAAAAAAATCACAATTAGTACTTTGTTACTCCTCCTTGGGCTTTTATGACGGCCTGAATTCTTTGAGACATGCACTTTAGTAATGAGCAACAATATTCTTCATCAAGCTGGTTCCAACTTTCTCGAATTGCAGTTGACAGATCAGCTTTGCAGGATGGAGCCTTGTCATGGACCATTTTTTTTTAATTTCCACCATAAATTTTCAATCGGTTTGAGATCCGGACTGTTTGCTGGCCATGTCATTGAGTTGATACTCTTTTCCTGAAGAAACGCTTTAACACTCTGCTCTGTGGCAAGATGCATTATCATCCTGAAAAATGACGTCATCATCACCAAATCTATTTTCTATTGATGGAATGAGACAAGTGTCCAAAATTTCAATTTACACCTGTGCATTGACTGTTGAGGTAATGATTGCCATCTCCCCTGGTCCTTAACCTGACATGAAACCCCATATCATAAATGACTGGGGAAATTTGATTGTTTTCTTCAGGCAGTCATCTTTATAGGTTTCATTAGAACTGCACCAGACAAATGTCCTAGCATCATCTCAAAGGCCAATGCAGATTCGTGATTCATCACTGAATATAACATTCATTCAATCATCCATACTCCATGATTGCTTCTCTTTAGCTCACTGTAACCGTGCTTTCTTCTGTTTAGGTGTTGGTGCTGGTTTTCATTTGGCTTTTTTGTATACAAATCCCATTTCATTCAGCCGATTTCTTACAGTTCTGTCATGAAAATTGACTCCTGTTTCCACCCATTTCTTTTTAATTTGTTTTGTTGTGCATTTCCTATTGTCAAGGCATATTGCTTTGGGTTTTCTATCCTGATGCTTTGACGTCTTCCGTGGTCTGTCCGTATGTTTTCCTTTTATAACTTTCTCATGTTGTTTATACTGCACCAAATTTTAGACACAACCCACTGGGAACAGCTAACATCTTTTACCAAACGCCGTGTTGGATTTCCTTGTTGAAGGAGTTTTATAATCCTTTCCATTGTTTCAATTGACAACTCTCTTGTTGGGGCCATGTTTCCTTTCAATTACCTGTACAAGTAGCCAAGTCCAACAGCTTGTTAAGGTCTGCAAGCACTCTCTTTTAACTGCAGACTAATTTTCATTTTTAGGCTTGTTCCAGTATTTGTTTTAGAAATGCAAATTACAAGGTGATTTCATAATTTTTTCCTAAACATTGAGTGATTCCATAATTGTTTCTGCTATTTGATCTGGAAAAACTTATGCCATTAATTAAAATAATTTAATTTAATTTGTTTGAGGCATGTTTTACAAAGCCAGAATGTTCAGCTATTAAACAAAACTTGTTTTGTATCATATCTGTGAGTTGTTTATTTGCTACAAAGAAAATAAGCTGGGTGAACATTCTCTACATGTGCTGATTCCATAATTTTTGCCAGGGGTTTTGAGTCATTCACCGTCAAATTTCAATCAAATCTGGTGATTAACCTTTTCCTATCCGAGAAGTATCCCCTTGTCGAGTAAAATCGTCTGGCGTTAGCCAGAGTAAAATTAAAAGGTTGGGTACTGAACTGAAAATATTAAACACATCACATCCCATTCTTCCTTTTAATCATAATTTACAATTATGTTAAAATAAGAAAATGTAAGAAATTAATCTGCTGTTGAAGTTACATAGGGTTAATAGCGTTTCTTTCGTATCTGGATTTTTAAAGATACTTTCACTAAATATTTGAGACATCTTCACCATCTTCTTCTTTATCTTCTTTTTGTTCTTCTTTTTATTTTTTATCAACTCGGTTAATTTGAACAATGCTGATGTATTTATTTTCTTCCTGGACCGTTATTTGTCAACCTTTAACTGCGATGACTTAAGAAGGTGGACAGTAAAATAACTTAACTAAGTGGTTCCCAAACTATTTTGGCTGAATGCCCACATGCGTCGGATTGAATGCTCTTGCCACCCCCTATTGAGCACGTCCAGTCCTAGTTCTGTCCCAGCGCCAGCATCCAACCCCAGAGCAAAACGGAACTGAATAACTGTCAAATATAGTGATTCGGTTCGGCACTGCTGAGTTAATCAGTGTGAGATTTTACCGCTAAATGTCAAACTAGACACTTAAATATGCTGTGGTGGTGAATGACTCATGAAAAGCCAATGAGTTGCATCCTCACGCCTCTTCTCCCCTACCTTGCTCCCATCTCCCTCCCCCCGACGCTCTCTGAACGGTCACTGGAGGGCAGTACCGCCCCACTGTTCTATTTTCCTTGTCGGCTACAATAAGAATCTCTTGCGAAGTGGACGAGTGTGTATCTCCTGTGCTAGCAAAACATAACTCACAAACCATAAACATGTATTCCTTGCTTTGCAAGCTCCGCGGGAGATAGATCCTTAGACAGCACACGCTTCACTGCAACGCTCTGCGTTCCTAAGCATCCGTGGTTGTCTGAAAAAGTCTGAACAATTGTATTAGTGTATGTAATACAAATGACGATTTTTCAAAATCTAGGCTTTAAAATTTGTTGATATAATTCTCATGGACTTATTTGTGGTGGTTTGCCTTACGTTCAATCTCTACGACGAAAACTGAAGTTGCGAGGTCGTTAAACGATCTCATCTAATCCCTAAGCGCTCTGGATGATTTGGTAGAATCCCATTCAAACTTCAACTTACAGGAAAGTCTTGTATAATATCCTAACTAAATACCCAGAAAAGTGAGGGAGAGATTTTGGATTAAAATTAACAACAAAATTTCTAGACAACTGAGGGAGAAGTCATGTAAATCTTCCTAAGGCAAAGGCCAAATGTAATGACTAATTTTTCTTAAGTGATGGTATCACTGTGTAATATCATTTAACAGTTGCAAAAAAAGAACAAAGATTAGAGAAGCCTGAGCTGCAAAGAGAGGGCAAGGGTTGATACCTTTTGTTTGCCCCTACACACTCTGTATTTCCACGTGAAAAGGTTCTTCCTTTTCGTGAATCGGGAACTTCAAGTAAAATTAGAAGATTCGGAAACTTTAAGCTCGAACGTAATATCAATTGTTTTTATCAACACTCACTTTTTGTGGAATATCTCATAATATCTCATAATTGAAGTAATTCTAACCTCTTGAGACTTGTTCTTTCCTCTATTTTTGCCATCAAATTATCAGTCGACTAAAATTTGCCCGAATGAGGAAAACACTTACGAGCCTTATATTCTATATGAATATAAACATTGCCACGGTGTGAACGTCAATTATTTCCAGCACGTGATGCCGCAGAAAAGGTGATATCACTCACCCACGACTTCACGACATGCCGTTAAATATTTATTACATACTACATTCCCTTTGTCCAATGGCTTTGAAAATTGGAGTAGATCGTTCGAGTTCTCCAGGAAGGAGTAAGAAGACAGAATAAAAGACTTTGTAACTAGACCCTCCCATCGGTAAACATCAGGAAATATCACGTACAAGATCCAGATCGGTGATAACAGTAACAGCAATAAGAAATCTCATTTCTAAGAAACGTTTCGGATAAGTTTTAGAAACAACCTTGTGTCATTTGCACGCATAACCTAAGGCTTGTGCGAGACAAAAAAAACCGGTTACCCAGGTTCCCTTGACAATAGTTTTTAGTTTTACCAAGCAGCTAACGAAACGTTCATCACACTCTTTAGGTCGAAAATATTTCATTGAAGTCTTACATAAACAAGGTGAAGGCAAGGGATATGTTCAAGTGGCTTGGAAATCTCCGACATCGAAGAACTTTATTGTCATAACTAATGAATTTTTGTCCTTATTCCTGGAAGAAAACAATGCTCAGACCATATTTAAAAGACCCGATAAAATCGTTCCGAAACACCACACACCTCGAAGGCTAAACCCACTTCCCCATAAATCTAGGGAGTTTTCTGGTCGGTTTGAAACCGAAAATATATTGTATGAACGGAGCACACGCAACGTGTTGCCTGCCTGCGAAAACATTCCAACTTTGGTGGTCAAAAAAGAATTCAAACGTTTCCATGGCCTAAAGTTCGTACAAACTCCGAAGGTGTATCCTGATGATGGCTCTGGTCATGTTTTACAAACATGCAAGAATGTTAACCGGAAATCCCTTTGCCAAGGCAATCCATTACTTGAAAAAACCAAAGCATACATGGTTGCGAATAAATATTTAAACTCCACATTACCAGGGTAAGTATTCCAAACGTATTCTCCGGCAATCAACCAAGACCTTTTAATTTTTTTGTTTGAGTATGTCAAATTGAAAACGCAATTTTGGTGTATTTTCAGAGCTCTTAAGCTAAAAGTTTTCCTGGAAATCCTCACGCAATCTCCAATTCGGAAAAGTAATGTTTTTCGCACTTTGCTCGGATCAGGTGTCAATACATTTTGCACTGGTGAGACATCTTTACACTGTCGTCGTGAGGAGATGAATGCGACCAGTGTAAGTCTTTAACGAAGCTACCAAACTAAGAGAAGCTAGGGTATATCAACCTAATGTCAAAAGACAGATTAATACAACCTTGGCTGTGACTTTTCGTTCCTCAAAATTCATACTAAAAACACTTCTGAGATTCTCTATTTGTTACTAAATTACGTCCGGGCATTTTAAATCACGCGCGCATTAAAATGTTTATACAATTTGCCGCGAAATAATAATGGCATTGCGTGTAAATAAGAGAGGTTTGTGGATCTCCAAACTTACTCAAGACCGCTGTACACGCAGGCCTTGTACTTAGAAAGTTTTATGAGTAGTTTTATCAGCTCTGATTATTCACAGATAAGAAAATGGAGGTAATAGAAGTTAATATAAGTCGAGAAAATTAGAAGTCTCTCTTCTTTAAACTTCGATTGTGATCGGTAGTCGCCTTAAGAGGTTAAAATGGCCAGACTGTATTCATAATAAGACCAGATGACCCAAGAACTACTAAAAGAGTTTGGTTGGAATACAAAAAAAGACTCAAAAAAAATTTGTTAGGTTTAAAGGAAAGGACGTCCTTAAATCTATAAGCAAATGAGGACTATACCAAGTTGCTAAATTGATGATTTGTGTGAAGGTGTAGTTCAAAGCATAATGTATGCTTTACTCAAATCATAATCATAATTTTCCAGGCAGAACTGTATTGTTCAAAATGTATATTTCAAAACACAATGTGTTCAAAGTAAATTGTGTAAAGGCATTGTTTAAAATGTAATGCATTAACTGCAAATTAACAAAGGATTTTACTAGAAATTGTATTCATAAAAACAGTAAGTGTTGTACGATATGTGCCGCACAAATATCTCAGAATTAACATCATCTTATGAATAATTTTACATATACATTTTGAAAACCCATTAACTTTTGTTTGTTTACAGCCAGATTTCACAGGTTTATCCCTGGAGATATGTAACTTTAGGTAACCTACAAAAATAATATCGAAAAGTGTTGTAATACCTGGAATGATAATCATTGCACTTTTTTTTTGCATAGTTCTGCCCTACTTGCAAGATAACAAGTAAATTTCATGATCTCGCAAATACTGAATGTGGCAATACTTCTCTAGGATCCAATACAAAATTCAAGCTGAGAATTTCACCTCCAAGAATAAATTCCCGTATCAGCAACACGCAAAGTAACTCATGCAAATGGTTAAAGTCCCATTCCTCAGTAATTTCTTATGGTCCGTGCTAAAATCGAATCAATTAACCTTGTAAGGGACAGCGTCCTGTATACAGGACATCAAGAACAAAAGAACAAATGGGAAAACAAAGTAAAAAAATGTAAAGGACGATAAACTACAGAAAATGAGTTCAACCTTTAAAGTGTTAAACAAAATACCCAATCCCATTGAAGACACTCTCTTTAATGAACAAGGTACTGAATTGAAAACCTCGTTCAGTGATTAAAATGACTTAAATTACTTAAATTTAGAACAATAATCCTCCTTGATCTATAACAATCAGATGACTCAAAGTCCAGACCTTTGGAGTGCTGGGTTCTAAAAGGAAAGAGCAAAATCAACTAGAAATGAATTATTTCTTTAATGTGCAATTATAAAAATTTAAAGGAGATTATCCCTCGTTTAAACGCACTTTGACTTAAATACTAAAAATTTGATTTGCCCAATTATCCGTATACCCAGTGCCCTAAATAGGTATAAAGACATTTAGTACATTTAATTGATAGTTAACATTAATTACATTTAATTAATTTGGTACATTTAATTTTGATGTATGTAATGTACAACCAGTATATTGAGTAGTAGTAAATTTAATGCTCTTAAAACACCATTCCACATCTTAAAATCACCAACGAGAACCACACATTAATTTAGGAGACGTATAATTTTTTTTTGCTTCAGCAAATTATTGCCGTGGTTTGTCGTAGTCATCGGAAATGAATACCCCAGAACATTAATCTAGAGTATGCTTCACTAAGAACAAATCTTAGCCTTTTGCTTTGTCAGCTGTGGTCTAGACCCAGTTAAATCCCGCGATGCAAAATCGTTATCCAGCCAAATATATAGTGGACGTTTCGGTTTGTAATGGTAGTTTTTAAAATTCCAGTGGAATAACGCTGTAACGATCGGATCTGTGTCTGACTTATGTATGTATGTATGAATGTAGGTGCGTATGTATGTAGGTGCGTATGTATGTATATTTATGTAATAATATAAGTTTCTAAAATTCATTAAGAATTCATGAGGAAAATACAAATGTAAAAACTTATAACCGTGTCGTGTTCTTATAGATGATAAAAACACATGCGATTTTATATTTGAAGAAAAAGTTAATGTAATTTTTTGGCTTAAAAAACATAAATTTCCAAACTTTCTTCGCGAATTAGCGTATTAGGAGGTTTTTTTTTTAGAAGACATCTAAAAAACTTGCATTACGTACTTTGTCGGATCTAGAATACTTGGCTATCGCCTAGTGTTTTAAATCCCGATAAAGCACTCCTGCTCAGTTTTCTTTTGTCCCGCTCTAACTCTATAGTAACGAGTCTGTATATAGTCTGTATAAATCTATATTTACATTATTATAAGTTCAACTTAGAATGTTACTACTCAGAGTTTCACGCTTTTTCACGATCTTCAGGTAACTGACTCGGTTTCACTTCAACTGTCCATTTATGATGCGGAAGAGTCAATAATAGGTGTCACGTCATTTCATTTCAGCGGGTGGAACGTTCCGGAAATAAAACTTGTTTTTTGTCATGATGGCATTTTGAAAATAGTTCCAATCTTCTGTTGAGTAGGGACAGCTTATTTGCTTTTAAAATGTTCAACTTCTCTTCTAAAAATAGATTACGTCGTTTTGTGTCATTTTGGTAAGCGTGGCATGTTTCATGATAGACCATGATATCCAGAAATCTCTGTGGCTTTTCTTTAGATGCCACATATACTTGGGAAGCTCGGTTTCGTTGGAGTATGTAGCTGGTCTTGAACTCGTTTGATGTCATTCCTATGTATTGTTTCGTTTCTGTACTGTTATTAGTCTCTACTTCAGCTTTGTACACAAGGTTCGTGATTCGACAAGTTTCAGGGATCGCGGGAATTCATTTTTCCTGCGCCAATTGCAGTTGTTCCCTTGGGGTCGCGAGTCGTTTGGCGTATCTTTGGTTAGGATGCGTTCGCCTGAAGATCACATTACTCGTGAAACTCAGAGCAGCAATGGAAACATTTTAACGCTTATATATATATATATATATATATAGGTGTGCTATTTGGGCGATCAGTTGAAAACATAATATTGAACTATAAATTTTGAATCTGATCTAAAATCTTAAAACTTTATTAAAACTTTAAAAAGACTAAAAGCCTAAATTTTCGGGCGCTAACTGCGACCTTCATCAGAGATCCCTCGGGACACAGAGAGACCAGTTAATAGCCCAACCTGACTTGCCGAAATTGTAAATAACTCTGATGAAGGTCGCAGTTAGCGCTCAAAAATTTAGTCCTTTAGTCTTTTTAAAGTTTTAATAAAGTTTTAAGATTTTAGGTAAAATTCAAAATTTATAGTTTAATATTGTATATAGATGTATATATATATATTTCTGTATATATAGTAAATAGTAGGCTGTAAGCTATACTATTATAAAACACATTAAGGCCTATTGATAGTATTTTATCTTTAAGCTGAAAGAACATCACTAACAGTCCACCTGACAATTTGACTTAAAAGTAGATTTGCTATTTCAAGAAGATAATCAACATCAATATATAATTTTTTAACTTAGTAATTTTCCTTTTTAGAGTTTTGCTCAGAGGTCTACCGTCAATTACTTCATCTTTTCATGACATGAATACGTTCTTGTTGATCATAGTATCATATCATATCCTGTACCATAAAATAAGTTACCCCACACTCCAACTTTTACGTTCCGTAGCAGTTTTTAAATAAGAGTATGTAATCCTGGCCTATTCATACAAGCGGAAGTTTGTTAATCATTTTATAACAGAAATTAATTTTCCATGTTTATAAACCGTCGCATAAAAATTTGGAATATTGTGAGACTTTCGAAAACTAAAAAGCATTCATCTCCGGCTTGTATTTTTCTTGCACGTTTCTGAAGTCTCACAACATCCGTCGTTTTTAAGGCATTGGCGAAACTACCGGGGTGGCCCGGAAGGGAGCAGTCCCCCCCCCCAAAATTGCAGGTGTGTGAGGTGACATATTTGAGTTTTTGAGGCACTCCCTAAAACCTCCATTTGATGTTGACCCCCAAATTTGCCAAGGGTCCCTCATGCTCCCCCTATCTGAAATTTCCTAGTTACGTCACTGCTTTAAAGAAAGAGCTAATTTATATTACCTTAGTTATTAGCGGGAAAACTTAATTACATAACTAGAACTAAAAGACAACCGAAAAGTAAACCGGTGTTGATGAAACAATTTCAAAAACTGCGACATAATTCATCTTACCTCGAATGTGTTTATTCTAGGAAATATGTATTAAAATCGATTATTAGAGTCGAAGAAGTAATGCAAAGAAACACGAATATACGCAGATATTTTGTGGACATTGAGGTAGCAGATCGAAAGACCAACAAAACCGCAAGAATAGCCGAGCACATTTTGGAGAATCCCGTCGATAATACATTTTGCTCTCCAGAACGAAATTCTTGGAATCCTGACGCAATGATCTATGTGTTACTAACCGTGAAGAACCAAGGAATTTGGGTTCGCCATTTTATCGATACCATTGAGAACATTCAAGAGCAAACTAAGGATTATAACATTCACCCGATCATAGTGGATTTTGGCAGTAAAGATTTCCCAGTCAATGACACAGAGACGTATTTACAACATAGCAAACTTAAACAGTACTCAGGTAATAATATCTCAATCACTTTATGGAGTGAAGGCCTATTGTACAAATTTTCGTGTTTTGCACCCTTTTACGTTAGTGTCCTTTCAGTGTTTAAATCCCGCAAGCAGTGACAACTCTCGACAGGATTCAAGTGCAGTTTAGTGGATACGCCTGAATTGATTTGGCAATCACGGGTCCGACTCACCTAACTTAACTTAAGAATGTGAGTGTAAAATTGCGATTTACAATCAATTGCTCATTAACGTAATTAGCGTTTCTTTATGTTTTACAGTGATTCATAGGAAGGGGAATTTTCACAAAACTGCAGCAATTAATGCGGCTGCTGCTTTGGTCCAGAACAATGACAGTATTCTATTTCAGCTAGATCTCCATCTTAACCTTCCAGTCAATTTGTTTCATACAGTGAGGCAGGTAAGACACAATTTCCACATTGCTTAATTATTTTGATCGTGTTTGATTATCAGAAATAAATTAAACTAAACGGTTCTATAAAAGATGGCACATTTTGCCATTGAAAACGTTGCAAACCTAAAGGAGTGAAAAGGTCGGGGGAATGTCTTAAGTCTGAAAATATAAGAATATCTGCGCATTCTTAGTTTGCAGATTATCCTCCACGTTTCAGTAGAGGCTTTTCCACGTGATTTTCCCTGTTTGACATGAATTAGTGCTCCTTGAAAATAATAAATCCGCTCAGTTTCAAAAACTTATTTTCCACTTCAGAAAAATTTTACGCGAAACAAAATAAAGATCTATAGCCCCCCAACTTCTCAAGGGCACTAATAAACAAACACAGATTAGAAAAAATAATTCAAATATTGATTCTTAAATGCACAACAACGGTAACAGAGGCGTAAACATATTATACTGAGGATTTTACGTTTCGACCTAGTATTAGTAATCAGGAATACTGCTCACGAAACTGCTATTAGCTCTTTTTCGTAGTAGATTAAAATCAAGAGATGAATATAAGAAAAAAATTTGCGTTATGTTCTGTCACCGCTATTACTGCTTCGGCCTTCTACATAATTCATTAAGGTGTCGGAATAACTAAAAGGCAGATTAAGCACATGTTCAAGCATCAGCAAGGAAGGACGACCAAGTAAATGTATAAACTGAGAGAATATTTAAACGTTAATTGTTTACCGTAATCGCTCGATTTAGCGCCGCGGCGCTTATTAAATTTCTTACTTCTGGATGTGGCGATAAACCTAGAGCGGCGCTGATTAAAGAAAGGTTGACAAAATGCTCATAACAAAACTTTATTCATACAAAAACTTAACAAATTGAAAAAAGAATGAAAATCCAATAAATTGAAAAGGAATGTTTACTCATAGAAAAACCTGAATGTGAATTCTAAAAAGAATGTCAACGTCTTCGTCATTAATATTATCGTCGTCTTGATCGCTGTCTATATATATAGATGTACATCAGAGCCATTTTCGACATCTGAATTCTGAGACACCTTGAACGGATTTGTGTCTGACTCGTTTAAGATTGAGAGGGGTGATCGAAGTGCCTTGCTACCTTGTCTGCAGGGCTCGCCTTACTTGAAACAGTGAATTACGTGGTCAGCAGAACCGTCGTCAATGGGAAGACTCAACGCACACGATTCAAATAATTTTTTTATCAAATCGGTTGATAAATCAGTCCACGGAATCAGTTATCCATTGCAAAACAATTCTCCTAGGCGGGGCTTTCAAATGTTTGGTAAGGCAATGGCGTACGACAAAAATGCAATTGATGTGTACAGAACATCAGAAAGCAGACAGATGTTAGTAGGCCACGTTCCCATCGAACTGTCAAGTCTGTTGAACAATTTCTTGAAGATTAATGAGTCGAATAAGTTGGTAGCCAAAGTTTCAGAAAAGAGAAAAAGAGAAGTCGGTCTGGTTGTTCCAGCAAAATTCAAAGTTTTCACGTAGGAATACAGATTGGCTAAAATACTGGACGAGCAGCTTAAGGCTTGCAAAGAATATACACACTTTGAGATCTTACACGAAGAAAACTAATTTAAAAAATTAACAGTTATGTATTACAAATTATTGTAAATATATCCGCGCATCGGTTTGTGTATTTTGCTGATTCTCTTTTTTCCCAACAATTAGTGCTGTACCGCGGATGTTAAGTTGGGGTGCTTAATCTAGAGCGGCGCTTATCAAATTACTCTACTTCTGGATGCGGCGTTTAACCGAGCGATTACTGTAGTGTATATGTAACCTTTCTTTCATTTCAAAGGATAAAAATTACTTTATTGCTTCGTATATTTTTTTTTTATTTTGAGTGACCACTACATGTGGATAATGGCACCATAATCTGGCAGTCCTTAAGATCTCTAAAGATCTTAATCCGGCCTTACTCATTTGTAGGCGGCAGCGGTGAAGAACTACCTTGAAAATGTTGTAGTAAAATCAGCGGAGGACTGTTCTATTTGTGCGCATCAAGGTAGCTCAGAGTTCTTAATTGCATGCCAGAGTAACTGATTTGCTGAAAAAATGTTGGACTGATTCATCAAAATTTTTGCAGCTTATCCAGTCAACTCTCTCTAAAGCGGACATCCTCGGAACTAGCTGTGTCCACTTTAGAGAGGTGTCCACCATATAAAGAGCTCATGTGACGTGACATCGGACTTTTGTGATGTCATAGCTGGAACCCAATCTTTATTAAAAGCAAAATTAAGCGTTCACAGTACCCTTACATGATATTAAACACAAGGCATCAATGGCATGAACTCGGCTATAAATTGGCTGGAGAAATCCATTATGAAAGAACAAGAAAAAATAACAACGCAGTTTTGCAAAACCAAGAATAAGAACAGGAAAAAGGAAGATGAGTGAATGTTATAAAACGTCTAAACGGTCGTGCAAATAAACCGTTGTATTAATTTTTAATAACAAGTTAATCTTCTTCTTTGCCAACACCATTATTCCCTTTGTTGGGAGTCGGTGGCCATGATCCCCCTCTTCCATCTCTGTCTATTCTTTGCATCCTGTTCCCTCAAACCCAGTTCTTCCAGTCTCTCCCTTAACTCATCCTTCCACCTTTTTAACTGGCGACCTCTGCTTCTCTTTCCCCTCACCGGCTCCTCCCATGCCTGCTTTACCACGTCCTCCTTTTCTTTCCTTAAAATTACCATACCAGCGGAGTTTATTTTGTTCCACTACTGTCACTACACTTGTCATCACTGTTGTTCTTCTTCTCACTTCCTCGTTTCTTATCTTATCACGCAGTGTCACTCCCAACATCTTTCGTAGCATGCTCATCTCTGTTGTTAGTAATTTTCTTTGATCTTTCTTCTTTAAGCCCCAGCATTCTGACCCATATATCAACACTGGCCTGACTACAGTTGTATAGACCTTTGCTTTCAGTCTCATTGGTATCCTTTTGTCAGTTATAATCGGCTTAACCTCCTTCCATTTCAACCAGCTGGCATTCACCCTTGATTGCACTTCCTTTTCACATCCTCCTTTATCAGCGACTAGCGATCCCAGGTACTTGAAACCATTCACCTGCTTCAATTTCTCTCCATGTCTGTCTCTGATTGTCACTTTTTCATCTCCTTTCTTACTGCATACTAGCACCTCAGTCTTTTTAGCATTGACTTTCAATCCGTACCTTTCCATGCTCTCTTGCCATCTCACAAGTCTTTCCTGCAGTTGATCTGCGCTGTCTGCCATAATCGCCAAATCATCAGCAAATAGCAGCTCCCACAGATCGTCTGCTCTTAGATGCTCTGACAGGACATCAATGACTATCGCAAACAAAAGGGGGCTTAATGCTGAGCCTTGGTGCAGTCCTACTCTGATCTCAAACTCTCTTGACATCCTCCGAGCTGTTCTCACTGCTGTCTTGGACTCCTTATATGTTTCCATGACCAGTCTGACTAGTTTCTCTGGTATTCCCCTTCTCCGCAAACACCAGTACATTACTTCCCTAGGGACTCGATCATACGCCTTCTCGAGGTCCACAAAACCACAGAATACTGACAGGTTACCTTCAATTCGTTTTTCTACTATTTGTCTAAAAATGAAAATCGCGTCTATTGTACTTTTTCCTGGCATGAAACCAAACTGTTTAGGGTCAATTTCTACCACCGCACAGATTCGCTTGTCTAATATTTTCTCCAATATCTTCAGCCCATGCTCCAGTAACTTAATTCCTCGATAATTACCACATTCCAGAATGTCACCCCTCTTCTTAAAGATTGGGACTATTAAGCTCTTCCTCCAATCCTCTGGGATGCTCTCTTCGTCCCATACCGCTCTCAGTATGTCTGTTAACCACATCAGGCAATGTTCACCTCCTGCTTTCAGCAAATCAACACTTATTTCGCTAATTCCTGGTGCTTTGTTGTTCTTCGTTTCTCTTAATACCTCTCTCACTTCTTGTTCCTCTATCCCTTTTACTGGTCCTTCCACTTTAAGCGATTCTCCTATCTCTTCCCTCTCATTTTCTACATTTAAGAGTTCTTCAAAGTAGTCCGCCCACCTGGCACCAATCTTATCCTCCTCAAATAAAATTTTTCCTTCTTTGTCTTTGATGATATCGATGTTACCTTTATCCTCGCGCTCTCTGTATCTTGCTTTTGCGATCCTGTAAATTCTTTTCTCCCCTACCTTAGTCTCTAGTTCATCATACAACTCCTGTGTGCCCTGTTTCCTTGCGATAGCAATAGTCTTTTTGGCTTCTCTCCTTTTCAATCTGTACTCCACCCTGTCAATCTCCAACATTGTCTTCTGCCATCTTTTGAAAGCTAGTTTCTTCTCTTTGAGAACTTTTCTCACTTCTTTGTTCCACCACCACGAGTCTCTCTGTTTCTTTCTTCCAGCCTTTGTTCTTCCTAATATCTCTTCACTTGTTTTCCTCAAGGTCTCCTTTAGCATCTGCCACATACCCTCAGCATCACCTTTCCTCTCCCACCCTGTATTCAACTTTTCCACTGCTTTGCTGAACTTACATTTTGTTTCTACATTCTTCAGTTTCCATGTCCTGACCCTTCCCATCTTCCTGACTTTTCGCTTTGGTTCTTCTTTTCTTCTAATATCAAGCACCACTAATCTGTGCTGGCTCACAATGTCACTCCCTGGGATAACTTTACAATCCTTTAAGTTCTTTGTTTCCCTTTGCTTTACCATGATATAATCCAGTTGGCTACATCTTTCTCCACTACTATATGTGATTAGGTATTCATCTCTTTTTGTATATCTTGTGTTACACACCAACAACTCCTGCCTCTGAGCCAAGTCTAGGATTTTTTCCCCTTCTTCGTTTCTCAATCCATAGCCGTGATCACCATGTACTCCGTCATAACCATTGCTCTCCCTACCCACGTGTCCATTTAAGTCACCTCCAATTACCAGCTTTTCATCTTCCGACACTTCTTCAATCAGACCTTCAAGTTCCATCATGAAAGCTTCTTTCTCTTTCTCTTCACATCCGATTTGAGGACCGTATGCTGATATTACTGTAACCATCTCCATTCCACCTATCAGTCTGATTAACATCAGCCTGTCGTTGACCCTCTTCACTTCCAGTACATTATCTTTCCACTTTTGAGATAGTATAATCCCCACTCCATTTCTTTTATTGGATTCTCCGCTGTAGTACAGTTTATATCCTCCTCCTATTTCTCTAGCAGCGTTACCTCCCCACTTAGTCTCTTGGATACACATTACATCGATATTCCTTTTCTCCATCTCATCTGCCAGCTCTCTTCCTCTACCTGTCATAGATCTCACATTCCATGTAGCAAATCTCCATCCCTCCCTTCTTTTCCGACTTCCAGGTAGCACATCAGGCCTTTGTGGACCGTCATATCCAACTACTTTTCCATCGGTGCCCCCAGCATTCTTTTTGTCGTAGGCAGGTGGGGACGCCCACGGCGTACTTCGGGCTGTACCCTGCCCATTTCTTTTCCGGATCATAGCATGAAAATTGGAGCTAGAGTTTTGCGGCCGGATGTCCTTCCTGACACCAACCCCTTTTAGTCGCCTTTTACGACACGCAGAGGATACGTTGGGTCTATTCTCACCCGGAACCCACACGAGATTTTAATAACAAGTTAATAAAAGATTACAAATTTTTGTCAAGCATGTCTAACGTGATGAGCGGGTTTACACGACAGTAGAGCACTCTTTAGGCCAATTGTAATCCAGTAAAGAATGTTTTAGCTGTAATTACAGTAGTTCTTGTTGTCAATACATGATAATATCCGGCTTAAAACGATTTTAGTGCGCGCAAATGTGCATTTCAAATAAGTGTAGGGTTTGATTGATATTTTAGACAAAAAATTGTTTCAGAAAGTGCCTGCTGCCCGCTTTAGAGAGATGTCTGCCTCATAGTGAGTTAATGTACAGGGAAATATGCTATGTACGGGCGGGAACAGCTAGTTATGTCCGTCTTAGAGAGGTGTCCGCTTTATTAAACGGTCCGCATTGAGAGAGTTTACTGTACTGTTATATCCACGCAACGTCTTCGTCTTTCGCGATTTTGATGAACCATCGTACTCAAATTGTACGACGGTGATTTATCAATTTTTCTTCTCAATATTGAAACTCGGAAGAAAGCTCAATTTTTTTCAACTCCCATGTTTGTTTCAACGGTGAGAGAAATAACATTTCTGTTGGGTAATTTTACAGCTCTGGTACCGGACGAGCGGTACCAGAAATTGTTCTTTTTCCTAGGAAAATTTTTTTAAGTAGAAAATGAATTTTATTGTTTACTTTAGCAATCATTCAAGTAATGAAACTCTTAACGTTTAAATTTCATAACTTCTGTGTATAATATCTGTCGAATTTAAAAACAAGTGTAAATTATAAAGCCATGTCTGAAAACACTGCATTGTTACAGACCACAACTTGCACAATGTGGAGTAGCTGCCAAAGGGTAGACCGACAGCTGCTCCCTCTGAAAAATATTCATCAACTCATTTCTTCGAGAAATAAATGTTTTTATTTCTTTTGCCTTGTTTCTTCTGTAAGTAAATTCTGAAATACAAAATTAAGACGTAAGTTTGAACGACCAGAATAACTGGGTTTACCCCAATGATGCATTTTCCTGGGGTGCTTGTTTCGTCGGTCGACTGTTTAGTGGAGCATTACTCCCGCTATCAAACTGGGTCTACCACCCTGCAGATTGTTATATGAAGATGTGGCTAAACAATGGATTAAGTGCTTTATGCAATTACTTTAATATTATTGCCATATCTTCGTGTAATGGCCATTTCTGAAATATTGATGATATTAGTAAAATCATCATTGTTTTGTGATCTAGTATTTACGTTGTATTTCTTTAGCATACCATACAAGGTAAGCTAGCCTTTGCGACTCTACTGGTTCGTTTGGAGTGCGACAGTTCACCTGATTTCCCTGTGGGTCATTGGGAGGAGCAAGGCTTTGGATTATTCGCCATTTATAAATCTGACTGGATCCGATTTGGAGGAATGAATGAGAAACGTTTTACTAATCGTCGAGGTGCAGAAGATTGGGAAATGTTAGACAGGGTAATAAAGAATAAAATTCAGGTACAGAAACTGAAAATGCCAGGTTTATTTCACCATTATCATACTTACGATCGAATGTGGCATAAAGCAACTTAAAATTACTTTTTGCCTTACTTAAGATATAGTAAGAGTTCGGTTGCTTAACCGAACCACTGAACACAAGAATTGTTCCGGTATTTCAAGGCTACGTTTACACCACAGCAAAAGTGCTTGGATTCAAAAAGTATTCCAATTCACATAAAAAATTTATCCAGATTCGTTGGCCGTTTACATAGGAAAAAGTATTTGAGTTACTCGCATGCTCGTATTGAGATAAACCATGCTTTCTTATTTAAGAATGGACGTTTATTGAAAGTAACACTGGACAATCGAATTTTTTTAACTTTTCTTTGTTCATTACTGTTTCTAATAAAAACAATTATTCCACCACTGGCTATGTCTGCTGCTATATCATTAAACGAGCAAAATTTCTCTGGATTCTTATCTTTCCGAATTCCAAGTATCCAGATTCTTTTGCAGATTCATATTCACCCCGAATCGTGTGCAAGCCAAAGACTTTTTATACCGGATTCGCAACTTCAATGTAAACAGTTACTTTGAATCCGAAGGAAAAATCTCCGGATTCCCTACAAATCCAGAGAAGTTTGGTCTTGTGTAAACGTAGCCCAAATGATGCCATCATATTGACCATTAGGTACCATTAATGGTGGATTTGGCGGCGCTGTCGATCAAGCATCGCGCCCAGGAGGACAATAACCAGGGCACCGGAACCACGGGTGCAGCAGGGACAGTTGGCCATCGCTTACGGCCCCTACTTTGTGCCCTACGAATCAAGAGTATATAGAGCTATTGTGATATCTTAAACTTGCTTTTGAACTTATTTTATTATCACAAGTAAACCCTGTAAACAAAATAGAAACATCCAAAAATTTTGTTTTGTTTTTGCACAAGGTAGATAAGCTCATTGGTTTGACACAGAACGTATATTGAACCATATGTTGACTGAAGCTTTAATCTTGGAAAACCGTTGTCGACTTATTGACAAGTGTTCACTACGCGCATCTTCCAGCAGTGGATGTTAATTTAATAAAAACGCAGAGAGGGCTTCCCATACTGAAGGAATCACTCCCCATCGCATGTCTTCTTAGTAAGTTGAAAGTGCACTTTTTTTGAGATTCCGCCCCCCACTGCCCTGGGTTACCTCCGGTGCCCCAGAAATAACGGAATAACCGCTGCTCTAGATTTAGTGCCGCCGTGCTTGTTGATTTTCATAAGGTTTTTAATAATAAACGTAATAGAGCAAGAACGTAACATGAACGTACATCTGCGCCCGCATTACCAGTGTACAATGTGCAATACTTAGAGTTATAATTATAATACAGTGAAACAGTAATTATTGAGTGTCTTTGAATATTTCCAACAGTGCTAACACGAACATTTCCAGTATTATCATGGTGAATTATATCTCAACTCTAAACAGTTAACATAACTGCAAATACTTCTGACTCCAAATGCGCTTGAGACAGTTGATCATCTAGAAGGGAAGAAAAAAACAGATCTCTTCCTGATATATAGCTCGTAATAAATTTTAATATGCTGTGGAAATGTGTAACATATCAGCTGTACATGAATACTTTATTACATGCCAGATCTTAGGAAGGCACTACGCTTTAAGTTCTTCTTGAAAACTATCCTTTCAGCGGGGTTAATATCTTTCCGTCGAATAATTAACGATTCGTCTCCTCTTCAATATATCTGCAGCCAAAATATGATTTGTATTTGTTGGAGGAGCCAAACCATTAAAATCCTGGGAATTCACTGGACAAAACCAAATTAATTCGGCCAGCAAGGAAACATGTACTTCCCTAAGCACCTATCCCAGCACCAGAGGACAACGCCCCCAGTTAGATAATGCCACACCATTGAGGGAAGTTATTACCTTGTTTCGTTCATGTCTTCCAAATAATGTACTTTATTAGGCCCTGAATAAAACGTTTTAATAAGGCGCCAGATGGAATTTAGCATTCTAAGGCCAAAATAGAAGTCTACCTGTTCGTGCACCATGAGCTTCGCAATTGTATCCATAAATTTTCACCAACTTTTACAACTCACGCAACCTAGTTTTTTTAGGTTATTAGGACCACCAAGAGGCTTAGCCGAGGCAACTGCCCAAGGCCTGGGTCATGCAAGAAATCCCGGTCATCAGGGCATTCTCCATCGAGATTCATTATAATCGTTAAATCTAAACTGACCATCAAATTTATGTAATCATGAATCGAACATATAACTGACCCTAATCCTAAAGAAACAACGGCGTTCTTGAGGTTATACACTATCTAAAATATAGAAAATAAGCTTGTTTCCTATATTTTAGATAGTGTATAACCTCAAGAACGCCGTTGTTTTATCGAAGCTATCTACACTGGACCTCCGCGCCTTGGAATTCCTAATCCTAAAGCTATATCGACGAACGCTAATCAGTCACCACCGATGACTGTGAACCTAAATCTGACCTCCGAAAAATACGCTGCGATTATATCACCTAAACAACGAACTATCCCATGTGGGATTCTCAAATTCACCACAGTCATTAATTCAAGGTAATAACGTATTTATGATAATTGTGAACTCAAGAGAAAATAATTTTTAACGGTCAATATCATGAATTCAGACTGGAGACATGTTGAGGTGACCCAAAGGTCACAATGTAAGGGGGAAAAGGCGATATAACCCCATAACACGTAGTCACAAATATGTGCCCTAAAGACATGAGACCGCTGCATATGCTGCTATAGTATGTGACAGACTTGAACCTATGAAAGCATCTTGACAACATTAAAAAACTTTTACTTACATCTACAGGTAATTAAAACTATATACAATCATCTATGAAAATTTGCAATCATCAACAACCATATTGTCCACATACAAGCATCAACGAACGTCTGTAAGCATCTGCAGGCATCTACAAGCAACTACATACAAATTTAAATATTTATGATCGTCAACAAACATCAGCAATCATCTAGAAAAGTCTATAGATATCTGCAAGCATCTACAGACATCAGGAATTATTTGGATGCAACTACAACCATATACAACCGTCCATAAACATACTGTACAATCATCAACAATGATCAACAAACATCAACAAATATCTAGGGACATCTGCAACCATCTACGAGGACCAGGACGCAATATTCCACGAGAAGCTTAATGTAGTTATGACTCAATGGTTATCTTGGTTTCTCCATTAAAATTAATGCATGGATGTGCTTAGACAGTTTTCTCCAACTGCACAATAATAAGACAACCCAACAGTATTAACTTTGCCCACTTACTTCTGGGGAGACATGACTAACTACCACTGCAATGCTAAACATTAATGTAATATAACAACACTGAGCAAACGCTGCAGAGTTGTACCTGAGACATGGAACTTTTCCGATTTTCTCTAATCCTTGGAAAGGCCTCGAAGGCAATCGCTGCAGGAGGTAAATACTTCAAAGCCTTGGTTTGCCTTGAGTGGAATGCCTTTCCGGAAAGAAGCCAGTATCCGGTTTCTTGGAGCTCTATAATATTGCCATCTGTGCTGTTATCATATGATGGAACGACATGCAGGTAAGGTTGCAGTAGCAAAGCTAAATTAATCTAAGAAGGGAGGGGGGTCAAAGTGCAGTGTTCTGAAAGTGCTGAAGCCTAAATGTAATGACGAGACTACGAAGAAGCTTGTTTAGCCTGGAAAACTGAAAAATTTCTGGAGACGTGAAGTGTGACATGTACAATCTAGAAATGGTTGGTCTTTAGTAATAATACTTGTAACTTCACGGTGGTCGGTTGCAACTATAATTTCCGGACTTTTACAAGTGCTGCAGGTAATCTACTTAATCTCTTCGCTTTTTACGTTAAAAATATTCAGTTCAAATAGCATGAAAACGTCTACATTTCAAAGGCCTAATTCCTCTGACTTGACGTGAAACTGTTGGTATCACTGAACATAAATAATTCAAATTAAAACAAAACCTTCCCATTTTTGATTGGCTAAGAGCGGAGCAATTTATGTAGATATCAAGGGTATCAGGTAAAGGCAATTGAAATTCCAGTGCAAAAGTTCCAATACTTCTAGTTTATTCACTGTTTCGATTAATTTTGAGGATTATTTATTGAACTAAGTGAATTGCTGTGTCATTCCACTAAGTGTAATTAAAGCCTTTGTTCTTATTGCTGGTGCTGTTGAGTGAAAGCCAAAAATATGCTTGTCCACTGTTACAGCTCGCAATAAAAACATGCTTGTTTTAGTTTTTGCTTTGTATTTTAGCAAGAAATCCTGTATGCTTTCTGATGCAATTCAGGTTAATTCAAACTCGTGAGTTTTCAAAGAATTAAAATCGCACTCGCCCTACGTAGTGGTTTTATTTCACCACTCTTTGAGAACTCGTGCTTTTGAATTAGTCCCGATTTGGATGAGAAACAAAATTTCTTACAAATATGTAGGTCGACAATGAGATAAAATGAGAAGGAATAAACGCAACAAGTTCAAATTGAACATGATCATGTTACTTAAGAATTCTTTTCTTCTGGTCAAGGATATACATCAATGTAAAATGTTTCCCTGCATTGGATGGGTGCAAACACCACTACCAGTAATTGCTGCATTTCGTGCTAAGTTTTTGACTCATTCTGACCAGACTATCAAGTCGTTATCTATTATCGCCTTCTACATGCTTGATCTATTGGTGCAGCTGTGGAAAAAGGAGCGTGGTGAGAAGAAAATCGTAGTAAGGGACCAAGGAAATTCAGGAAATTCGATTTGCAGACGTCTTCCGCTCAATTTGTTATTATGAAGGACTATTTAGGTAACTGACATCTATTTATGGGATCAATTAGTAGCTCGTTTAAATAAGGTACTATTTTGCTTGAAACATAAATCTGAATCCATAAAAATCACGATAACTGCACTTGTAATTTATGCATTTAATAAGCTGCTATCTCGTTATGGCGTCGTCTTACCCTCTTATTCAGGTGCTTTAGGAACGCAGCCCTTATGCCCATTCGACATCTCCCTCGTCTTCTCCGATGCTCCTGGGTAAAGAATAAATCACCAAACTGAAGTCTAACTCAGTGTTTGCACCCCTGATGTTACTGCCTTCATATTTTTGGCCACCGTTTTCTTCGTGGCAAGCGTCTTTGAAACTTATTCATGTAGTAGCTTAAACGCTATTGCCATTTTTTCCAGGAAAAACCATATGACGTTGATACCTTCAGAGTTTAGACAGTGATTCAGAAAGGTTGGGTCAAGTTTCCTGAAACAAAATCTCGTTTGTGCTGGAGATTTGAGCTGGGAATATGGACATAAGATGATGATCAATTGAATATTCTGTGGCTTGGGTGAAAAGTTTTATCAATCTGGCAATTACAGTAAAGGTCAATCCCAATCTGTTAAATAATTTCGTTTCCAGGGTGAACATTCGAACTTAATTTAATCGAACCAAATTTCACATGACCTAAATTTTGTTTGACTAAACATGATCTTAGATTTCAAATTTACAGCCACTGCGGGTATTCTTTTGAACTTTCACAGTAACAAAAAAGAAAACAAATGGGGAAATCTAGCTCAGACTACCAGTGGTGGTTACATATTTCGTCTGTCGACCCGTCCTCATTATGTTCATCAGTATTGGGGCGCGTAAAATCTAAGCGGAGAAACAAGTTGTGATTTACGCAAGCTAATTCGATCCAGGGCAAGTCCGTACCGAAGAGCACACGTCAGAAGGACGGTAAAAGGTTTTAAGATTTTTAACCAGTAGTTTTTTGTCACTTTTCTTAGTTTTGTAAACTTCAGACGGCCAAATTCTTTAAAAATTAAATGATATTTTAAAGCATCTTTAAGCTTCGGGTACAGGACTGTAAAGATACCTGATATTTCCTGTGGTCGGAAGTGTATGTGCATTACACCAAATTGTTCAAGCTAATTGTGCAGGTGGAAACACTGCCTACTGGTTTCATCGAAGACTTCATGTCGTGTTCATGCGTCTCTTTAATTAAACTGTACTGTCGGGCTTTCATTTATTCTTGCCATCTGCTTATTTTGTCAGGGGTGGCGTGGAAAGAGAAAACCGGTGGACAGACGGATCCAAGGCCCTTTGAAGGCGACTCACAAATGTAAAAAAGGGCTGTAGATAAAAATTTGCTCACCTTTCGACGTTTCGTATAGGAACTCAGTGAGCGATGCCAGTTGTTGAATCTTGGCGTAACGGACTTACGGGTAGAGTAATCTGGTACCCTGCCTAGTTTTAACACAGCGCCCAAAGCAGCCTGGTTAATTCGCAAAAGTTTACACCGTTGGAATACGCGAATGATCGCAATGACTCACAAATGCTGCTATGCAGCACCCGTGAGTCAAAAAAGGACGAAAAGTCTATTCATAGACGTCTACCACCCTCTGTTACTTTTAACATTCTCCCCTGATTATGTAGATGGTTGACTTCTATTTATGGATTAATCTAGTGATCAACTCTATTTATACGACGGCTTCTATTTGTGGGAAGAATTAGTAGGTCTGTTAAATGTGATACGATTTTGCAAGAAGCATAAATCTAAAACCACAAAAATCACCATAACAACACTCTTAATTTGTGTACTTAACAAGATGCAACGTCTTCACGGCTTCGGCTCAGCCACTTACCCAGGCGCTACGGGGACCGAGCAGTTTGGCCAGCTCGGCAACTTCGTTGGCTTTCTCGAAGAGTCTGCAATGCATACGATGTTGCACTCCTCTGGCCATTACAGTTTAGGCCATCCACAATAATTATCACAACTTAGTTTGCCGGGTCAAACGTCAAGCTCATTATTCACTCGGATTAAATTCAGGTAACCTGAACTTTGTCCAACTGAATATGGCTACAAAAAATTTTCATTCGAAATTTTAATCGTGCATTTAGTTCGACTCAATCGACGTTTGACCCGAGGACGATCTTCAATCTCGATTGTGTTGACTTTTTTGACAATCAAGGCTCTTACAAACATCCTGTCGGTCAATTGTACCAAAGGACTTTTTATTCAGAAACTGTTACGAAGATTTACCTCAAATTTCAGCAAATGTGCCAATGAGTTATGCTAATCTACTTTCTAAAACCGTTCTTTACACGCTGAGTACTTCTGACTCAATTTTAGAAATTAACGAATGAAGTCTTTATGTCGGAGAGCATATACAAGTTACTAAAACATATTTCAAATACTTTTTGTCTATTTTCAAGTGACCAATCAACATCGCTATATCTTACAACTTTAATAGTCAGCCAATTCATTGACGAAAAGGTTTTCGTCCAAAATCTGGCCTAATTCCCACTGTTCTTTGAATGGAGTCTCCACTGGTCTGCCTTTCTCGTCTAATCTCTCAGCCTATCTCTTCACACTCGCATCAACTGGCGACAAAGTGAACGCACTTCTAGCTCAGGATCCAGAACCACTTCAAAAGGCTTGACAGTCAGATTTGCATGCAGACTCACTCTCGCATTTCTGCTCTGATTTTACATAACTCTTTTCCTTCAATTATCGGCACACAAATCCCCTCTTCAACATGCTGCATTGACCACGCCACTAATTAAATGGCCGAGTTTAGAATGTAAAAACTCTCTTAGGAGTTGATATGAATGAAGGTTCACATGCAATCCCCTGGTGTATCAGGTGGATCGTTCGGCATTAAGTGCTCGGGTCTCACGGTTCTTTTGTTTGCCAAAGGAGCTGGACTATTTTTGTTGGTATACTGAAACCAGACAGCAAGAAGTTCTTCCAGAAGATCCGCGTTCACCGTCGATGTTGATGTCCTTGTGAGGTTCAAGTGGCTTTTCACAAACTCAATACTTTGCCTTATATTTTCGATTCTAACCTTATGTTTCTTCACCTCCATTTTTATGTTATATCTAACCTCGTTGGACGAATTCTCATACCTATGTTTCTCGTAATACTTTCTGTTTATGTCAGACTTCGATATCGATGAACTGCTTTTGGCAACCATTACAATTTGTTGTGCAAAGTTACACCATGGCCATGCACCGTGTATTCAGAAGGCTAGAAAGCCAAGGCATTGCCTCAGCGGAGTTTGGCGGTACCATTCATCACCTGCGGACAATGATCGTTGGAGCATATTGGTGGGGCGCATCAATAATTGGACACTGCCATAACCGTACGAGTCGGAGGGGCTGGAGGGGGCTGTAGCCCCCCTCAGATTCAGGGCATCGTCAATTTTTTCGGGCAACATTTCCATTTTTTGGGTAGAAATCTTTATCTTTTCGTAACCTGGGATCTGAGAGGAAATGCTCAGCATTTTTAGACTTAACGTATGGTCAGCTGATATTGTTTTGTTTCTGCCCATTTCGATGTCATTTTAGTATTGCGTAAAATATATAGTAAGCGCAGTTTTGTTGAAGTCATGGCTTAGTGGTTGGTTGGTTCATTTTGAAAATTCAGGTGATGCAGAAAATTTTCGGGCAAAAGGCCTCAGTCCCCCCAGTTGAAATTGGTCCCGTACGCTTATGGACACTACGTTTGAAATTTCGAACAAAGCACCGTCTCATAACATTTGATATAAATGTAGGTTGAGAAAAAAAACAGTAACGTTACATTTGATGTGTAAATAATGTTAAATTGACTAAAAGCTATGGGCATCTTCGCTATGGCTCCGTCCGCCATGATAATTTGAATTTGCCGCCATCTGCACTGGTTGGGGGACGGAGCTTTGAAGAACCTATGTCCTTTTATAGCGCGGCTCCGTGTTTAAAGCGAATAAAGCCCAGTCACTGTGGCCTAGCGCCCATTTAATCACTACGATCGCTGCAGTTGCTCAAAAATCAGTTCAACGATCGCAGCGATTATATAGAAACCACTCTTGTCGCGATCGTACTGATCACCGTAATCGCTGAGATCGAAAATGTCCCATCTCAACGATCACGGCGATTATGTGGAAACGGTGTTGCAGCTATCCCAGCTATCTCGGCGATTGGTAGTCAAGTTTATGACTAGCCCAGCAAGTACAAAATTGTTCTTTGTCATAAGACGTAGCTGTGGAACAAGAGTGTTAAAAATCCTCCCGGTTCCTCTCATTCAAAATATTTCTCTGACCCAAAAACGATGTTTCCTTGACACGGGTAGCCATATTCCAATAACAGCAAGTAGAACGACAAACTGAACTTGCAAAATCTTTCATATCGAACTTGGCCTTTCCTTTCTTAAGTTGTTAAATGTCGAGACCTGTTGGTCGAGAATCGAGACACCTCACCTGGACTTAACTATAGCCCGCAGTCGTTGCCACTGACTATTTTAGTTCAATGGCGATCCTGGAGATTTTATGGTAACGAGAACCCGATTATCGATCGGTGCAAATAATTGGGTTTACTTTTCAGCGATCGCAACGATCGTAGCTATCTTAGCGATTATATGGAAACTTGGCTTAAGCCGTTAAAGACTCTGGAATACTAAAATTACATTTCCATTTGACGATTGACGAGGAATGATCTGTCACGTTATTCCTCAGTGAATCTGTGCCACTGATCTGAAAAATAGGACTGGATAGAGCAACCCAGGGTTGGAGTGCGGGAGAAAATGAAGCCCGCAAAATTCAATCTGCGCCATATTGGAGTGACCACTTTCTCGGTAACGTTGTAGTAAGGCTATTATGAAAATGAGGAAACTCGTACGTAGGGCTGTAGTAAACGAAGGAAAAATGTGAAGGGAAACGACAACACATCCCAAAGTGGTAGTGAGGGATCTGACGATGAAAAATCCAGGTTAGAACGAAAATTTTCACGGACATTTCACTAGTAAGTATGGGGTGTCCTTACCGTCAAAACTATTATGTTTCGTTATTATCTACCAGTTCATTATTATACAGTTTTTCGTTATTATTATTCCCAACTTCATCATGATCATGCAATGTCTAGTTATTAATTTGCATTTCTTTGTTATTATTATACACTGCTTTGTTAGTATTATGCACTGTTGATTTGTTATTATTATGCGCTGTTTCTTTATTATAAAGCATTGGTTTGTAATGGTGCACACTGTTTCGTTATTATTGTGCAATGTTTCATTATTGTACCGATTTGTTATTATTAGGCACTGTTTCAGTATTATTTTGCAATGTTTCGATATCATGCACTGTGGTATTATTATGCAGTGTTGTACTATTATCATCACCTAGCAAAATTTCATGTACGTGAGAGTGCTGGTACGTTGAGCAGGGCAGAAAGACAAACGAACATGCTGACAGATTTCACTGCTGAGTTGAAAGACGTAATAACACCCAAATTAAAGGAGATTGTTTCTAGTGTCCATAGTGCTGATAATTTCGACATAGCAGAAGAGCTTCAAGAAATTCAGAAGCTTGTCATTGTTTTAGATTCCTTGACAAGAATACCAGAAGAAATATTCAATTTGTCGAGCAGTGCATGGTCAATTATAGAGTGCTCAGGGATGAACATCAGAGAAAATACTGTTTTCACTGGATAACCAGGTAGACCAAAGTATGCAGTTAGCAAGGAACAGCTCGCAATGCTTGTAAAAGCCAGGTTTAGTATCCATTCAATTTCAGAGCTACTTCATGTGAGTTCATGGACTGTAAAACAACAAATGCAAGAATACGGTCTTTCAGTGCATTCCCTTTACACAGAAATACAAGATAATCAGATAACATAGTGAGAGCAACTAAAAGAACAAATCCAAAATGTGGATTAAAAATGTTGATGGAACACCTTGGCTCAAGGGGTATATTCATCATCAGACATCATATAAGAGAAGCTCTTTCATGAGTTGATCCCCAGGGAGAGGTTACTTGATGGTGCACAGCAATTAAATGATGTATATACAATGGAACAAGGCCACTTGGACTCTGGCATTTTGATGGCAATCATAAACTTGTCAAATGGTGTTTTGTTGTTCACAGGTGTGAGGATGGCTTCACACCTGTGTATTTACCCTGCAATTCTAACAATGAAGCTGTCACAGTATTCTAAAATTTCATAAAAGCAGTAGAAAACTGGGGATTGCCCTCCAGAACCAGGTGTGATGTTAAGGAACTGAAAATGTGGATGTTGTCAAGAATAAGTTAAACACTTGTGGTCCAGGTAAGGGGTCAGCTCTTGTGGGTAAGAGCATGCACAATCAACAAATTGAACACCTCTGGTGGGATGTATTTAAGGATGTTTTAAACAATTGCCACAATCTGTTCTCATTAATGGAGGATCTGAATATCATGAAGTATTAAGCAGAGAATGACTTATAGTGCTTACATTATGCATTCCTTCATCACATAAACCATTGTTTGGATGAATGGTCTGCTGCCTGGTTGAGACATCCCATGTCCACAGCAAACAACTATACACCCCTTCAGCTTTGGGTCTAAGGTTCATTGATGACATCTGAAGAAGGTACCAATCCTACTGAAGTAACCAGGGCCTTTTTTAAGGAATTTGCCATGGGGGTACATTTTCCAAAAGGGACCTTCAGCTTCATTGATAAATTTGCCCCTCTAGAATTGTTTTTTACTTGGACTCATTCTGCAATCTACAAAATGGAAACCTATAGCACAGATTATTGTCAGTATTTGAAAGAAAGCACTCAACAAATTTGTCTATAGGCATTTTTATTATAACTTATTTTTGTGCCACCTAGAGGGACTGGGGGGCATTTGTCCCCCCCCCCCACTATATATGTTAAAAAAGGCCCTGGAAGTAACTGACAAGTATGGTATTGACTGGGATGGACCTATCCCACTTGATGACAGTTCAGTAGACATTCCACCAACTAGTCCTGCTTTAACAAGTGAACAACTTACACAGTTTGAGGAAAGAACTATGGCACTTCAAGAATCAACATTAACAGAAGATAAACTTAAACTTTACAAACTCGCTAAAAAATATTTTCACCTTTGGTTAAATGTCAAATTCATGGTATCCCTCTGAATGAGCTACTTTTCTCACAAACCAAAATGCAACATCAGTTAGAACAAGGTGGTTGGTTGCTTTTATTGTGTATATTTGAATTGAACTTGTACAATTCGTTTTATAGATCAACAGCGAAACAGTTTTAGCACAACTCTAAACACAACTGCATTGAAAAATTAAAATTACTTCATATAACTAAACCTTTAGACACCTTTAAATGGCAAGTGTTATCAAAGCAAAATTTGCCTCAAATACCATTAATATCTATTTTAATGGTATATTTCGTTAAAAATTGCTAAAGCAATGGCATTAAAACATTATATTGCAAATATGTGCAAAGTACAAAGATTTTTTACCAAATGTAATTCTTATCCTGAGAAACATTTTCCTGTTTCAAATGACTGTGTAGAGCAGTTCATTAAAGGTTCATCAAAGTTTAAAAATCCAAATATCAATGAAAGAAGCATAACTGAAACAGCCACCTGTGAATTGTGGTAAACGTACTATGCAGTAGATCCCGAAGTGCAGTACACACCACCAACACGATCACTCGTTGCTCAATGGTCGATTATTTATCACGGGAAAATCAGTAATTTTAAAGAAAATTGGACAATTTTAAAGGCTGTCTCTCCTCGGCATGTTTTCACTTAAAATTTGACAATTATACGCCAAGAACCTACACACGTTGAAAGTTCTTCTCCAATTTCTTCGATGTAACCTACACAAAACATACGGCGCACCTTGAAAAGTGGTCACTCCAATATGGCCGCCACGGCTGACTTCCGGTTTCACTTTTTGAACAATAGTTGCTCAATCTAGTCCTATTTTTCAGATCAGTGATCTGTGCTGAAAAAATCACACGACGCATGATCGGGAAAAGTCATAACAGCCCAGCCCTTGGTATTCGCCACTTTCATTGAGTCCGATTTATTCTGTTGTTACTTACTTACGCCTTTGAGCTAGCATGACAGCAAGGTATCTGCTGGCATATGCGCAATAGCTACAATAACTGGAAAGGAAAACCCTTCTCTACCCAACATGAATCACGCACCAATTAAAGTAACTTCCGTCAACGTTTGCGAGCTTCTGCGCCGTGAAGACCACGCACATTTTAAAGAATACATATCTCTTTTCACTTTTCTGATTTGTAAAACTTTTGTTCAAAACTACAAATTTCAAATCAACATTTGAACTTTTTATTATTTAATACAAAAGTGTTTGCCTTAGGGGTTTTGAAACTTTTCCTGAGTCTATTTTTAAACTCCCAACACCCATGTTTGAAACCCTCACTATGATTCTCAGGCATTCTGGTACTTGTATAATTTCAGAGGCAAGCGGAAAATTATAATGGAAAATATATATTGCTTTAGTTTGAAGTTGAACAAATGAATAATCGCGAGTACCGAAAAAAAATAATACCCACCAGCTGCTGTGACAGTTAGACCACCAGGACTTCCTATTGGCCCACGTCCTTAGTAGAGGTAAACAATCGGATCGTCATTTGACCATTGACATGATTTGACCTCAGCTGAGCTTAAGGAAGTCTAGGAGTTAATAGGAATTAGGAACGATTTAAATAGTGTTTTCTCTCTTCTTTTAAAGAAATGTCTTCATTCCAAATCAAATTGGCGTTTTTTGTTTTAAAAACTCAGATGCTTTTATGCCACAGTTCTCTGGTAGATCTGACGTCCTCTGAGTTCGGTGGATTTGTCAAAACAATGGACACAAGAGTTATCTACTTCGAGACAAGAGGTACGAGGATGATTTGCTTCACTGTGGAAACTTGTGTATTAAATCCTACTTTTCCTTTAAGCCATGTTATGTACACTGACTATTCTTTGCAGATTCGCAAGCTAAATTCCCTTCGTTCGAGCAAGAGTACAGAGAGGCAGCCAGCAGTTTGGATTCTTATGGTGTACAATTTGCGAAGGTAAGTTTGCAGTATTTCTACTATTTCTACAAGTTGATAATTCGTCACTGCTTGTACAGTTGTCTATCAGTGAAAGGACCAGTTTGTGTCATAAGCTTATACCTTACTGTACAATTATATCAAATGGTAGATGAATTGTTCCACTGAGAAGCACGAGTATTGTTCCGAAACGATGGTGCCCAGTATATTTATATTCAGGTGAGATAATCCTTTCAAAGTATTTATAATTGTTGTACATGTGTAATGCTGACTTGTAGCAACTATAAGGCTTTAATGATGTCAACCTAAAAATTTATTGCCATGAAGATTTGTGCACTCAGTAGTGTCCAGACAATTTTATGTCATCTTGATTGTTTTGATATTTATCATTGCATATAGGGATGGCAAACTTCTCAAGTCTCTTACCCTTGAGAAAGTAAATGACGAAGACACCATTGTTGCCAATATTCTACACCGGTACGTTATTCACCCTTGAAATACTATACATTGATCCTTATATTCCCATCACAGCTACTTGATACTAAAATAATTAATAAAACTCTAGTATTCAATTTCCTTTACAGAATAAATTATTGCTGCACCTGCTTCAGCAACAGGAACACAAATAAATTAATGATGTAAACCATGCCCTTTTTAATTCAAAATAAATTTTTTGACCAAAAAGGACTTTTGTCAGCAAGTGAATCTCATGATACAGCATAATTATCATGACCATGTGATACATAACATATACAATGAATTTTGAAGAAAAAGATAATTTATTATCATGATATGGAAGGACATGATCTGCAGATCAAAAAGCTTTTAAATAACATGTCATTATCAAACATTCAAAACAAAGATGCTTTGATGACTTTTAATGAAGACAATATCTTAAGGGGTGTTATATGGCAAACTTAAAATGAGTGACTCCAGGAAATGCAGTTTAATTCAGGTAACAACTCATAGGATTCTTCAAACCTAAACAGATTAGTAAAACATGTCTGTCAAAGCATCTAATGTTGCTTAACAGAAAATTTTGAAACCTTCTGGCCTCCACATTTAAAAAAAGGTTTATGTTGGGCTTGTTATCAAAATTTGGGTAATCCATATGCTAAAAAAAAATATGCCTCAACTCCCTTAAGTTGAGAATAAAATATATAACAAACACTTACATAATGGTACATATATTGCCTAATAATTTGCTGCCCAACACATTGCTGTCCTTTATCATGAAATAATTATTGGAATACAGTAGCATGACTCTATATCTTGACTAAATTAAATATTAATTTGACTGGGCAGTTACATCTGATTGTGAGCATATTATAGATAGGTCCATTGTTTTATTAAGTAATGATAATGATTTCTGTTTCTGCAGATTAGAAACTTCAAACTTCTTAAGTAATATCTGGTACAGTTTGGTTAATGTCAAACACACTCCCAGATATCTCAAAACATGTCTTTTGTTCTTGTCAGTGCCAGTGTTTATGAATCACATTAAAATTTGTTTATTTTGCCCTCTTATTAAATAAAACCTAACACTGCAGGCCAAAACTATATTTGATCTTGTTCCATGATGGCTGGGGCTATGATGATCATTAATGGTAAGTTTACCACTGATAAGAAGTATGTTGAACTTCATATAGTGACATAGCAGAGCTGATTACCACCTAGGGCTACATGAAAAAGACCAGCCCCTAGTAGAAATCTTTCTTGAAATCCTTATAAAAATTTAAGTAGATTTTCATGTTAAATAAAACAACTACAAACAGTGGAAACAGATGAAATATGTTCATTACCATTACCAATCTGTAACCAGCACAAAGATGCAAGGGAACACTTAGATGCAGTGTAAAAACACCAGGTCAGCTTCATAATTCATATTCTGCCTTGCTTATAAGTAGCCATGCTTCTTTTTGTACAATTCGTGTTTAGGTTTTCCACAGTTACTGTAAAATTATGGCTGCCATACATACAGTATGTATGTAACTACACTTCAAACTGCTTGTCAGCTGGCCATCTGAACCTTAATGACTCAATGGTTAGAGTATCTCATACCTCACAAGTTTCTATGCTTGATCTCTGTCTTGGGATCAGATATCAGTCTGTTTTCTGTGGGTTTGACAAATGTCCACATACTGCCATTGATATCACCAAGCTCCCACATGCATTTTGTACTTAACATTCATCTCATTCAATCATATTACCAGCATGTTGATGCTTCTGCTTAGGCATCATGTGCTGAACTTGTTTTGTAACTCACTGCTTGGGGTTCTATAGCTTAATGGTTATGGTGTCTCACTGGCCATCACAGAGTTGCTGGTTTGATCCCTGTTTGATGTTCAAGAATTGTTGTTCTGTGGGTCAGTGTTTGAAAAATATTTAAAATGATAATATTATCTTCTGACATGCTGGTCATATTCTCCAGGAATTCATTTTTAATTCTTCACATTTACCATTGTTGCAAGTACATAAGATAGCTTAATACTACATTTATGCTGATTTTGTACAATTTACTTGTGATTACTCTTTCAGCAATATTACACACTTTTTGTGCCATTTCTGGCACTTAACTAAAAATAAAGATTTTTTTTGAAAGCTGATCCACAGCAAAGCAAAGAAACAAACAGATGTCACTACAGCCTGCAGAACATCTCAATGTACAACTTAATTGTTGCAAAGAATGATTTAGATCAAAACTTTACAGCAGCATTTTTAAATCTTTTCTCCTGTACTTTTTATCCACTTGAAGATATATATAATACAGAAAAACTATATGATTAATGAATTCACACATGTAGAAACCAGATCTGACAGAATTAACATAAACCTGAGATGTCTTGCTGACATGATAGCTAGAAACTGGTTTGGAATAATGCCAATCCCCTTCACTGTAGTGATTTTTGAGAACTTTGAATTCCCAGAATCTTTAACTATTCTTTTATAAGTGTAGTGCTTTAATTCCTGAAGTTACTGTTAATTTAAAATGCACTTCACTGAGGTAAGCATTCAGAATACCCTCTCTCAAAATGAGCTGCCCCAGAAGAAAGTGCTGCCTGGGGCCATGGCCACTATAGTCCCCTTCCCACTGACTTTATCAGTGGATCCAAAAGACAATTTGCTTAAAAGTTGCCAAAATCCTCACCTCCAGCATTTCAGACCCCTTGGCCTCTTCCCTGGATCCACTGCTGACCAATGTATGGCAACTAATATTTGGCCAGGATGGAATTAAATTGAAATTTTTGTAATTTTCACCTATGACCATAATATTAACAGTACCCTAAATTCAGAAGGGGGGCAGCAGAGTGCTCAAATATCTCAGTTCCATCCTTCATCCATAAAACTCAAAACAAGCCCAGTCATAATAGCCTGGTTATGCAGTCATTTATAATAATTTTCTTTTAAATTAATTTTCTATTCAATTCATGTATGTGTTTATATTTTGTTACAATTGTTTTATTTTCACTGGAAAAACGATGCAAAACCAACAGATGTAATGTGCCTTGCTATACTGTGCTTAGTGATTTATAGTTATAACTTAAAGTAATCTAAAGCAGCCCTGAAACTCGTGCAGACCTGATCTCCTTGTTCTTCTGGGACTGTCCTTCAAGTTGGTAGGCCTTGATAACCCTATTGGCCCTTATGATTTATGTATTGTGGTTCAATGTTATTTAATTATACCTGGTCTTTTGCCAGGCTGAGTTGAATTTTGACTAGTCCATAATTCTCATGTCACATGGTGTACAGTACAGTTATGTAACATTTTTACATTCATGGGTAATAAACTTCAAAATATATAAATAAAGTAATAAGAGGATATAAACAGTAATTATAACATTTACCAGATCAGAGTAGCCCTCCAATGTGTGTTACTCAAATCAATAATGGAATATACTTAAAGCAAAACGTTTTCCAATCCAAGATATCTCTCTTGATGAGTAAAATTGCCTGGCATTCCAAACTAAAATAATAAGACTCTCAGACTCCTTTTCCATCCTATATGTCACTCCTTGACAAGTAAAACTGATCATCAAGCAGTATGGCTGTGGGGACCCTCGACTGTAATCTATTTTACCTTTTCAGTTACTTATTTAAACACTAAAATACTTTGATATTTACATGTAAAATACTTTGATATATACTTTGATATTTACAAGTAATACCACTCAAAGGTGATGGGCAGCCACTCAATGACACATGAGGGTCAGTTCATGCATCCTGGCATTACTTATGGTGAGGTAATGATCAAGTATTAGGTGAAACATTGAAAATAAAATTTTTATTTTTTATTATTAAGAAAATAAAATCTAGAGTCCCTAAATCTGGGGGGAGCCTTAATGTGACAGGCCAGGCCCTGGTGGCACCTCTCTTAATATGCCACTGCTGTGGTCTTACATGTTAAGTATGGTGTGGGTGAACATATGTGCCTAATACATAAATCTATGACACAATTGCTAGTTGATTGAATCTTGTCACTCTTAAGCTTATTTGAATAGTTTATAACCAAAGATAACACTTAGCATTGAATGAATTAATTTCTCCATGGAGTTAGGGTCTTACTGGATAATTATAGAGTTTGCCTGCTTTATGTATGCTTACTGTATCCATTGGACACTGACTCTGCCATGTCATTACATCAGATTTGTTAATTTGTAGGTTTTTATTGAAGGAAGAGTTGTCAGTAGTGCAGGAAGAGGATGACGTCAAAGAGATTCTGGAAAAAGCAAAAGGAAAGACTAATCTCATATTAGCAAATATAAAGGCAATTGAAATGAAAGGTAAACCTTTATTATTTGATGTCTATTTAGCACTGGTGGGTCACAGTGAACTTCATGTAGTTTGCTGCAGCAGTAGCTAAACTACAGTTTACCGTAACTAGTAGCTTTTTGACTACTTTATAAAATTAATTGTTTTATCTGTAGCAAACTGTAAATTCTTCGTGGAAAAGTACTGTATTCGGCTCAACAGTCGTTTAATTTCCCCCCAATCTTTGATTTTTTCCTAAAGAAACTGTGGTTTCTGGTAGTAATTGCGATGGAGTGGCTTAGGTTAGGACCTTATTGTGCATTTTGTCAACTGAAAACCATAAAAAATTGATGAAAAGCTCTTAAAGTTTTCGTACTAATCTCGTTGGTGTTGAAACGTAAAACTTCGCACTTGATCCTAAATGAACAAGTAAACACAAGATTGTCACTCATATATTATACTATAAATTATATCATATTATATCATATTATCTCATACATATTAATCAGTTGCTAAGGAAGTTTTACTGTTTTTCAATACTTCCTTTTAATTCCTTCCTTAAAACTTTCTGTTCCCAGAATATCGTCAATCAGATTCACTGAATGAGGCCACCGTACAGTGTACACTTAATTATAACATAGATTTAACACAGCGCCGCTCCTGGTTGGCTGCCGTGCGTGCCTGCGGGAAAAAAATTCCGTGACTATCCATGACGGATTTTAGCACGCCAGATCATTTCTTTCTTATTTATAATCATTTATGAAGCATGAAAACATAAACTCTTTAAGTACAAAGAAGCGAAATAGTTTACTACATTTTCTAAATGGTATCTGCAGTAAAGTAGCAAACGACATTTGTAGATGGGATCATAATTGTGGCTAGCTACATATATCAACTGTAACGGGGTAACGTCACACGCCATAACTAAGCGTAGCCTAATATTTCGTAACATATCACTTCGCACAACGAAACATAACGAAACATGTCCCAACGAAGATTGATACCTCACAACACAACCCGACAAGTCACTCCGTAACGTAACGTCTTGGGACCCACGACGTAACATCCAGAACACAACTAAAGGCGGCAAGAGGACAATTACCCTCTATTTGTCCAAGTGTTTTTACGAAACTCGCCTCTTTTCGCAATATTTAGGTAGTTTTGGAGACGCTTTCGAAGCTCTTGAATATTAAACTTTATCCGGTAGAATGCGCCGTGGCCGTCCACATTGAGAAGCGATAATTTTTTCTGACTCTGCCGAACCCTGTTTGCGTCTTTGCATACCATGTAATGTAATGTAACGACTCATATCAGTAATGAATGTCTGCGAGGCCACCAGAATGCCCCACCTCGCTAAGTGATATCTGCAATGTTGATTAAACCAACGTGACATACACAATGATGGTAACTCCGAGGAGCGAAATCATATTATTAGAGATTAAAAAACTACGTTTCAACTAGATTTTAGTCAATTTTACATAATTCCTGACGATGACTAAAATCTAGTCGAAAGTAGTGTACCGAAATTGTTAACGATAGAAAAAACAATCTCACTGATTTTAACTTCATACTTTACTTGGTAGAACTTTGTCACACAACTGTCACATCGAACCTACTCTATACTCTTGTTCATGCGTGAATCCTACACGTGACGTACCATTTCTATTTTTAGGGAGGCATGGTAAGTCCGAATTTCTGCTCAGTAGAATCTCTGATAAATTTTTTCGCTACTCGGAGTTACCATTGTTGTGTATTTCATCAAAATACCCAGTTGTTCCCCTACGTTTTAACGTGACTTAGCTTCCTCAGTTTTGGGTCGCATGCTAAATTTTTGTGTCTGTTCATCTAGTTTTCTGCTTAAAATCATCGTCGTGGAGATCTAACTACTTCGTTAATAGTTTGTTGTTGCTAGTCTTAAAACGTACCTGAATCTGGTTTATTTGACTTCAAATCACCTCAGAAATTTTCAGGCAGAAACGTACCGGTCTGTACGGAAAGGAAAACTTATTGCACGGCTGGTGGCCAATCAGCGCACGTCATTTTACGTACAGACCAGATAACGAGTTCAACCATGTAATAAAATATTAGTTTTGTCAGTTCAGGTCGTATGCTACACAAGTACAAATAGCAGTTATCAAGGTCTAACCACATGAACAAGAGACTCCATGTGGAGAAGTCTGCTTTATTATATTATTTCTTTTCAGATCATCGTAATCTTTTAGAGGTGGCCTTTGCCTATGGTGACTCTTTCAAGTTTTACTTGTCAACAAAGTTACCCACGTAAGTTTCCAGCAATAACCTGTTCTGAAAACAGTTATAGTTAAACTTCGAAAAGAATTACTCCAACAACTGGTTTTTCCTGCGTGAAGGAGCAAAGATGTTGACAGACCTATCTCCCGACCCCTCAATCGCACCAACAATGTATTTCGGATATAAAAGTGTGTGCCATCTCAGCCATTTCTGAGGATAATGATGGTAAAGAGACAAGAATATCGCGTTTATACTCAACCCAGCGCAACGACTCCTTTTGAGCTATGGAATCTAAAGTAATGATGCTACAGATTCCAAATCGGCTCTGCCGACTGTCCCAGGCACCAGAAATATTGTTTCGACTACAAATGAATCTTTCCCAGGAAATGTTGCAGCTCTGTCCCAAGACTACATCAGGCCTCTTTGGGGCGGCTACAGTAATATGGAAGCCATTATTTAAAACAGCAAGTGACATGCCATCATTTATAAATCGTTAATTACTTTGTTATCGATTTTGGCGTTGACCCTGGATATTTTTATCACATGACTTTTTCAAGTATAAAAACCTGACTTAGTTTCTATTTTACTTCACGGCCCCTGGCTCAGAACAGGAGGATTTTCCTGTCTAGTCGGCTTCTGAGCATTCGTTTTGTCAATAATTTTGTCACAAATTTGTAATGCATGCTGATTGCACGTGTTCTCCACTGTTTTCTCACAAAGAGACAATTTGTAGCTGTCATCCAAAAGTCTTGACCGACCCTGAAGTCTATAGAAGTAACTGATATCATTTCAAACCTTAAAGCAAATTTTTGTAATTGCAGATGAAGTGTAATTGCATCAAAATAAGTGCCAATTCCTTGGCCGTCTTTTCAGGGTAGTCATGACTCATTGTTCCACCTCATACTCTTTGTTGTACAGTGTTAGCTCTTAAACACATTTCCTTTAATATTTCAGAGATATGTACGGCGCCAATAGCAACTTGAAAGTCTTCCTGTGTAAGGAGAAAGATTGCGAAGTTCGTCATTACCAACATGAATTCAAGATTATATCTTTGGCAACCTTCATTCAATCGCTCACAGTTCCACAAGCTGTAAGTGAAGTACTTTAACTTGGAAATACAATAATTGCATTCGAATTTGCAAAGTGAGAAAGACATGAAATTTCTGGCCAAACAAGGTCTCAGAGTCCTTCGGTCTATTATTTCGTACCAAAATTCATAAACGTTATTATTGCTATGAGGCAAACTGTTTTAGATAATTTATATAATATCCTCCTTTCCTTGGTTGAGAAGGTACATTCTTATATCGAATGTTCCAAACCTACCCTTAAAGTTTTAGTTCGATGCCACTGAGTGATATCCTTGAATTTACTTTCACTCTTGTTTAAATTGATGTTGCAGTGAATTTTGTGCGAAATTATGAAACCAGTGAATTGTTCCATGGCGTACTGGAATAGTTATTATAACGTTACCATTCGCTGCAACTTGGTTGTCAAATAGAGCCCGCAGCACACTGCACCAGCGGGTGCGCGGAAAAAAATTATTTTATAGTTGAGTTGGAATATTAAAGCTTTCATTAAAACATATTGATGTACAGTCAGGCCCGGATACCAACACACTGGGTTTTTATCGGTATCTATTGAGTTCAAACTCTGTTTAGCTATTTCTTTGTGACTTTGTGTCATTTTTCATTTATTTATTTATTTATTTTTTAAATCTTCTATTTTCCTGCCCACAGCCCACTTCATCTCTTTTGCAATGCACTAACCATCCCTTCTCTTAGTGCCAAATTTAGTGTCATCGTTGTCTTGTTTTTGCGATCGCTAAGACTTTGAAGTTAAATCAATGGAATTCATTTCCACTGATTTTACGTTAGACATTGCTATCCCTTGTTGTCCTTCAATCCTACAATAATTACACTGATCCAAGTGTGTGGAGTCACGTGACTTCAAACTATGTGCACTTTATATTTCCAATGTACCCTTTCTTACCCCTACCGACCAATCTTGTGTCCGAAATTTTATTAGCCGAAATTCAGAAGTTTTTCCCTGTGGATCGACATTGGTTGGAAGGGAGTGAGGACGAAGGAGGAAATAGCACTTACTTTGGGCAAACAAGGAAAGTAAGAATGAAGCTTTTAGATGCTTCATTGTCCAATTAATTATTCCAGGACTGTAGTAACCATGTAGCACCAGCTAAATACTTACGTAATATACCAAATCGCTCTTATTAGTACTCATTCCACAGCTTCAGTTACCATGTTAAGGAGGTCATCAGATGATTAAGTTTACTTTATCTTTCTGCTTTTTGCAAACGTTCTGCAGTGTGATTAATGACTGACAAATTACGGTTTTACGACAATCAGTGTAAAAAGCTATTTAATGTGACTCAACAATGATCTTCGACAGTTTCCCACGAAGTCGAGAAAATGATTTGTCCTCCGGATTACAATTAGGAAGTCCCCAGAAGTGAAAGTGTGTTGAGTTTACAAGTCTAAATGTCCTCCCATTCTTTGAGACTAATATCAACATGATTAGTCAGCCAGTCCCTCTTGATAATGGGAGAACAAATGTTCTTATAGATGTTCCCCGGTGTCACAGGAATTAGTGCCCAATGCCCATGGGAAAAATGCCATAGACAGTTACAGCTTTTTGTATCGTTAGCCTTAAAACATTTAAATTTAATAATATATTTAATGTCAATATTATCATTTAATGTCAGGATGTCTTTACAAAGAAGTGCTCTGTGGACCACATATCCCGTGCTGACACGCAATCTCGCACCCAACTTTTTGCATTAGACAGACAGATTGAATGACAGATTGGTTGCTCTTCCCCTACTGCGCATGTACTCACGGAATAATAATCATTGATGTATACGATTCAGCAACAAGAGTTTTCAGGTGTAATCACACATCAGGGCAAAGATTCTTACACGACAGTCGTATCGTATTGATGGACCTCCTGGCATTTCCTTTCGTTTCCTTTCGTTCAAAGTTAAATTAAATCTTCCTCAGTGACACTCGTACATTTTAGGATCTAACCGGGACCACTTGCGAAAAATTTGACTTCCCCCCGGAGACGTTTAATTTGATCGAGTGTTATTGCTTAATGTCCTTTGGTTAATCGTATTCACTTCATGAACATTACTATGCACCTCTAAAATAATGTAAATCATTACCACGATCTCGGCAACGGCCTTCGTAGCTCAATTGGTTGGGCAGCTGCGCTAGATTTATGGAATTTTGCTAGATTTCAGAATTTTGTGACTCTGAAGATTTACTTTCACTTTTCACATAGACTCCATTTGTTTGATTTAATGTCCTGATACAGCTGCTATATCATAGATTGTCAGGCCTGAAGCTACAAATTGATGTAACTTTGCATTTTTACATAAGTATACTGAATGACCTCCCAGTCAGTTAACTAGTGATGTATCGAACACGATTCAGTTAGATAATAGATTACCGATACCGGATAGCTGCACGTTTTAATACTGCATGGGGAAAGGGAATGATGCGGAGTAATCTAAAGAAAGAAACATGCATCTCATATTGTGTATTTTGAATGTAATTACTTAAAATTGAAACCAAACCTACATATAGGTTGATACTCAGGTTTTAATTGGTTTTATACCTGTACTTTCTGTTTAGCTTGCGAATTATTCGCCTCAAATGCCTACTAGTACTTTTAAAAACACTTTTTCGCCAATTTTCGTGGTTGCAAGAACACTAGCACTATTTGGTAAATATCCGGAAAAATTTCGCTAGATACCTGGTACTACCAAATAGTTTGATTTTATGAGATACCTGTGACCGAATCCAGGACATGCCTGCACTCGACCCGTGTAACCAGTGGTCTTGAGGGTTATTTTGTTAGGTTTGGGATTGGCGTTAAGGTTGTGGTTTGGTTAGTTTGCATGCTTGATTGTCAAGTGTGAATTATGTATGGAGGGTAATTCGTCCCCAGAAGTGACTACAGCATGCAAAGTGCCTTAACCCTATGGGGTTCTTAATTGCGCTCACCCTGCCCATGCCCCTCCGTCCCCTCCCAAATCAACCAGTACAGCCCATATAGTCATTAAACAATTTTAGAAAATATTTGGCGCATCTCGTACAAAAATGGTAGATACCCCCAGCAGAAGCACCATCAAAGTGTTACCTCAAGACTAATTTACAAATTGGACACCTGAGTTTGCTGCAAGTGTACCCACCTTTGCCTTCTAAACTAGCCTTATTGGAGGATAATGTTCCACTCACCTAAGAATCTGTATTGTGCTCGGTCGATGGTAAAAGACAAATGAGTTCTCTGGGAGCGTTTCTTTATTGGCATAGTAACTGGAGATAGCAGACGACTGTCCCGCTAAAATTGATTTAGCTTTATAAGGCTGAAATTTAAGGAGAACAGGATTAACATTTTACTCAAAGTTACCATTTCTTTTTGTCTGTGTTTCTCTTGATTAGACAGGCAGCCTTTACCGGTTCTTTTCTGTTCTCCTACAACGAGCTGCGAAGAAAGTCTGATTTTTTTCCTTTTGACATTGTAAAGTCTTTTTTTTATTTTTTAATCTTTTTAGATTATTCTTGGGGAAGACGAAGAAATTTCTTATAAAGACACATCCTTTCCCGTCAACAAAGTTTACATGTTTGTTAAGGGCGTGAAAGATATTGGTGGTTATCGCGAAGAGCTAGAAAGTGTTGCTAAAAATGTTAAGGCAGCAGTCGGCTTCATTGTCGTTGAAATGTAAGTTCAATGCTTTCGAACGAAATGTCTCTGTCAAAGCGGCGTTTATGAAGAATTTTTTTTACAGTTATCCAGTAGAAAGTCCCTTCAAACTTTAGCAACAAGACGAGCATTAGGCCTACTGGGTTGCTTTGAGGTGTTCATAATTTGTGTAGTTTATATACCTCTGTTTAGTGATTATTAATATCAAGTGGGAGGCTTTGGTCATCCTATCATAAATTCCCTGTAATTTCTTTAATAGTGAGAAGCATCGGGAGTTCATAAGACCCTTTGGATTGGCAGAAGATAGTGCATATCCGGCTCTTGCCTTTATACCTGGCTATCGATCGGAAGAAGACGAAATGGTAAGAACGAAATTCTAGAGGAGTATTGTTAATAGCAAAACATCAGGAAAAGCACCGTTATCTTTAAAGCACTAAAAAGGCAATGGGAACTAATGCTTTAATCCAAGCATTTACTCGACATGTCGTTGGTTTTCTGGTTCAGTACCTTCGGAGGTGTTAGACTTAATGATAGTCATTAAAAACTTGCCAGGTGTGGAAACGTTTAGAATTTACTTTCGATGTTTATCGAGCGGGATTTATTAATAATGATATTTGGATGCTGAAAGTCCTGTTAACAGGAAGGGGGGCATTTTCTCTCATACACTGCATAGCTGGAATTACTTTGCTTAACATCTTTCCATTATAAAAGCTATCATAGCAGTCTCAAGTTTCAAAGGTCCACTCCAGTACGATTGAACACAATTTCCCTGCATCTTTGAAAAGGTGATGGGGTCTTTCGTTTATCTGTAGTTTAATGTGAACTGTTATTGCCACTCAATAGTACATTTCAACGGTGTCAAGATTCACAACAACTTTTTTGGATCCAAAAAAACCTCATATCGCGTCCCCCAACTCGTGATACGCCTCTAGTTATTAACTTATTGAATCCTAGACATAACCGAATGACTGTTTGTGATTGTTCTTGCCAAATAAAATCAGTAAAAGCGAAGGCCACATCAGACAATTCTTGAAATCCTGACCCATACTGTGTCTGCATTGCGAACAGACTAGGGCCCATACCATACATCACTCCTACAGTTTTCTTTAAAATTGTGATTTAACACTTTCGTGTCTAAGAGGTCTCATCTTGACGAGTAAAATCGTCTGACGTTAGCCAGAGGAAAATACCAAAGTCAGGTATGGAGCCGACAGGGTTAAGATAAGTTATTGTTCTGAAACTACAAAAATGATTCCCCAAACTCCAGCTGTAAAATCTTCAAACCATTTTACCCCCATACTACTATTGTCTGTAAGGTACTGGCCTGGGGTTGTGTAATTCTAGGAACTGTATTTTAATAGTTATAGTCTTTTCTAGGAATATGTAGACGTGTTTACATCGTATGAGAAAGCTTTGGGAACGGAAGAACTTGCCGAGTTTGTTCGTGGTTTAGTAACGAATTCCGTTAAGGTTTACGGCGAATCAGGTTAGTGAATACATAAATACAAGGCTGATCTGTTTTGATTGGATTTAATTAGCTTAACAATGACGGGGAGTACAGGAGGCGTAATAGTATAATGGTATTTTTAAGGAAATAGCTATATTGAGCTGAAGTATAAGTAGAAGCAGTAACCGTAAAGGAGTAGTAAGACTGCATCTGTGGCTGTGGGAAGTCACATGGAGCATACAAACGCAAAAACACACGCTCTAAATCAGTTTTGATATCAGGTCTGTTCAGAAAATTTTAGCGACCCCATATGACAGCGTGATGGTGACGAAATGCATCAACGTTTATGTATAGATGTGTATAAAAACACTATCTGACGGTGGCACCTATGTCAGATTGTACTGAAATATGGCATTGCCTACTGCGTCCCCTTACGAAAATTTCTTATGTAATTTTACCAATATCAGAAGAACAGGATGCAGTTGCAGAAATTGTTACCATAATTATTAGGAAGGTTTAAGTCGTCGTTCTACGACTTTGTCAGAACATGTTCTGTACTAGCTACAAATGTGATTGTTACAGCGGCAGTAGTAACCGGAACAGTAGTAGTGCATGGTAATTGTAACAGAAGCGGTGATGACAGTAACACAACCACCAGCAACTTTAACAGTAACAATAACGAAAAATCAACAACTGTGGTAGTATCAGCATCTTGTGTGGTGGGAGTGACAGTAGCAGCAGTAGCAGCGGTTGAAGCAGGAGCAACCAAGGCAATAACGGGATAAAAGTGGAAGTCGAGGCAGCAGTAGACGCAGTTTGCTACTCTGGACGCATGTTGCCTTCAGATCTGGCTGGCACGGATAGGATTTCATGATTGTTTCTACTTTGACTATGCTCTTAATGTCTGGTTTTAGCCATAACTTTTTGTTTAATTAGTTAACTCTAGATCCCTGACAGTCAACATTCCCGTGGAGTATTTGCCATTAGTTAATGAAATGGAGTCGGATTTTCTGTTGGTGGCATTTTGTAAACCATGTAAGTTTCTTGAATGAGCATTCGTCAATTTTGTTGTTTGGTTTTGTTATTAGATTTTTTGACCAAGTCGTATGATGGTGACGTAAAACTAGTTCATGATATGATAATAACCCCTTTCGTGTGCAAAACCATTATCATGAAATTTGGTGACAAGTTGATAATTGATACTTGAAGTTGAAGGGAAACTCCTGCCAAAGGATATTATAAAAGACCCTGACGAAGGGTAGAAATCCTTAGAAATGTTAATAGTTCCACGATGTCTGCTGTTGTATACTGGGGGAAAACGTATTTATTCTCGAGTTTTCTGCATTTGGACGGCGCCATCTTGGAACTTGCCCGTTGGCTGAGCTTTAGTTTTAGTTTTGACGTTGTTGAAGTTATGAATGTCATTCATTTTCTTATGAATGTGCAAGCCAGGAGTCACGACAGACCGTACGCGAAAGTTCGTGAGGCTTTTTACGTCAAACCTGACCACTGAGACTTCAAAAAATTGAAGAAAGACTGCTGTGCCCTGAAACTCAGCAGTCGAGCACACTCTGAAGTGGTAACTGTCCAAAAGTAGAAAATACGAGATTGACTATTTGAGCTCTCTAGGGTCATGCAGGATGAAGTGAAGAAAAAGGCGGAGAAGTGTTGTCGACATTTGCGTCGCAGTTCGTAGGCGGTAAAAATAACCGGTACCGGCTCTTGATAAGAACCCTGTGCTATAGCAGAGCACACAGATGACCTTAACATGCATTAACGATTTTTCAATATTTGTCGCAGTCTTCTCGTTAATTTTAGAGAATTCTTCGCAGTCCATTTGAGTTGTTTGTCTGAATTTTGGGTTTAAAACTAACAACTGCGGCTTGTGCTCCTAACTGATTCATACACGTATCAGGCACAACTAAACTGACTAGATCATCTTGGAATGCTGTCCAGCCTTTGGCCTGCTTCTTTTCCAATGACTCCTCATCGACTCGCTGCCGTGTAATATGCGTTGCACAAAACTTGAATGTATACATGAATTTGTTCGAGGCGGGAGCTCTCTTTTTGACGAGTCAAATCGTCTGGCGTTAGCCAGAGTAAAATGATACAAGTCGTATGCCGCCGGGAAAGCGTTAACGTTTGTGGTAATAGTCTCATTGAAAGTTGCATCGCGATGGTGATGTTCCCATGATACTCTCTTGATATTGTTGACTTTACATTTGTATTAAATATCGTTAAGGAACCGTCAAACCTCCGTTTTCTATTTAAATAAAGTTTAGTTTAGGTTAATGAAGGGTGAAAAGTGTAAATACATATAACACAACCCACTACAATGCCTCCGTTCTTAATGTAACACTTATTTACTCGCGATTCAAAAAATTATCACACAGTCCAACTTGACAAGAAGTATAAATGGGTACAAAAGAAAACGACATGCATGACGAGGGATGTTAGCTATTAGCTTCTATAGCTATTTTCAGATAAACAACTTCGTTATCAAAGTTCCGTTGAATACTCTCATGAAAATTTTCGGTTTAGAACTGGAAATACTGGGGAATTACTCTAGTTCACATGTTGAAGGTGTGATAGAATGAATTGTAGTGTTAACAAACATCGTGCAAAATTTCTGCGAACTTTTATTCTTCGTTTCGAGATTATTTTTTATTTAATGTTGTTGTCATTGAAACATGGCCAATCCTTAATATTACCCTGACCGGGGGGCGTAGTTAACCAATTTTGATTGGAGTAATGTCCAGCTTAATTTGTCCGAATATTGAGGCCTTTCAATTTGGTGCGCATGTATGGTGTACCCTCGCTTCCTCCGCCATATTACATTAATCAAAATATAAACCAGTAACCATGAGGAATGTTTACCTGCCTTAACGACCAAATTTGGCCCAAAATTTAATGCTTCAGCTGTCTATTTTTGCCTGAACTCTTCGCTATTTAGAAACTTTAGGGGGTCACTCTCCCACACACACCCTAAACTGTGCCCCTGACCCCAGCGGCTTAAACTCCCCTTATATCCCTTCTAACTCCACCATATTAGGTGTGATGGGCTATGACCACTCTTAAGTTCTGTCCAAGGGAAGCATGAGATATGAAAAACTAACAAAACTCTTTTGAGCCACCTCAACACCTGCAGCTATCTTCTACCACTCTAGCTGAAGAAACCTGTGCAGGATTTATCTACGATTACCAGCGTTTGAGTAGGACGTTTGACCGCCATTACCAGAGAAGCTCAGTGAGCAAATATGGACGTACGATACAATTTGCAATAATCTACAGTGACCAAGATATGGATCCAAAATTTGTAAGTTAATAATGAATGTTTTGAAGTAATGGGTCCGCTATACTTGGGGTGCGCTATGCCACTATCAGTACTGTGTTATTGTCCGAGCGTGCTTTCCGGATCGAAAATCGGTTAATCAAAATTTTTTCTCACATTTGCCTCAGTCAGTACAGGCGAATGAATAAAAATGAAACGAGTATCCTGCTTTTAGCATCGAACTTGCTGCTTCAGTTAGTAATTTAATATAATCATTCAAAGCGTTCTTGAAGCATAGTGCAGTTTACTTGAAGATTTTATGTATTTGTAGATCTACCTGGTTGAATATACTCAAACAGTATTACACATCAAGAGCTAGTAGTTTTTTATTGCAATCTGAAGTCTTGCACCTAAATACTCCAAGAAATGATGTTAACTTTGAAAAAGAAAAAAATGGACGCTTTAGCTTGTAACAGTATCAATATTTGAACCAATTGGCGAGAGTGTCAGCGATTATCAAGTCATTTCCTTCCTGGATTTTCTCACCTGATAGATCACACCAATTATATATCAAGTAGATACACTCACTGAAGTGAAGTTGTTAATGCAAAGATAAAAGAATTGTGTCATCACAACTGATTAGACTTTCGCAATAGACGAGAGAGGTTACTCCAAATAATGATCTTGTATAGTGAATATACTATACCCCTCAGACAGAAAACCCGCAAACCAATATGTACTTTTTTTAGAACGCATCTAAATACGTCTTTTCAGACCTGAATTAGAAAATTAATGACTATTTCACGCTCGCAGACTGTGCCAGCATACTTATTTTGTGACCCAGTTTGCCAACGTATTTTTCTGGGGGAGCATGTTCTTGAATCCCAATGGCAATGTTTGTCCCTTGCGCATTCTACATGGTTGCTGTCTTAGCGTCGATTATGATGGAGAAAGCTATTATGATAGATGCAAACGTACCAGAATATCTCCATGACAGTGGAAATTTTCCCTGGCGGACCCTTTCGTTGTTTATGAATCCTGAGATCTTTTTCTTGATGCTTTTCCATCTCGTGAATTGTCTGATTTGGAAATTGCAATTTCTCTTCCCAGTACATACTTCGGTACAATACTTACTTGACGACCAATTGAAAGTTGGGTGTCAAGTAAGTATTCTACCGAAGTATGAGGGTCGTAACTATTCTATCCCAATAGCAACGATATGCAAAATAAAAATGCAAAATCAACATGCAAAAACATAGAATAATCTTCCTCATGAACTTAGAGAAAAAACTGATTATGATAATTTTATAGTTGGACTAAAAATATTTTAAGAGATGTAGTTTATTAGAGTTATTATAGATATTTAATTATATAATTTAATATGTAATTTATTGAACTCACATGTAATTTATTCTAAAATTAATTTCTTACTTTAATCATATTTATTATATTTATATTTTATATGTGCAAGGCTCCATTTAAAACAGCTCACACTGAATTAGATATCCCTCTACATATCTGGGAAGAAAGCTATTAACTCCCAAAATACCACAATGAGAATAACCCTCTTTTAGGTGAACGCTGAAATCTTTTTCTTGATACTTTTTCATCATTGCGAATTTTAGGATATAGATTCGTATCCGACTGTGCGCCTACACATGAAAGGTCGACCTGTCACGGAATATACACCATACACTGGAATGTTTCATTACTACGAGATGCTGGAATTTGTGAAGGACAGAACAGGGTAACTATCTAAGTACTACACCACGTCCAACGTTTATTTCAAAAATCTTGAATATAGAATTATGGCTGTTTTCCACTTAGCCAATTTTACTGTGCGCATCTACTTTTCTTTCTATAAGTTGATTCGTTTTCTTGTTAGTTCCGGCCAATAGCTCATGAGTTTACAGAAAAAGTTGCATAATGCGAAAAAATTAGTCTAGGAGAAAAGGGCCTCAAGGGTCGACCTCTAGGAAAGTCTGGTATCCAAATCTGAGTGGACAATCAACCAAAAGTGAACGTACAACATTGGGTCCGTTTCCCCACAGACCAGTGATGGCGCTAGGAATTTCATATGCAGGGGCTAACGTCCACGACTTGGGGACTGAACCAGAGGGGACAGGAACACGCTTCCCTTTCCGTATTTGAAGGTCGAAAACATGTTATTTTTTGCAAGAATAATCGCAACATCTGACTAGAAGCAGTTCAGTTTTAGATTTGACATGAAGAAGGGTCTGTTATCTTTCTTGGTTAAATCTGTAACGAGTATTCATAGTTTGTACAATCTATAAATGTGTTATCATCTGTGTAATTCCCCGACAAATTGTTAATTTTTTCCCCGACAGGGGGGCTAAAGTTCCCTAACAGGGGAACTGTAGCCCCTTTGCCCCCCTGGCGCCACCCCTGCCGCAGACTTTTCAAGTGTTCATTAAGATATCAGCGATAGAATCACCAGGGAATCGTAAACGTGTAACATATATCAGAGCTCAGCATATAACACGAAGGATAGGCATTTTAAATAGAGAAGCAACAAGTAATTTCAAAATAGTTTGATGGATCTAACGTTTCGTCGCAAAGCTTGCAACATCTTCAGAGATAAAATAACAAACACAGTGACGCTAATTATATAGTGACAGTCAAATGCTAACACATGCGATAACCAATAGAATGAAAGAATAAAAATAAATATTACACTAACTGACGGTAGGTCGACAGACCGTAAAAAGTTAGAGTAAAAGCAATAAAGATGAATCAAAACAGAAAAAGTGGAGCTGAAAAGGTTGCTTTTACTAACTTTTTGCCGTCTGGCGACCTACCGTCAGTTAATGTAATATTTATTTATATTCTTTCATTTTATTGGTTATCGCATGTGTTAGCATTTGACTGTCTCTACACAATTAGCGTCACTGTGTTTGTTATTTTATCTCTAAAGATGTTGCAAGCTTTGCGACGAAACGTTAGATCCATTAAACTATTTTAAAATTTACTTGTTACTTTTCTATTTAAAATGCCTATCCTTCGTGTAATATGCTAGGCTTCTGATGTTTGTTACACGTTTTGAAGTGTTCTGTCTCATGCATAAAATAATAGTCCTTAGCTTATGATAAAGTATGCAAATTTTACCCAGAAAATAGCCCAACAAGTGTATGAAATTGGTCAAGAATTATTTAGTACCCTAAAATTAACAGAAATTTTATTTTATGAAGCCGTAAAATTTAAAATTTGCTGGGATGACATCCACGTATCCCCTCAAAATGTATTCTCTTTATAGAGGCTCTCCTTGAGAGCCAGAGTTGCCAGTCTCAATTCCAGATTGTACGGAGCCCCCAAGAATGATTCCAAGTATTCACGTTTGATTTTCATTGTTTTCGATGTCCCCAGTGCCATAGTAGTGGCCAGAGAGACAGTTTTCGTCGGTACATTTAAGCCTGGTTCACACGTGAGCATAAGTACAGGCATGAAAAGAAAACAAAAGGCAAAACAAAGGAATGAGGTCAAGCCTGCGACATAAGGATAGTCATAAGCATAAGCATAAGATCATAGTCATAGCATAAGCCAAGAGCGGAACAAAAGACGAAACAACGAAAAATTCTCGCTGTTTTGTCTTTTCAAGTCCCAGAGGAGATATTGTGCTTTGTTTCCGTGTTGATCTTGTTCTTACGCTTATGTCGCTTATGTGAACCAGGCTTTAGTGGACAACAGATTGTTTTAGTTGTTTTTTATTATTTCCGTAAGTGACTAATTCTCGGGTGCCAAATATGGAGGTAAGTCCGAATGATCATAACATTCGAGCACAAACTCTCTAGTCTGGGGTGGTAATTTTGCTCGTATATTTGCGTGTGTTACTCCTCAGCCTGGCTGGGTTCCATTGGGTCTCTGGATACCCCACGCACGCATGACGCACAGGGTATAGCACGTCATCACCGCAATAAATTTTTACGCTGCAATTGCATTTTTAAAGCTGTTTTCCACTAGACGAATTTTTTCGTGTGAAGCGATATTTTCTTTTGTCTTGTGAGCCTTTGGCTGGAACTAATGATGAATCTATTCAATTTAAACAATTAAAAGTTGATTCACGGGACAAAATTCGCCAAATGGAAAACGGGCTTTAAGAATGGGCTCGTCGATCATTTATTGACATCCTTGAATTGTTTCACAAAAAATTAGTATCTGTGATAAAACCAGAAAGTTTTGATGGATTCCAAGAGAATCCCCATGGTACACAGATAAATTTAAAAGTGGGATAGTGTCTTGAGGAAATTCCCTGGCGCTGACAACGCTGGCAAGGATTTGTCCAAAGAACTGCTATATGGCAAGAGTCGAAAATGGTGGCTGGCTACCCGGTTTAGTCCCCGAGAAGTGAAATCATAATTTACCACAGAAACAAACTAAATACAGGGAGCAAACCCGTAAGCTTCAAATGACTAGCAAGTCGCATAACCATTGAGCTACTTAGACTAAGATGGAGATTTTGGATTGCTCAGTAATATTTTCTGAAGAGTTTGACGAATGTTTGTGAGTCTGTAAGAACTACAAGCTTGCTTGAGCATAATAGTAATGCACAACATTTGTAATAGTGAAATAATGGAAAGGTAGTCATTAAAACTTCTTCGGGCGGGGGTTCGTGGCTAGAGCAATGTATCCTATTGGCCTGGTAAGTGAGTTGTGGCCCAAATGAATTTTAGTGATCTGAACCACAAATATCATTTTTATGGCAGAAATTCATTTTTCTGACATAAAATCTCGATATTGTGGCCACTTATGTTAAGGTTTTCCAAGTATACTGCTGGACATCTACTTCGAGCTTTTAAGCATTAATTTGGGTGTGTACCTGTGACCTTGCTGCTTTAGTCTGTCACATTTATCATTATTCGAATTATTGATAATGTATTTATTTGGGAATTTTCTTTACTGAATATTCTACAATATATTCTTCATATAGGGAAGCAGATGTCCTTAGCTTACCTTCGAGCGGGCTAGACTTGATCGAGTTAGAGAATTTGCATACGACTCGTAGACAGGACGAAGACTCCCCGACGCTTTACGGTGACGACAGTGGCTCCATTCAAGAGTCTGAGGGAGACTACGAAGATGAGGAAAAACCTCGTAAGTGTGTTACACAAGAGGACAGCCCAACGTACCTACCGACAAAGCACTTCACTACAATGCACAGCCCACAGTGAAGAGGTCATTGCCCAACACTGCAAAGTACACCCCGCACAACAGACAACCCAGCTTAGTGAGATGCAATACAAAGCACATCATAAGCGGTATACAATAGCAGAGGAAGTCATAGTTGGCAAAGTACGCAACCCAGTACTAGACAGCATCTAACATACCTTCACCTCCAAATGCTACAGCTTATGGACGGGACAGTGGAATAAATTGGGTGTAATAAGTGAAACTCAAGCGAACCACATGGCCAGAAATCTTTCTATTGGGGTTACTGTTAAAATTTTTTTTTTCCTATTGCAGCCGAAGAAACTGAAGATGACGAGGTCGCTGCAGCTGGCTACGAGATATATTATACAAAGGCCGTAAAAGACGATCACGTGCCAAAACTGAACGACACAAGTTTCAATACTACGATACAACAATACGACATATCCGTCGTTTTCTTCTTCCTACCATGTGAGTCCTGACTATTTTTCACTAGTGAATCCCAACCTTTTTCAAGCTTTTCACGGAATTTACCACTTCAAAACAGAGATTGCAGTTCAAGATGTCAGGTTTTGCTTGTGAAATTGATAAAAATGAATCCAGCCATTCATTTGGAAACATTCTAATCACATGTGAAGCATAAACCTATAGAAGTTAAATTCGTTGTGAACACCTGCGGGGATACTTTTTCCTCTGTGAAAAATCAGTAATCCTGTTTGATATTCAATTTTCTTACAATGACGCAATTTTGTGAGTTTTGATTTTTTGTTGTGTACCACGTGGGGTCTTGCTATGATATGGCAATACTGAGTCGTTTTTTAACATATGGCTCGACATCCTAGCAATTTGCATGTGTTTGTAATCTTATTGCAGAAGTATTTTTCAGTTTAATGAAAGCTGAATATCTGAAAAATTTCAATTCGTTAAGCTTCGTATGAACTCACGATGTAATTTCATTTAAAAACGGGCGTATTTCCGCATTGTTTAACTTTATGCCAGTGTATTTAAACTGAACATTAAGTGTTAAAACACACTTCGTTCGTGTGTAATTGAGAGCGACTTCCACTCTACTCTCTGCTATACTTCATGCAGTATTTAATTACTCGTCCCTTGTTAACTATTAGGAAAAATGTTTGAGTGTGCCTACAGTGACAGAACCACGAATTACGTTATTTCAACCGGATGCCTTGTGGAGACCCTAGGAGTTGCCGAGCGTTTTCAAGTATTTTTCTCTTTGAAATTGTGTCATTGATGATCCTATCACAGTAGAGACATGAAAGCTATTATCTGCTTGTTTCATAAAATAACTAAGGTTTTACAAATTCTCGTGACGTCGTCCATGTGTCTATGCTCTCATATAAAATAAGAATGACGTCAGCCGTGTCTCTTTACTCCGAGAGAAAGTGAGGCTCATTCAGTCGGAGGGTAAAATGTGTGTTATTTTACAAAATCGATAAAACGCTTACAATAGTGCTTTAACCCTTAATTGAAGATTTGCCATCTCTTCCAAGGAAAATATATTCACTTATGACATTAGGATATCATGCTATGCATGTAAGTTTCTAGCAACCAAAACATTACCTTTACAAATGAGACTCACCATTTCGCATTACATTTTGCACTGCTAAGATGAAGTGCCTTCAGTGGAGTAATTTAATGGCTCTACTTTCGTCCATTGAAGAACTCAATAATTTTAACTTGCTTAATATTATAATATTACAAGTAGTATTTAGAACTGAGTTGTCTTCTTTTCATTCAAACAATTTTTCTTGCTTGGAATCTTTAATCCGTTTAGTTAAGCCGAGAACTTGGTTTCGGAAAATTTTGCAAAATTGCAAAGTGTTTGGAGATATTTTCCATTCAAAATCGGTGTATGTAGTTGTCTTGAAAATTTCGTGAAATAGGATGGTCAGCTGATTATTTGAAACACCGCAATGAATTAATTAATCCATTATGGGATTATTTTAAAAATTCCTTATAATCCAAAAAATTATTTTACAAAAATTTAAGACAGATTATATTTAAAATTTGCCAATTAATTGTTCATGTCCAGAAAAATTTAAATAGAAAAATTTAAGAGTTAAATCTGGTTGAAATAAGGTTCGAAGCCATTTTGAAACGTCACCGTCACCATAGCAACTGCTAAAACACCTCTCGAAGTAACAGTATTTGATGCCAAATACGTTCCTCGGCCTTTCAAGTTGTTCCATGCTTCCAAGAAAAGATTTATTCACATTTTTGACTGCGTTCTTCCATTTGTTGACCACAGTTTGGTTCCAGTTCCTTCATTAGCCTAGATCTTAAGGTAAAATTACGTTTACACCATTACGCACGACACTACTTGAATTAACCAAAGCTCTTTTATTGTTAGGGGATGCACGAAGTCAAGCTTTCTCACCGTCATACGCCGCTGCTGCCAAGACATTAAGTGAACCTGATGGCAGCGGTATAAAAGTTGGTGCTCTACAAGTGGATTGCTACGACTGGGAGGACGTTTGCCACAAAGAAAACATCAAACTGTATCCCACCATTCGAATTTACAGGTATGCACAAATTAAGTGTGGCTGTCTTCAGTTCCCGAATGGTCATGGAATTTTTCCCGTTTGACTGTGCTCAAGGGCTTTCGCTTGAAACGTCAGTATCGTGTTGCCTAGATTTTTTAGCTGGACACTGCCTTCACACTACATGCAATTGACATAACAATTAAAATGGGGAAAAAAGTTAAAAAAACATGAACGTAAGTCCCAAGCTGAAATGAAAATAGTTTTGGCTGAAATGTCATATAGTCAATTCGTAACAGGCTTGGTGGATTCGTATTTTGGTAGATTGGTACATAGACGCTTGGTCGTTTCGTACTCAGGAGCACTTGAAACGAGACTATTCTGCTTCAGATACATTAAGTTACAATAACCTGTCGTTTTATGAATTACTTGAGTAGCAGGTAACTTGATTATGAAATGACCATAAAGCTATCCATGCCAGTGTCTTCTCTCCATCTGCGTGATTGATTCCTGCGAATCGTCCATCCATCCATCCATTCATCCATCGGTTGATTTCGAACAAAACAAATTCGTTATGATTTCTCTAGATGTAAATACCAGATGTAAATTTATCGACATCCAAACGTTTTCAGGTAAAAACACTTCCGTGTGACCGCTCCCAGAATCATGTCTGCATTGTGAGAAAATGCATTTTCAGTTGAAAATGCATTGTGGGTCATATAAAGTATGAAAGTAGTGCTCCGCTAAAGACGAGAAACCAAGATGCTGACCTTAGTGCGAAAACGTCGTTCATCAGAGTAAATGTAGATATAATCGCGTTTTACTCTGGTAAGGGTTCTCGCTCGAAACGTCATGCAGAATCTCATTTTCTTGATTTTTGGCATCGTACAACCTTTAAATCTTTTGCTTTGAAAAAGTTTGCCTTGAAGACGTTTGAAACATAGCGTTTATAAGTGAAATATTTGCCAGTGTAAATGGATCAGCACCAGAACTTTTTGAAATCAAGATGCCTGTGCATGAATGAAGCTTATAACTCGTCCCTTAATTGGTGGACCTGAAACAAACAAAATAATACGTTCATCGATAGCTCTCAAATCCTTTGGCAAGTGGCTTCATGAATACAGATATAAATTTAAATTAAGTGTAAATGAAAATGTAATTGCAATAAATTGTTAACATTGGCTTCGGTAAAAGGGAGTATACAGTCACTTCGAACTCCTGTAATAATCAACTACAGCACGTCGAGGATTCGTTTGTAAATCGAAGGATATGTTTAAAAAGCAACTTATCAGCCTGTGTGAGAAAACAAATTATCAACCAGTTCTTAGTATTAAAATAAAGACAGGTTTCATTGCAATCATGTTATCTTTCCTCGACCACTGCGTACTTTGTGACGAACTCGTGCATGCAACCACGCTAGCGAAAGTTGCAAGTTGGAAGCTGTAATAACTTGTAGCACAAGACTTTTTCAGTCAACAAGGTATCTGAGCGATCAACCACTCGGTCGACTGTCTTCGCAGCCATTCCGAAATGCTCATTCCAACAAAAAATGGAGAGGAGTTATCCGGCAGATTGGAAAGTGTTGTAAACTAAATCAAATTTACCTGTTGAAGAACGCTATTTAATAGATAACTCGCTGTTCGATGAGTAAAATTTAAGCTCCGTATTTCAAAGTTATTAGTAGTGCTGTACATTCGCCAAGGCTTCATTCACCAGATAAACTTTCCAGGTTGCGTAACAACTGGCCCCCGAAAGAGTTCCTACTTATTCTGTTGCAATTTTTTCGTTTCATTTTCATATACCCTTCATCATGCAGGCGGAAAGAAAACCAACGTTTTCGAATGGAGACAATTAGAACGTTTTCGAATGGAGACAGCAAGTTTTTGCATCTTGTTCTAGTTTTTCCCCCCTTTCCTTGCAGTATATACTTAGTTTTACCACCAACTACGAGGGGTGAGTTTGCCTCTACAAAACACTGGTAAATTTTGGAACTACCAAAGAATGGAATAATTGATAGCAAGTAAAACACAAATTGCTACTTATCTAAAATGTTTGCTAGGTTACAAATTGACCATTTACATTAATACTACATTGCATCATTGTGCACGCTCACCCTCGACTTTATGACAAGTTACTGTCTTCCGGGATAAAATTCAAACCAATGAAGTGAAAGCTGTAGTTGTGAAATGATACATTGCAATATGAATATGAATACCAGTAGTTCAATTAATTTTTTTACTGATTTATAGGAAAAACAAACAATTCATTGATTATGACGGGATTTTGGACGAAACAAGCTTGGTGAAAACAGTAAAACTGTAATTAATTTTCTTTCGATATTTTGTTGCTTGTTTTTCTCTCCTTGCTTCGGTTAAATTCAGCCTCCATGCAACTCTTGGAGTGAGGAGCTGATTAAGCGCGTGTTGCTAGTCTTTGTTCAGTTCAATTTTGTCCGCTTTTAGCACACCTACAACTTGTGTGTATTTGGTTTGTCAGACAGTTGATAATGTTGTTGTCGTTTTGTTGGTTTTTGTTTGGTGTTGATTTTTTGCTGATTGTCGTTCGTTTCTGATTGTTGATGTTAATGACGTTTTACTGCTAATGCATACTACAGCAAACTTTGCATGTAATATTTTATTTTGTTATTTTTGTGTTGCTGTTTCGTTATCGCTGTCCGTCTAACCAGTCCATAAGTGTTATCTCACCATTTATTATAGACTTCAGTCCCCAGTGCCCGTTGAATTGACCTCGAGTGGCGAAGCTGTTGGATTCATCGCAGGAAAATATCCAATGCCTTCTATACTGTACACTGACGTTTCGGTAATCGGGTTATTCGCCATAGAATCCAGTGAACGTAAGTTACGAATCATTGTTGTAATTGTGGAAAAATATAGCTACATACGTGCATTTACGCATAAATACATATGCATAAATACATATGCATAAATACATATGCATAAATACATACATAAATACATACATAAATACATACATACATACATACATGTATGTATATATGTATGTATGTATATATATATATATATATATATATATATATATATATATAACTACAGACGGAACCGTTTCGGCCTATTGGGCCTCATCAGTGTAGTGCTGATGAGCAGGATGGAGTAGCCTACATTATATAGGCAACTCAAATGTCCCACGCTTGTGGTACATCTAAGCTATGCCAGAGCGCTCTAACTAGAGACTGGTGAGCGTGCGCAAATGCACTAGCGGCATGACTCATCCTGACACACACAGTCAGATCTATACATGTACATACACACACACACACACACACACATTCACATATATATGTGAATGTGTGTGTGTGTGTGTGTGTGTGTGTGTGTGTGTGTGTATGTATATGTATAGATCTGACACGCTTGTGATTTTCTTTTGTCTTTTCCTCATGAATTAATAATGAATTTTAGAAATATATATGTAAGCCCGGCAACATCCCTCAATACATGAACTGCCGCAACAACCACTCGCCACTACTCAGCATCCCGAAGGCCATCAACAGAAGACTATCCAACATTTCCTCGGACAAACAGTCTTTTGACAACGCTATTCCCCCATATCAAGAAGCCCTTAAAAAAGTGGATATGAATACAACCTTGAGTTTGACTCTCATCCGCCAAAACTAAAACGCTCGCGAAAAAGAAACATCATTTGGTTTAACCTCACTTATAGCGCCAACGTCACCACCAACATCGGTAGGAAATTCCTCGAAACAATGAATGAATGCTTTCCCCAAGACCATCCTCTGCTCAAAATTTTTAACAAGAACACCTTAAAATTAAGTTACAGCTGCATGCCGAACATCGCAAACATCATCTAAGCGCACAACAAGTCCGTCCTCAATAAAGAAACTCGACGCAACCCAACAACACAAGATTGTAACTGTCGCCAGAAAAAAGCTTGCCCGCTGTCAGGAAAATCCCAGACAGAGGGGGTGGTCTACCAAGCTACAGTTACGAGAGAAGACAACTCTGAAGAAAAAACCTATGTTGGCCTTACCGAAGGCGCGTTCAAAACAAGATATTATAACCACACTTGTTCATTCAGAAACCCGAAGCATAGAAATAGCACTGAACTAAGTAAATACATGTGGCACTTAAAGGATTCTAACGTCAATTATTCTACTGAATGGAAAATAATCAAACAATGCAGGCCCTACTCAGCAAAACCAAACGGTGTAATCTTTGCTTGTACGAGAAATTTATTATAATTTATCATCCAGAATTAAGCTCACTGAACTCCAGAACTGAACTAATATCTACATGCAGACACAGAAACAATATATGTGTGCGTGTATATATATATATATATATATATACAGGCGTATGTATGTAACATTTTCTTAATTTCTAATCCGACATTGATATAAAATTAAATTTTTGTCAATTGCCTGTAATGCTATGACGTTGTTTACACTAGGAAATCAACGATCTTTTTTTTCCGCTAGAATTACCTAGTTTTCAGGCCGCAGCTCAATCAATGGAGGGCCAGTATTTGTTTGGATATGCTACAGAAAAGCTTGCTACGGAGACGTATGTACAAATTCTCATGCTGCAGTTGAACTAAATCTTAAAAGTTAATTATGAGATTACAATTTTACTTCACATCGACTTCCTTGCTGAGCATCACAAAATGAACGTTGCTATTAATTCGATTGGCCCTGCTTAATAATTGCTGGGGGTAACCTGATTTGCAATTTCTGCTGTAGTTAGTACGGGGCAATTGAAATTAAATTTTATTGATTTATGCTCCAATTGTAAATATCCCTCAGATCGTCAATTTTTTTAAATTGATGACAGGTAAATGTTTGTTGATTATTATTATGGTAATATATTATAAAGTTTGTTAACCCTTTCTTGTCCGAGACGTCTTCCCTTGGCGAGTATAATCGTCTAGCGTTAGCCTGAGTAAAATTAAAAAGTCGGGTATGAACCGGAAACGGTTAATTAATAAATTACTTTGCCTGACAAAATGTCGAACAGAATGAAGTCTGATTTTTTAGGAGCTGAGTTTGTTTTTTTGGGTGTGTGTGTGTTTGTTTTGTTCTTTTATTTTTTTTGTGGGGGGGGGGGGATTTTTTTTTTCATATTAACTAATGTGTACGCTTGTTCGCCTTGTTATAGTTCTTCAAGATTTGGTGTCAGCCTGCCTAGTGTAGTCTTGACAAAAAGGAACGATCCATTACAAAGCAGCGTCGTGTTTCAAGGAGATTTCACTGAGGAAACCATTGTGAATTTTGTCAAATATTCCAGTCTTCCTCTTTATGTAAGTTGTCAAGCTAATTGAGATGGAAAATAACAAACTATTATTACGTATTCTTGATAACTATACGTAATCATATCAGTAGGCGTGCGATAGTGAAATTTGGTAGACTGACTGTCATGTTGTGATATTGTGAAGTTGACTGAATGGCTTTAGTGACGTAAGGAAGACCTAGCGTGATGATACGAACTTGGTAGTAATAGTGGTAGACTGGGTGTAATGTTATAAGGATAGCTGTGATGATATATAGCTGTAGTGGTATGAAGCTGGCTTTTGATAATGTGACGATTTGAAGCATGCTGTTATGATGTGAGACTAGCTGTATTGACATGAGACCGGCCGTAACAATATTTGGCTGGCTAGCGGTCTTAGTTTAGCGGTTGTACGAGGTTGTTTGTAATGACACGAAGTTGGCTGTTATGACATGAGGTTGGCTGTTATGACATGAGGTTGGCTGTTATGACATGAGGTTGGCTGTAATGACATGAGGTTATGATCGTAGCTGTAATGATGTGCGTTAAATCAATATTTCTGATGAAGGAAAATTTCGAGTGTCTGAATATTACAATTTTAAGACCCAACCGGGAACTGATGCAAAAAATGCAACTTTAGGCCATTCGGCTGTGAATCGAACCCGCGACCTCTCGAATCTAGCGCGATTCCCTATTAAGGAATCGCGCCTACGGAGGCCGTTGACGAGAGCATAGTCGCGAGTTCAGTATAATATTCAGACTCTCAAAATTTTTCTTCATCAGAAATATGGACTTAACTGTTAGCAATCAAGTGTAAATGCCACAATATTCCATTTAATGGTATGGGGCTGACTGTAACAAGTTTGACTGTGATGATATGAAGCTGGCTGTAATGCTATGAAACTGGCTGTAATGATATATCGTTGACTGTAATCATGTTAGGCTGGCTATAGTGGTACAAGACTGGAGGCAGTACGAGACTGTCTGTTGTGAATGATTAGAAGTAGGCGGCTCTTGGCTGGGTATTGACGGAATAAATTAGCATGGTATGACATATTTTCTTTAACCATGCTGAACAAAACATGAATCACGTGAGATCCTTTATTTGGCTTGTGACAAGAGGTAGATTGGGGCAGATATTTCGCTTTATCGGAGAAATCTTAAGGAGCAGATCTGTGATGGATAATGTGGAATTGCTTTCTTGAGAAGCAGGTCTGTTGTGAAAGTCATGAAAAGAACTATTACAGTTACTGGTTTCATACAGTCGTCATAGCAAAATAAGTATTGTATGTTAGAATAGTCATAGCAAAATAAGTGTTGTATTTTGTAAATTCATGCCTGTTTAGACCTGTTTTTGGCATAAATGTTGCCACCGTTAACAATCTCTACTCCTTTAATCGATCAATTCCAATTCTTTCGATCGTATGCTTGCCAACGAATCCACTGAAAAGCTAGTTGTCAAAAAGGTTTACACTTGTCCAGTACAAGATTCACCTTGAGTGTAATTACAAAGATTAGATTTCCATGTTTTTCTTTGCAGGGAGAATTGACGCCTTTGAACTTCCCAATTTACTACAGTAGAGGACTACCTTTTCTTATTGCATTCAAGGAGAAAAACAACGTCGTAATTGACTCAGTTATTTCCAATGTGGTTAAATCTGGTGAAATGGGAGGAGTTAGCTTTTGCTGGTTGGATGTGTAGGTATTAATTTAAAGGGATTTTTAGCATTGGCATTTTTGGTACAAAATATTTTTAGCATGAATTGTTTAATTAACTGAGATCGCACAAGTCAAGTTATTAAGAAAATTTCCACAAGCGTAAAAAGATGTTATCTAGTGACGTTTGAATAAAAATGCTAGCAATCATGGACACAACGAAAACAACCAACAACGTTTTAAGCCTTTTTTTCAGTTGGATAATCCAGCCATTTACCACAACTGGCAAAACCCCCCTTTTGGTGTGACGGAACCAGATGAATTCCGACGAGTTCTGCTGCTTGCAACGACACTCGTCAATCGTAAAATCATTCTACGATCACCAATCAAACGTTTTAGTGTAAATTGTACTAACAAGCTATGATTATTTAGTACTCTGATAAGTAATTACCGGTAAAATGTTCGTCGACTGGGATATTTATATATTTAATCCCATCTTCCGTCGCCTTTCTTGATTTCAAAGACACAATTGCAGGTCTTAGAGTGACCTTTAGTAAAAAGTTCAGAAGGAGAAACTAAAATACATAGTATTCATAAATGGTCGCCAATTAAATGTTCTTTCTTGTGCATTTGAATTAGTCTATTAAGCCTTGTTCTTATGTCTAAATTCTTTTGTATTATATGACAAGAGAGCGAAGTTCGAAAGGCTGATTTAAGTGCACTTAAGAGAATACTGAATGGTTAGCGGCCATTAACATGGTTGGTTATTGACACACAAAATTGTTTACTCAATAAATCTACAAGATTGCAAAATTACAAAAATATTTCAGACCATCTGAGTCTTGGTAGCTTAATGGTTAGAGCGTCTCACCGGTCATCAGAAGGTTGCGGGTTCTATCTCCATCTGGAGTTCAGAAATTGTTTTTCTGAGGATAGAGCTTGGCGAACGTTCATCTATCATTCAAGGTACCTCCAAGCTCCCCATTTCCAAAATATATATCTTATTTCAACTCTTACTGTAATTAATTGAAGTACTAAGATTTTCGGATTATTTGATTACCTTTCTACTTTGCTTTCCTGCGTAGACTCCTCCTTCAGCGTTCCTCAGTTGATCTTGTTCAAAACTGCATATGATCACTGGAACAAAAACTTCCGATTAATTTGACGTTTTTACGATCGCGTGTTCGAGTAGAGGGTCGTCATCCCTCCACGAACTCTTCCGCAAGTTTCAGCTTCGAATTGGCACTAGACTTCCAGAGGTCCATGATTTTAGCTGGGAAATAGAGGATACACTTAATGAACTTTAGGCCGTGGGTAGCGCTGAGCCTATTTAAAGCTAAGTACACTTTTCTAACGGCTTTGCAGTTCAGTGAAAGTTAACCGTGATATTTTGGAAGCGTACACTGAAAGAAAGCAAGAAGACGGAAAAGTCCTTTATACCCTTGTACTTGTGAATCACAAAAAGGTTTGTGTATTTTCATCGTGCTTTAACGAAATTTAGCGAGATAGATAGATACCTTAACAAACAAACAGATGGACAGACAGACCGACAGGCGAATCTACAGACGGAAGGACAGACAGGCGTACAGATGTGTTGATGGGTGGACTATTAGGGTAGACAGGTAGATAGCTAGACAGATAGAAAGATAAATAATTTTATTTGTTCATTTATTTTATAAGAAATACATAAATATGTAATTTATTTATTAAGATTTATCGGGGTTGTTAAATACAGTTAGTGTGAGCGTTGACTAAGGCAAATTTAGCCCTAAATAAATTGAGAATAAATACTTTTACGAAAACGAAACTAAATGTTTCCCAGACGGGAATCGAACCCGTAACCTTCTGATTGCCGGTGAGATGCTCTAACCATTGAGCTACATTGACTCAGATGGTGAGCGAAGGTTACATCTATTTACTGGTTCGTATTGATGGTAAACATATGTACTGCCAATCTGCAAGTCTCGATATGTTTCTTATGAATAGTGTTAATGTTGATTAACACTATACATAAGAAACATATCGAGACTTGCAGATTGGCAGTCCATATGTAACCTTCGCTTACCATCTGAGTCAATGTAGCTCAATGGTTAGAGCATCTCACCGGCAATCAGAAAGTTACGGGTTCGATTCCCGTCAGGGACTCAGAACGTTTTTCTGAGTAAAATAGCTTGAGAACGCGCATGAAATCATATATATATATCTACCAAACTACCACAACTACATCGTTGATTAAATGTTTCCCGACTGAAAATATTTTTGTATCAAAAAATTACCGTTCAACCTTTAAATCAAATTTATCTCATAACGGCATGTTGATCCCCCATTTCTTAAAACATTTCTTTACGTTTAGGCAATGGGTAGATTTAAAATTCTTAGTGCTAATTTTTTACAGTGAATATCATGTCGTCTTACTTTTGATAATAACTGGAAGCGGTTTTGAAACGTCACTATTACCTTAGATACAGCTGGAACGCGTATTTGATGCCATAAGCGTTTCCACTTTACACTTACGGTATTTCCACTGTTTAGCTCTCGTTTTAATAAGCCCCCACTTCTGGAGCAGAGAAAAAAATAAGCCCCCATCCCTGATGGCGGTAGTTTTATTTATTTAAAAGCAGATATATTTCAATATGGAATTATAAGCACTAAGCGACAACGTTGTATGAAGAAACATGTTCATTTAGTTCAAAGTTGGTATGTTTAAGTGTCAATGTAATCTATTTTATATTATTATGAGTTAATATATTTGTTTATTTATGTAATTATAAATTTCTAAAGAACAAAAAAACTTTAAGCTCCCAATCTCTACTTAGCCTCCCCTTTTATGAATCCCCCTGTTCAGAAACGCTGAAATGAAAAAATAAGCCCCCCACGAGGCTAAATAGAAGAAATCGGTAGGTTCATTTCTACCCAAAAATATTCATGTTTTTCAATATGAAACTTGCGTTCATCCATTTTTGCGAAACATTATCGAGACACCTTTAAATAATCGAATTAATGAATTATTATATACTAAACTAGATTTTGTTTCCTTTATCGTTACAGAGTAAAACATATACTTACCATGAGAAACTTGAAGCTGACCTACTGGTTTCCTGGATCAAACGTTGCTTGTCTGAAGTAGAAGATTTTACAGGTATGTTGTTATAAGGGATTTTAACCAGCACAAAACTTTGCTCCATCAAACAACTTTTATTCGAAATCGAGGTAGATTCGAAATCGAAATTGAAACCAACTCGAAATCTGGTTTAACACTTAAAAGACGTTTGGCAAAGCCCAGTTATCGGTGTGAATTGGCCATGAAGGCCAATTAAGGTTGCCAGGTGCATGCATTTTTAGCTTTATTTACTTTGGTTGTTCGTTCGTTCGTTCATTATTTATTTATTTATTTATTTATTTATTTATTTATTTATTTATTTACTTATTTATTTATTTATTCATTCATTCATTTATTTATGTATTTATTTATTTACTTGTTTATTTATTTTATGACTAGAACAGTAAGTTATCGCTTTCTTACACAACACGGAAGGTTCATTTGTTTGCACCAAGTGATTTGAATTATAGGTACCATGTGGTATGAAAATGTGAGTATACCACGCCAATGCAAACGTCCGCACTGACTAGACGAGTTCAATTTCTCAAGTTTCCAAAAAAGCGTCAGAGATGTCACTAATCTGTTTCAAAGGAAGTAGTTCCCGAGCTATTCGCTTCAAAACCAGAATTTAATAGGTGAAGACAAGATTTGTTCGGAATTCTAACCGTTACAGCTATTCCCCACAAATGTTCCAATGTTTTCTCGGTAACGGGCTGTTTACACCAGCGATTTTATGCCTCGCGATTGACATCTTGGCGTATGTATTAAACTGTCGAGAGTATCGAGGACAAACTGTGGCGAATCATAAGCAGATATCTTGTTGAATCGCACGTGTAAACGTGGCCTAAAGTTTCCACGGTCCGCATCGTCACGTGGTGCATTTTTATGTGACAAAATACAATGTGACGTTGAATCCTGGATTGACAATTTGCCTGTCCACTGATTTCAGAAATTAATTTACATTTGGTCATACACGTCGCAACATTAAAATATTACGGGACTCTAAAATTTAGATGTTCCAAAATTTCAGACATCAGAAGTTCGTATTCAATAAGCTCAGACATTAAAACTGAATACATGACAGATTGCACCTTTGAGTTAAACGACTTCAACGAATTGGATTTTGTTTCACGTCGTATAACAGGCAATCAAATTCTCCAGGGCAACTTAAATAAATCAACTGAGATTGTCCGCTGGTTGTAACGTCAAGTCCTGTTCATTAGCTCTTTCAAATGAACTGTATGTAAAATGTTTATAGTGGAGAGTTTCAAAGCCATCTTGTTTACCTCCTCGTTATTCTTGCTTTTTAACAGGAGAACTCAAATTCGCCGAGTGGAAGCCTCGTCTTGAGGGATACGACTTTCTTGCTAAAATGGAGGATGCTGAAGAGAATGATGATGCAAAAGATGGGAAAAATTCGGGCTCTTTGGACGAATCAGAAGCTGGTGATGAAAAGAAAGAAGGAGGTCATGATTCCTTGGCAAACCAAGAAGGACACCATCATAACGCAAGATTTCATGCTGCATTTCACGCAAAGAAACAGTTGAGACTTGACCAACGCAAGCGCATAGTCGAAAAACCGCCTCACGCTGTTCGTGATGCTCATACCGAATTGTAAACTTTGCACCCGCCATAAACATTGAGTTTTCAAACGTTATGTTCTTATTTTTCTTCAGTTGGGACACAATGGGGACTCAATACCTACTTTTTTAGGTATCTTAGGCGTTATTTGATCCCGAACTTTCTTTGTATGTTTGGCTTTAGACTTCTTGGTTCCTGAAACTAGATTTCGAGATACAGCGTAAAAGGCGAGAGATTATTTCGATTAAGTACTATCTCTACACAGCTGTGAAGTGAATCCCCATTTTGTTGTAACTGTTTAGCGAAGTATACTTCATTCGTGATAGTCCGTATTTAGATACCGTATCATCTATTTAATGCTCAAGAATGTCACTATGCATGTGTTCTTTGCCAAAGTAAAAGTCATTATACCAGTGCCGACAAACGTTTATTGTATCTATTAGTGCACCACTAGTGTTACATCAAAGGTGGTGTTTATATGGAAGCAAGCCAGCCCTCCTAGAAGGGATGGCTTTTTTGGCCGGGATCTCGCCTCCCTGTGAAGTTCCTTGTAAAATTTGTTTTCATTTACATAAGAGGAGGTCCAGCCGCACTTAGCGAGATCTCGCTATTGACTATCCGAGATCCTGTCTAGCAGGGCTGGAAATTCTCCATGTAAACACACTCAGAAGGGCTGGCCCTCCTACAACTCATGCGCCCTAGATCCAGCCCTGCTAGAAGAGCCAGAAATTTCCCATGTAAAAGCGAGGTAAAATCAGCCCTCTTACTAGGGCTAGTCCTACCAAGAGGGCTGGCTCGCCTCCATATAAACACCCTATGTTCTGTTGACTAGACGTGTGTGTCGCCCTTTGCTACGACTTTCCCGCCGACTTCAACCACGATAGCAAGGATTTTATTCAAGGAAAAGAAGATTAACTTCTTAAGGCTAACTTCTGTGGATGATTGGTCGGGGAATCGCTTGGTGTCCGGTTGTTCTAAAGATGATCAGTGTTAACCCAGGATAACCAGTTAATCTGTTTTTTAGTTTCGTACATTTTCGTGGGCCAGCAAAACATGAACCGATGTTTCAAAGCATAAAAAACTATTCTGTAGAAAATTTTAACTTTCTTCAGCTCTGTACCCAGAGTTTGTCTGCACAATTTTTTCAAGACATACAGGATTAGGCGAACCTCTTTTCGAACAGCCAAGTATTGAAAGATTTTTAAGGTTTGCCCTAACGAACAAAACGGAAGATTGGGCGAGTCGCTACGAGGGTAAGCGGAGTGAGATTTGATTTTTCATTACCTGCACCGAATTACTAAATCACCGCCTGAAGTCCCACCACTATAGGCAACTGTTGAAAACTTGAGGACAAAATAGAAAAACAAATTGTACATTTGCAAATAAAAAATTGCTAGAATGTCTGGGCTACCGAGGGTAAACACAACTGCTATCAAGTATTTTTCCGGTCGAAATGGCGTTATTCATTTTTCTAGCCCAACACGGATATCTGGAAAAATTCTTTGAAATTGTGTAACGAAGTATTTCTTCCATTTTAAAACTTTTATCAAAATCTACGGTTATAAATTATGTATTAATACACATGCCTCGCGTTACGGATAAGAAACACTGCCAGGCCGTGGGAAAGTACCAAACGCTTTAGGTCACAATAGTGGTAGGGACGTTAAGCAAGCAAGGACGGTGACAGCGGTAATGAGGCAATCTATATTTTATCATTTAAAAGAACCCAAACCCTAACCCTCACCTTCACTCTCATCCTCAGCTTCACCCTCACCCTCACCTTCACCCTCATCCTCAGCTTCACCCTCACCCTCACCTTCACCCTCACCCTCACCTTCACCCTTACTCTCACCCTCGCCTTCACCCTCACCCTCACCCTCACCCTCACCCTCACCTTCACCCTCACCCTAACTCTATTGATTATTGACGTCGTAATTGATACTTGATATTTGTGTTTCGACATCCAGAATACTTCATAGTTTCTAAAAGGACTCCGTTAAGTGCGTTGAAGTCAACCTCAACCAACAACGTTCACCGCTTAAATAGCTAACGTCGTCCTGAATACGTTAAAACGTCCTGAGGGACGTTGTACTCAGAACAATGACGGCGTTGGGATTACTCTTGGGATAAAAAACTGTGTATTATCTTTTTTGGATAAAATAATCTACTGTGAGAAGGACGTCATCTTTAACGTTCCCGTCGTGTTTGCTGAAGGTCCGTGAAGCAGCAACAGTAGGAAGGCCGAACGACGAGTGCGTTACTTTGACAGTTGGTAATAATACAACCTCTTTCAAATAGAGCAACGAAAGTTTTCTGGTTAGCTAGCCCATGCATGCAATGGTGAAATTTAAGAGAGTTGGTCACCCGAGTTGGGATTCGAGTCAGGACTCGAGTTAAGATTCGTAACAACAAAGTAACACATTTGTTATCTAAAAATGTATATGATCGCTTTGTACCCGCGCACGTCTGGAGCTAACCCTAAACCCTAAACCCTCACCCACAACCTTAACCCTAACCCCACTCGATCCCGACTCGAGTCCTGACTCGGGTTCTTCCCGTCTTCAATTTAAGAGCTACTGCACCTTTAACAGCTTCAAAGAGGCGCCTTGGTCGCTTAGGCCCCTCTCCTGGTTACGAAATCAATGGATACGAAATATATTTTCTGGGTGCTTTACGAAATAACCTTAGGCATTTCACATTCTTTTGACGTCAACCTAGTCTCCGTACTCTATACAACATAAAATTAAAATGACGTCAGTCATGTGTCTGTTCTGTGAGAGGAAATGTAGTTTGTCCAGTCATAGCTTGCAAAGGTTGCTTATTATTTTAAAGAAATTATTTGAAATGAAATTAGGAATGACTGAAGTATAAATATTTTAAAATAAAATTCCAATATATGTATACAAAATTTAAAATCAAACTAAAAAGAAATGCTTTTGGAAAAAAAAAAAATTACCTATGTATACAACAACGTCTCCGAATAAGAACAAAATTTTATTGGTAAATCTACGTTCCGACTAAGATTTAATCGTAATCAGGAATGCTCATTGAAGACAAGGAACGTTTAATTCCATATAGAAAAATTTAAACAGTAGCAGAGGATCTGAAAGTCCTTTTAAGATTGGTTCCAGGCTCAGGTGTAGGTTGTACATGTGTACTTGTCCTATAGCTATGAAAGCAGCAACATTTTGGCCCATGGAGATATTCTGGAAATAAATTCTGACACCCAAAACATGAGATATACCTGTGCAATAGTTGTTTGGAGGTTAAAGTGATCCAGTTTAATAAACTAAAAGTATAATCGGAAGAACTACGTGGCAATATACGAATTGCAGTATTCTTGTAAGCGTTGAAATTCTGGACCCTTCCCAATCTTTCAGGATATCACAAATAATTAAGTGCATTAGATCAAGATTTATTGATAAATATTAATTATGTATTAACCGTGTGTGAGGTCTGTACAAACCAGCGACGTGGAGAGGGGGCGTCTGCTCACCGACCGACCCACAGACTCGTACTAAACAAGAATAGTTTTTGGAATCACCTAGGGAAGCGCAGATTTAATGGTGAATAAAAAAGAGGAAAAAAACAAAGTAAATCGACACATGGTTGACGTAGTGGCGCAACAAGGCATCTTGGGGCCCGAAGGATCGATTACTTGTTGGACCTTATCCAGGTCGATACTGATAATACGGAAGACGATTAGGTGGTAATTTGAAGATATAAGGTAAACAAAAGAAATTGATATTTACTATTATTCTTCAAAATGACGCCGGAGTCGGCTGATATCATTGAATTCGGTTCAACAATTATGTTGCTATTCTAACTACTTACTTGACCACAAAAGCAGCTCACAGTGCAGCTTTAAAACGTAAGGAATCGAATCACATTACACGATTTTACCTATAATGTTCAGGGGAGTTTAGGGAAGATTATCATGTGTGTTCATTTCTACTCTTTGGTAAATCTGTCCCACATAAATAGATCAATTGTTAAGGAGGTGGCAGATCAAACTTTTGTGTTAATGTAACGCTTCAATCGTGCTGCAAATTGAAAATAGTTTGAAGCGTTATTCCAGAAAATTCATTTCGTCATGACATGAAAATAATGACGTCACAAAATGCTCGGGGCCCCTGGGCTTTACCCACCCTACCCACGCAACAGGTTGCCGCAAGACTGCGACACTAAGCTGTCAGATTTCTCGAAAGGCGACTGGATTATTTAAAAAGTTGATATTTTTTAAAGAATCTTTGTCAACTTTAATAAATTTGGTAAGAGGTTTTAACTTTAGCTGGTTTCATAAGAACACCAATTCTTGTTTTCCTACAACGGGTTGAGTGAGTTGCACAGCCTTTCTGAGGTCAAAAATCAAAGAAAGTTCTGGTTTTGTGATACGTGTGGTTCATTAAACATTTCCTTTTGCCCTAATACCGTCCATAACCAGAAGTAACTCAGTACTTATGAACCGTTTTTTCTCTTTCTAACTTGACTCATTTTCCCGATATCGTAACCTTACCTACCTATACAGACGTCCACCCACCTCAACGTATGGATCATGACTGGATAACATTGTTGAAATCAACCTAACACGTCTGCTTCAAGCAGATTTGCCACTTGAATAGCCAATTCCTGAAACAGAAACAAGTGACAAAATCTCGTAGGATTTCTGGCTGCCGTTTGTTTAAGATAGGGGAAAGCGATTAATTTGTATTTCTATTCGTATGATTCTTCTTTTATTTCTCTCTGAAGTGATGTTACACATTTTATACTAAAGTTCAGGCTAACGTGCCAAGAATTCCATGCATTTGCCCATTGTCCCAAAAACGCTGCATTAGATGATTCTATCACAGCTCATCTATCAATTGAACCACCATACAATTGCAACCTTCGTCGTTCCCTAACAGTCTCGGGAAGCGAATGTTTAGAACAGTGTAACTCAACGGGGGCGCGTCATAGCACTGTCCCCCAGTTTGTCTTAACAGATCGTCAGAGAAGGGGGCGATGGAAGCAAGACAGCAGAGGGAGGTGAGTTTGGAAGCAAATAGTAGACGTTTATTAGTCATTTACCACGCAGCATTTTTACGTTTCTTGTAGTCATTTGTTGTCGGTAATTCAGTTCGGCATTGCTCTGGGGTTGGGCACTGGCGCACAGAGCCACAAAGCACAGAACTGGGTCTGAGTGTTCTCCGTAAGGGGCGGTAAGAGGTTTCAGGTTGAGAACCGTTGTATTAGACCACCTCAACGGCCACAGAAAGGTTACAGGTTCCATTTTCTCCTGACGATCTAACACTTTTAAGAAACGCTCTTAAATATCCTTTGGACGGGACTTTTTTCACCGATTTTGAACACTTTCTTAACCGTTCCCAGAGATTACTACTGAGGTTTCCAAAAGGTCCAAGGGAACAGAAAGATTCATTATTTCCAAGGGTGACCATCTGAGTTGGCACAAAACTTACTTAACTCGTAATTCGAGGCTGAGGCTGCGTTACTAAAGGCACCTTTAACGATTGCCAAGACTTTCATTTCGGCCTTCAGCTGTGACTGCCATTAAATGTAATCCAAATTAGCATACATCCCGAGGGTGAACCGAGTCTTAGCATGATCTTGGTTCCTTTCTCGGAATACCCTGCATTATTATATCGGTGAAGTTTCGCTGGAGGTAATACTGACTGCCATTGGTTGAATTGTAGTCACGTGGCCTCATCTAAATCTTATTTCATGATTGGCGATGTTTTCTTTCTTGTTCATAATCCTGTATTTAACTTACATACCTATTAAATAATCTAATGTATAAAAGCCCCGGAAGGGAATTTGATATTCCGCAGATGAATTAAATAAAATTTCGTATTATAACCTCAAGGGATGTATATGTATGCATTCCTGGAAAATAATATACATCCCTTGAATTTATAATTCGAAACCTTTAATTTACTGAAATCACTTCGACTAACTCACTAATTCCTCTATACACAACTTATGATTTTAACGTTACACACAGCATCTGTAACAATCCCAACATTTTCCCTGGCGTAAAGCCTCCGTTCTCAGGCTCTCACTCTTACCTAAATGTATACCGTACATGTGGGTAGCAATTTTTAAATTGTTGCCGCACTGAGTACATGTGATCACGGCGTGTCAGATAAATTTCGGTGATGAATAGGGCAAGGTCCAGTGGCAGATAAATCTACGAAGACACAAATGGGGCCTAAGTTAAGGGAAAATACTCCACAAATACACTAAAGGCTAAAAAATGCGACGTTTTTTAGTATTTTGAATAGAAGTTTCAGCAGAATCCCACTGCAAAAAAATTATCAAAGTCCAGATTAATTCGTTTTCTTTTTTTTGTCTCCGTGGTTATGAAACAAAACACGATGTCTTGTCCCTCGGAAAACAGTAGGTTTTGTTTTCCCTCTACTCTGGACGTTTTCCTGGACTTTATCAAACCTCTCGGGAAAACAAAACTGTTTCCCTCGGGACCAGACATTACGTGTATACTATTCATCTCCGCTTCAGTGCGTTACTAAAATTTCAATACACCTTGTCATGTTTTCGATATAATTCACTGGACATGAATTATATCCCGAATTACTTTGCACTTAAAACTTCAAAAACTCGCTTATGTCGAGTGAAACAAAAACTGGTATAATTGAAGACTGTGAATTTCCGCACGTTTTACTTTTATTTTGCTGGTTAACCGCGTTCTCGAAAGCTATTTCGGCCGCAGTTGGGAAAATTAATGCCACATAAGCCGTCTGTTAGGATTGATTTCCTAAAGGCAGAATTTTCCGTGCGGACAAAATTTTCTCTATGCTTCGTGAGCTTCCAACTGGATCTGATGGAAAGAAAACAAAGAATTTTGTACGCGCGGGAAACTCCGCCTAGTGGAAATCAGGCTTTATGAGCGAAGAACTTTTCTAACCAATAATTTAGAGAAAGTTTATTTAAAATGTCTTCGAATTGTCAAGTACGAGAATGCGCCATGACAAATCTTACACAACGAAAAGCTTCGGTCAACTTACATATCAACTTGGATCAATGTCAGTAAATTCTAGGAAACAGTTCAAGGAAATCGGGCAAAAACTCTTCCAAATGTCCTTTCTAGTCATCACCGATGCTCATTTTAAGAAAACATTCAAAAAGCAATAGCACGAAAGAAATCATAAAATTCACCGCCACTGAGCATTCTTTCGCATCACCAACAAAATTACCCTAATCTATGTCGACAAGATTCTAAAAACGTCAGTTTAACATTGCACGACTTTTTGCGTGTAGAAACCTAAAATCCAGGAGTTTGCAGAAATTCCAGAAGGCGTACGAACCCGTTACAACCCCGTTACAACCCCACTCAAAATCCCTTTTGTAGTCGTACAGCAAAAACCTAAACAAAAAACTTCACAAAATTAACAAATATTTCACGCACTGAGCTGATGTAGTTTAGAGCACAGTAATATTCTCACTTAAACTCTTCGGCCAAACTTTCAAAGGCACTATTTCAATTATATACATAAAGTTTGCCATCTCTGACTGGGACTACAAAAATTTTCCCTCAATGGCCGTTCGCCGTTCAAAGCAACTGCAAGTACTACCTGTTTTCCGGTCACTGGAAAAATGTCAAATGTGAGGCAAAACTAAAAATAAATAAATTTCATGCTATTTGTTTAAAAAAAGACGAAATTCTTATAATCACTATCCTATTACTAACATTAAAATTTCGTTAATTTATTTCAGTTTATTCTATTGAAAGAACAAACAAGCTGCGCCTGAACTATCGCGAGATTCTGCGATTGAGCTGCGTCTGACACCGTTGTCCCTGGAAGTCATCGCATTTGCTAAGCGTAGATTATTCACTTGACCTCTTCAGTTCCAAATTAGGTCTTCACTTCAACAATGGCGGAGAACTGTACGGGAGCATCAGTTTCACAGCATATCAGCAGCAACAGGAAGCCGTCACTTTGCGACGCAGCATAGCTGTGATCTTGAGAAGAACAAGCTGCAACGAACTACTTTAGTAAAGAATTGGTGTTGCCAAATCAATTAAGCAACTGCTTAATTGCCTTCTAGATGGGTTCAACTGGTTAACAAAGATGACTCAAAAGTAAGATGTCATTGCGTTGTTCCTCGATGGCTCATAAGAGAGCTGATGGCCATTTCGCTAGGTTTATCTACTTTCAAACTCCAGATCACAACCACAGAAATATCCCTCAACATCTTGCGTCGCCATTTTAACTCAGTTACTCACAACTGGACTCGGCTGGACGCAGACATCCACCATCGGGGATTCCGTTTGACTCACATCGCGTTTCATTCGCAAACCTTTCGAATGACCGATCTTTGGTTCTGCATACGCAGCCTTGCCGTGCATCCCAGAGATTTCGTGACTAGACCTTGTCGATACCTGTTCAGAATGTGCGCCCGTTTGGTCGACGGCCATAGAATTCGAACTGGTAGAGTAATCTGGTAAGTTTTCAGATACTATGGGACGCTCGCTACCACTGTTTCCGCCTAGTTTCGATTTTTCCTTGCTTCGCGTGGATTCGTTCCCGTGAGATGTTCTATGCGAAGAATTCTTCGCGTTTACTAATATGGAGGATTCGCTACCGCGGCTGGTCGATTTAGTTGTAGTCCGTGGAACACTGCTAGGGGTATCCATTGTTTGTGAGCCTATTATACTATTGCTCCACGTGGCGTTTGTCCTTCCTGAAGGACTGTCGCAGTCCATAGCAGAGCCTCGACTAGGATCATCGCTCCTAGTTGTATTACTACTGCTTGTAAAGACACCGGAACTTGATGCCGTAGCACCATAGGAACCCGGAATTCTTGCATTGGGGTTTCCTATCGTGGGTGATGTAGTCGGAGAATTTAACGTATTTGTGCCTTCATCGGCAGTTCTTTTAAAAAAGCAATGCTGCAAGGCATCGTACGGTTTAATCCGCGATTTCGGATCGTACTCTAACATTTGTAGCATTAAGTCGTTGAATTTTAAGTAATCCTGATAGGTGTGGCCTTGGTCACCCGCACGACGTCCGCCTGGTCCACCCGAATCACACCCAAGTATGTTGTGCAACTTTCGAGAAGCAGGTGGAGCATATTCCTGGCGCAAGAAAACAAAAAACATAAATAAATAAAATGAGAAAAATAATTTCTCGCGATCAGAAGTAAAAAACAAAAAATCGACGCGGGAAATATAAAGCCCCCGAGGACTCGGGTTGTCTATCTGATTAAAATTACTGCACTAATATAAGAAACAAGGAAGGGAATGTCACGTATACACCTTTAGCAATGACTGCTTAGTGTATTAATGGAAGGGGAGATTGAGTCGCTGCCCTTGATGAACAGTAGCAACCGATTTGTTAAACTTTGATTTTTTCTCACTATTTCTTGAGGAGTTTAAACGGCAGACGCAGACTGGGAAAGATTTACACCCACCAGTTAATTTCAAAACTTTACTTGGGGAATTGATTGAAGACTGAACTAGTGAACTCTATAGCAAAAAAAGAGCTATTCTGTTTTGTTTGTGTGTTTTTTGTTTGTTCGTATGTTTTCAAATGGTTTCTCAACCTCTGTTTTTCTGTTTGTTTGTTTGTCTTTTTCTTATTTATGGCAAGTACCTTGAACTAGACACATCACCGACTTAGGCACAGAGGCAGTAATCAAACCTACGACAAATGTAATTACCGAACTTTAGTCAACAACTTCACTGTTAAACTTTTAGTGAACCAAATCCGAGTCTTTATTGTAAATGGTACCATTCAGTTTCATTTATATATAAAGAATATGATGGTCTGACCATGACTGTAATAAAGTCGAAATATCACCATTCACGATGTTGTCATGATTTAACTCAGATGTTGAGTTTTCAAGAGTTTTTTAAAGTTATCTGTGTTACAAGGCGTGCCAAAAATCCCTTCAGATCAGCAACCTTAGGGATTTTATTCGAGGCTTTGAGAAAGCCTGACTGACTTTAGTTCGATAGTTTGGGGTGACCGTTCAAACAAATTAAAAGATATTAAAGGCGGGTTCAAGGGCGGCTGGAGTTATATGGAAATACAAAGTTAAATCGTACATGAAGTGCTAACTGCGCTTGAATATGTCGTGCATTTTTTTTATGCTTGTGTCACTAGTGAGAACCAATGGTCTCATAATATCCGTGGCCCAAGAATGGAACTTGTGTGTACTTGCATGATTCAACGACTTCAGACGAAAAGGCATTTTACAACAACGGTAAGTCCCACTAAAAAAATCCAGATCCACCTCTGAGGAACAGTTACAATAGGCCTCGTGATTTCCAGCGATAAACATGATGTACCTAGCGAATTTTCTGTATCTACACTTCCGCAATCCTGGCCAAAAATATCGAGATAACACTTATGAGTACACTGTTAACCCAACCCACTCCCACGCGTCCCCTTTCAATGTTGCGAGTTTTTGGTCAATTTTTCGCTTTGCGTAAGAGACAGCAAACATCATCTGACACGGTGGAATGAAGCAACATTGATTCAGGGGAGTGGGGAGGGGAGTGGGGAGGGGAGGGGAGTGGGGAGGGGAGGGGAGGGGAGAGGAAGGAGAATGAGCGATCGATCGATAACTCCTCTTTCGTCTTTGATACGATTAGGAGAGAGTCAACTGCTATGCTGTCCCAGGAACTTTTGGCCAGGGTTGCCGTATTATCCGTTGAGACTGTCATATTCTGATCTCGCATATTTAAGTAAAGAAGTAAGCAAGCAAGCAAGCAGGTAAATAAATAAACAAACAAGTTAGTAAATAAGTACAGGTAATAAATAAAGTAAGTAATAAAAAGCACATGTCTCTAGGCTAAATTAATAGTCATAACAAAAAAGCACGTTTAAACATTGTTTTGCAAAACTTCGCTGGATTTTTAGCCGCAATGTCAAGTCTAATGACAAAAGTTTAAATTGTAATGTAAAAGTCGGTTCATCAAGCGAAGTTTTAGGCTGGTTAACCGCCAAAATGCGCAAGGCAAGCGCCAGTTTTGTTTTCAACCAGTTTAGTTCTGTCTTAGCTGGACACTGGCCGAATTGCCCCCTCAGGGAAATCAAAATTGTCCCTCAACAAGAGTTTCGTGACGATATACCAAATCATGCAGAAATATGGAAGGGGGGGATAAAATGCCCTTATCCTGCAATCATTAACTCCAATAATAAGCCAAGCCCAGATGGGATTAATAGAACTAGTTTTTAAAAATCAGATGAACTTTGGCGTGTACAGGTACAATACTATGTACAAAACACTGCAAAGGAAATGTCACAAAAATTATAATCGATTCCTCGTGTTTTATGCATAATCCAATGTTAAGAGAAAAAGTACAGCGCACAATTCACTGATGGCGATTTTGAAAGACAGCATATCCATCCCCGTAACTGTATTCAGCAGAGCGTCACAGAGGTATCTTTATAATAAACTACAGGGGACCAAAAATCCTGGAAAGAAGGGGTAGGAATGTCTGGTAGAAGGTTTCAAAATATAAAAAAAATCTTCTGCGGCTGTTTTTAAGATAAATTAAATAAATAGTTTCACCAAAATCAAGTGAATTTCAAACGCAAACATTTAACTGATTTGTAACCTGTTCACACGGTGTAAAATTATTGGGATCTAGTTCGTGTCTCGATATGAATCGAGTCGATGCTGATCCGGAGGTAGATTGCAAACGCCATTGAAACTGATTGTGTACATAGCTATGGGACTACAACTTTCAAACACGGTCATGCAACTTATTCTACATATAATCAACCTCAATCAAAAGCAAATGCTTTTCTCTAAGTTAAGACCACTTAAAATACTTATTTTTAACTGAGACTTATATGGAACAGCAATCACTCTTGGCAATTCATAATTCTCCTTTCTTATGTTTTGGTTAAGATATAGACAGAATATTTGCCTGATATAAGAATTGGAATTCTACCTATAGTCATAGTTCAGAGGCGGATTAAGAGGAGCGCCAAAGGGGACGCGGCCCTCCCTTTTCTCTGGGAACTAAAAGGAAAATACCATTTTTATGATCAAAAATGTCGTTATAGTTTAACTAGTGAACGTTGAAAACTCATAATTTCTGCAGAGAAATTAATCCTTGTGATGTAACAGCACTTCATCAACTGTGCAATAAAAAAGGACTCTTCAAATCGCCTGTCCAAAACCCGTACAGCTTGGTTCATCAAACTTCAGCACCAAATAGAAAAGGTTTGAAAGTTGTGTATTGTTGAAAATATGACGATCAGCAACACACGTTTCGAACAAAAGCCCTACCTTAGATTGTCAAGTGAAGTGAAACACAGACTACATGAGATTTTTATATGGAAGAAATTAATGTGACAGAAGTTGTCCAATCATAAAATGTCTGCTCGGCGTTACCCGTCTTCATATTTTTGAAATTACACAACTTTTAAACACTTTCTATTTCGGTAAAAAGTAAGTACGAAACATCCTGTTTTATATTACTGTGAGATTTTAACCGAGCCTACTATCAAGTGAATTAACGGACTATCAGTAAGAATCCTGAACGTTTTTAATTCATAGTTAATTCAAAGTGCTGCGAAATCAAACACCAGAATATAAAGAGGGAAGGTTGGACCAGAAAGCCAATTTTCTAGTATGGAGTTGGATCACACTCAAATTCAAGTCTTTTAGGAAGGGTCGTTAGATTTTAAAAATTGAAAAAAGATCAAACTTTATCTTCCCCTCTCCACAAATAATGACCTGATACTTATAGGATGCGAAACATGCGCACAATCTAAACAGCCTAACTACCATTTGCAAATCACATTTAGCATACTAACTTTCTTCACTTTGCCGTCTTTACTGGTCTTTCTAGGTATGTAACTGCCATCAGAGAGCCGATCAAAATACACCCTTGCCTTGGGAGCATTGTCCAGCATCTGACGTGGAGGAATCCCAAGTACTTCCACAATTTTTTGCATTTGATCAAACTAAATAGTTCGGAAAATTAAATGTAAGATGAAACAAAATTTTACAGCTGCAAAACCTAAATTAAAATACTATCAATCAAAGGTATTTGGAAGTGGCTTTCCGCGGATTCTATTTGCTTTCAATAACTGCTTTTTCTGGCTAAAGGAGACTTCCCATAGTTTTGCTTACTGGATTATTTTAAAGCGTTTAAGTCTACAAGGTGTTGGTATGGCAACGTGGAGACAACTTGTAAGGCTTTGGGAAAACGAGGAACAATGTTAAGGAAACATATTTTCCCTGTATTGTTTCTCGATCAAGGCTGAGCGAGGAAGCATTTACGAACGGTGGAAATCAGGCATCTCCCCTTTAGGACTTCGAAAGATTGACTCGTATGGCCCAGGGCAGTGGGAAACAATGTTTCTCTGGTGGGCAAATTAAGAAACAATGTTTCGAAAACGAAAATCGAGAAAAAACAATTTTTTCGCTTCCGCAAAAATGGTTCCACGAGTGGGCAAACGGAGAAACACTCAAGGAAACATCGAAAACCTCAAATGCTTCCACGACATTTCCTCGTTTGCCTAGTGCCTCACAGACTTATAATACGCTTACGACCCAGTGTAACTCCCAACTGAAGCCAGTGACCCATCCTTTTTTCACCTATCAATTCAGCGGCACATCCAGCCAAGCATTAAACAAACTGTACTGAACAGTAAGTGTGTGATTGAAAGTTGTGACCCATATATCAACTTGGCAGGACAATCATCAATTGTTACAAAAGGTTAACAAAAATTCTGTACGGTAACTGTCGTTTAATTTGAAATTTTTGTTCCAAGGTTGTAATATTTCAAAATTTCCACACTTTTAAATTTGAAAAATGCAAAGATTTCTTTGACGAAAATGGAAAAAATGTAATAAGTAACCAGGGCAACGTGTGAAAAATGCTTCATCAATTCACTGCTTTCGCCTAATGAGAATGTATCACACACACACCCCATTGACTGCCTATGTCATGCTCCTCAGTGATTGGCCGAAACCGATTGGGGGGCAAAACAAACCATTACGCATCCAAAACAACACACTCGATCGCCAGTATATCGCTAAAGAAACTAGTAATTTTAAAAGTAGTAAACTTTGCTAATTAAAATGGTACATAGCTGCGCTGATACCTTTTGCACTAATCGCTTAAAACCAGGGTCGGGTATTAGATTTTATCGTTTACCACTCGGTAAGCCGAAGTTACTACAGAGATGGCTCGAGCGAATTCGATGCGAAAGTGTACCGCTCAATAAGAACTCCCGGGTGTGTAGCGCGCACTCAGTTAGAAATTCATAAAAGGTTTATCTTCTGAGGGTGTGCCAAGCATCTTCGCTCGGTCCACGCAAACAACGCCGAGACCTACAAAGTACAAAGTATTCATCTATCTTAATATATATCCAAGCTCTCAAATTTCTAAAATCATATCTGAGCCATCGTGAACTACTTAAGAGCAGTCACAGCCAGTGGGTCACTTTTTAACTCCATTATGCTAAAGATATACCTACTCTCTTCATGATCCCGTCGCCTGCTTTGCTTGATCCCCGTCAATTATATTTTTGCTTACAAATGTTTTGCCCCCTAAACGTATTTAGCCAATCTCAGAAGAGCATGACGTAAGCGGTCAATAGGCGGTGATACATCCTCATTAAACCAGGAAAAACTACTAGATAAATAAAACAGCTTAACAACGATAAAGTGATCGCGAACGCAGAACTGAAAACCTCCTTAAGCTGAATTTAAACGACAATAAGCTTACCCAGTTTCGCCTCGGGAGAGCCCAGGGCGGATTTCGTGTAGGTTACGCCGAAGATCTTTGGCTGCCAAAAAGCGTGGGCGTACAGCAATATCTGGGCCTACTTCAATGTTGTCGTAGGATACGTATCGCCAGGGCAAAGCGACTGTAATTATCTAAGGTCGCATTTACAAGATAAAATTGTCTTATTATATTGGTCAGTCTGATGTGTCCGATTAATCCAACAATCTCCATGACATATTGCCACGCTGGCAAGCAATGAGTCAGCAGGAAGCATACGCCAAGATGAACAATCGCATGTGACAATCGTACCGAGTAAATGGGCCTTAACAGATTTGTTTTTGCCTTGTTTCCCCCTCTTCTGAGAGACCTTCGGACTCCAGAGCCGTCGACTTTAGGTTATTTTCCTGTTAGTCTGTTACTTCAAATCTTTTTGACAACGCTGAACTCGAAATATTATCAACACTTTGGTTACTTACCTCGTTCGCTCCACTGAATAACGGCTCCCCAGTGTGCATTTCAACCAGAATACACCCTAAACTCCACATATCAATTGCCATGTCGTAAGGCACTCCAAGGAGAACTTCGGGTGAACGATAAAAACGACTTTGAATATAATGGTAGATCTGGCAAAAAAAAACCCCCAAAACGGGGAGCACATATTATCACGAATGTTGATATATAATAACGAGCGGGTAAACCTGAGACTTCGATGACCACTGAAGTCATTCTGAATTTTTTCTTTTTTTTTTAATTATTTTCAACGTTTCGACTGTCTTGCAGTCATAGTTTCAATTATTTTTAGTCATCCTGAAGGCAGTCGAAAAGTTGAGAGTAAAAGAATAAAACGGATTATAATCCTCGGAGTCACCAATGTTTTGTACTCAGATAGGAGTGACTTCTTGGACTGCGACAAATTTTGACGAAATGTAACGTTAATCCTATCGCTAACCCCTACGCCTACCTATCTTTTATTTGCTCTTAAATGACCAAAGCATTCACACGTTCACCGCCGCCCCCAACTACGAGAGCTAGGCCACAACAAAACGAGTAAAGGCAAGCGAATTCATGGACTACCGGACAAGGTGCAATTTGCATTTCGCACAAACACATCTAAAAGGCATTTGCATAGGCCTTTAATAAGTCTGCCAGACATTAAACGTGTGAACAGGGACCTTTTGTTCTAACCATGTGCTTCAAAACATTTTTTAAGCAACTCGCTTTGTTTTTGCATCATTACATATTCAAATCTATCATTGAAAGCATAAGCTGAATATGTAAACATCGATAATAAGAAACTCTTTCGTGTATTTTTAGTCAACCAGAACGAAAATAGCGGGAAATGAAAAGTGAGAAGATAGCTGTTGATCATTTATTCAAACACAGCTCCATGAGTAAATATGCGGAGGTTAATAAACGAAGAAAGACGCTTCTCTCAGTTGTTCACCGAAATCACAATTTCGTAAAACCAATGTGATTCAGCAGTGTGAGGTCACACAATCTGTTTGAAATTGCTTAAAACACGCGAACTGTCTGGAACTGGACTGCCGGTATTCTTTAACACATTGCAAAATACAGTCTCAAATGTCGAAAACATCGAAACAAGCGAAGTTCTTTTCTCTGGCCACTGCTTGTTCGAAAGTTAACTGACCGGTAAAGTCGAAATGGGCAAACGAAGAGCGTCTTAAAAAATAAAAATGACCTTCAAAAACACTGCACCGTGTTGAGTATATTTCTATACCCAAAATAGCATTTGAAACCATTGGGTAATTTCTTAGTGGCCACGGAAACAAACTAGCCTAGAGGAATGTATTCGTTCACCCAAATCTTACAGGCACTTATCCTCAAAACTGCTTAACCTTGGGTAGGGGAAAGCGGTAGGTCGAAGCTAGAAAATCGCCAAAGAACCGAAACCATGAGAAAAGTTATGACAGTTATGAAGAAAAATCACCAAAAAAACTTCAGGTTCGCTGGCCCAACTTAGCCGGTCCAATTTCTTTTGGTTAAATTTCAGTCCTCACTGTTTGTAAATGAAGCCATTGAGTTTAATATTTCGTATTTTTAATCGTTATTAAGCTCCTACAAACTTTTCCCAATACGTAGGCATTTCCGAAAGTTATTTGCGTCGATTTCAGATGCAGTTCTAAGGGTCACGGTTAAATAATCTGAGAGTCCAAGAAACAAACATTCACTATGCCTCTGTAACTAGAAAAATCAAAAATCGACTAAAAACTGTATGAAACAAACTGTACGAGACAATCAAAATTGAGTAACAGTTACAAAAGCTTTTTTTGTGGTAGTTCAACGCAACGGCTTGAGGCTGATGCATACTATTCCGTCGCAAACGTCTTAACAAGAAGTACTGCAACATTTGTAAGCAAATAGCAAGCACGTTTTGAACGCTTGAGTGGCAGATGTTTGACATTGGGAGGGCTGAGTATTACAAGCGGGAGGCATTCCGCTGATCTCCAGAATTTCTAAGAAATAGAAATATGTAACGTAACATTTCTGTACTGTAATTTTATGAATAAACGCATCAAAAAGGATAAAACATTCATACACCATTAGTTACGCCAGGTAACGAGCACGTTTCTAGCAAAAGCCTCAAAATCCTGAACGGGTAGCCACCACTTTCCTCTCAACAATTACCAATACTATATCGATTGCAAGAATCGAAAGCATTTATTCAACTTTAAAATAGATGTAGACATGAAAATTAGTGCCTCCTGGCTCTCGCAACCCTTCTCGTTTTCTCCATTGTTTACGATTTTGTAGGTCTGTCTTTGCCCCAAGCTGCTGATTGCTTTCCCGATCTTGGCTGTCTGCATCGCTCACTTACTCACCCGTTTAAACAACTGAGTAACTTACCCGTTGACCAATTTGGCAAGAACTACCAAAATCCACAATTTTTATCCCACTTCTCTTTGGATTACACAAGAGAATGTTCTCTGGCTTCAGATCGCAGTGGATAATACCAAGGTCCGGCTGAGAGAGGAACAACAGCGAGGTGCACATCTGTTGCGCGAATTTTCTCGTCAAATTCAGCGACACTCCGCGGAAGTTTGTGTTGCGCAAAAGGTCGTACAGGTTATACGACAACAGTTCGAATACCAGGCAAAGATGGTTTCGGAAAACAAAATTTCGCTTTAAGCGTACTGCAAGAAAAAAATAGGAAAGTGAACTAAACTGTCAAAAGTTAAGTAGGAGGCTCAATTAGTCGCCGGTCATCTGTCAATGACCAACGGCGAAGCGAATATGAACGACAGTATTGTAATTCAGCAGACTATCATGGCCAACAAGTGTACCGAATCCTAACAGTAATTCTACACCCTGAGCTTTGAATTTTTTTTAACTTACTTTTATAGAAACATTTAATCGGCATTAGATCGACCAATCGAACGTAAATGCCAAATATTCTTGTACAAACGGGACAACAAATTATGTTACTTAAACTTCTGCCCTTGGTTCTCGTCCATTGTGAAAAAGCACTTATGACACAGCCATTGGATCACATAGCCCAGCACCTAATCAAAATATTCATGTTTGTATTGAGAAATTTCCGTGGACATCAGCCAAGACAAGCATTCTACTTTTGCTTGCGCAAACCTTTGGTTATGTAATATTCTTCCTGCAAAACTGATCATGATTGACATTTAAGAGTGCATGAAGCAAACAGGTAAGCATCGAAAAACTCCCTTGATTGAAAAAGACCTTTTTAAAATACGAAGACAGCTCTCCCTTAGCACACTCTGTTTTGGGGATATTAAGATATGTTTTTTATTATGCAAATAACACATTACAAACTTCACAATGAACAACGAACTTGCTGTAAAATAGGGTTATGGCTCAAGTTAATAAACAAAGTCATTTGAAACAATGCATGTGGGTGTACTTATCCCATGACAATAAACAAACAAACTTTTCATGTGTTTTTATTAAATAATCTCGAAGATAAACACAGTTTCCCAATTAATCATTCCACAATATCACATATGCAGACAAACAAATCTCAAGGGGATATTACTAAAAACGACTTTTAACGTCGATTTTTGCACCAAATTACATTATATTTCACCGAAGATTGACATGTGTTAGTCAGTTGTGTCGTTGAAAATCGTTCCATTCATGGGTGCGAGTGGAAATTTCTCTCGGAGGAATTAAGGTCAAATATCACCATGTATATGGAGGTTCGTGTCAAATATCATCCTAACTTAACGGTTTTTACGGCTTTCAGGAGCAGCTTTTTCAGACGTCTATGGGAAAAATGGTGGGTTTGAATACCCCGACCCTACTCACTAGCCACTGGTTCAGTGTAACATCGTTTCTAATATCTCCAGAACAAAGTGAACTACAGTGTGGGAAGGCTAATCCACTTTAAGACGTTCTTGCAAATAAAGGAGTTTCTTATGAACAGATCTTTTCACTTCATCCACTAAGTGTTGTTGAACGTTACCGGCTGTAACAGGCAAAGAGTAGGTAATCTGACCGAGGTAGCACAAGTCAAGTTTGGAACATCAATGTTTCATAAAGCAAACCGCACGATATTTTAAACAAATCAAAAGAAGACAACAGAAATTGTTTAACAAGTGTTTTTTTAAGTTCTGGGCAAAAATCTTGTTTCATTTGAGTAGTTACAATCAAATGATTTCACGAAATCATCACGCCCGTACACAGTTTCTTGAACTTAAAATCATAAATTTAAGAAACAGATCAACAGTGTTACGGAGCAACAGTGCGTCTTTTACCGACTAATCATAGGTGTCTCGCTGACCAAAAGAATGACTTTTTAGCACATTTTACAGCGAGGCAGACGTTTCCCCAACAGGCTTTCATTTTACCGAAATCTAGGGGTGTCACCTTCCACGCGCCAGTCAAAAGGACTTTTCTCCGGATATTGCGGAATGACTGGCACTAACATTCAGACTTGCTCCGACACACAACTAATCCCAGTTTCAAGGGAAATATGAAAACGTTTGAGACATTAAACCATTTCAAAAACTAGAAATGCATCCGAAGTGTTCATAAACTTTTTAAGACATCTTGTGTATGGGGACTAGTAAAATTAACATATGTCATTATCCCTTAATACACATAGTATTGCCGATAATATTCCTTGTGATTGCATCCTACTCAGTATCATTCGTTTTTGGTCGGTAATTTTCTACTAAATTTATACTGAACTCGTGTGCAAGTCTTCAGATGCACGGTATTGAGGGAAAAGCGCATCAGGTTATTTTATAAATACAACGTACCCGAGAACGTTTCTATGAGGTCAAACTTTTCGTCAGGGTTACTTTAGTTTTTCAACACTTGAAATCCATAGCGCAGAAGCTTAGCGAAAAAACATTTACTTTTGAAGTGGTTTTTCAGTTATTTAACTTACCTATGTAACATTTTCCTTCAGGATCATATTGGTTCATTAATTCAAGAAGCTTTACTTCAATCTGAGCCTGATCCAAAAACGCTTTCTTGTTCTTGATAATTTTTATTGCAACAAACTCTTTTTCCTGCAGATCATAAGCCTTGCACACCTACGAAGACGTAAACACGCCAGTATTAATTTACTCCACGAGAAACAATACAGTGGACTGTTAAAAAGGAAGGTTCCCAAACCTGGCCAAAAGAACCCTTGCCAATCAAGGAATGGATTTCATATCGATCCGACAGTTTCTCTCCAGCGCGTATAATATAGTCATAGTTTTCATCGTCATAACCATTGTTGTATAATCTTCGTTCCTTCTTATGACCACCTTGCTCGTTGACTTTCTTTCTTTTTTTGTTTGCATAATACACCTGAAGGAAAAGTTGACATATTAGGAAGAAATTTTATAAAATAACGCGACTCGTTCGCGAGCTATGATTGGCTAATACCCGTGTCTGGATAAGAGTATCCAAACACGGAAAATTTCTCGCCAAAAGTATACTGAGGTTTGTTTTGCATGTTCGGTCTTATTATTTTATGAAAAAAACACGAAACGACTTTTGTGTGTTTGAACACTGTGATTCAAACACTTGGTATGTTGCTGCACTTTCAAATAGCTTAAAAAACACGCTTGTTTTCCCTCTTTGTCACTGCGTTGAAGTGGCTTCGTATTGTTGACCAGGGTTCGATCTTCATATGCTTGGCTCTTGGTAGTTGATCATTTTCGGGAGAATTGCTTACTTCACCATTGTGTTTATTAAGTTAACTGCTTTCCATCCGTCGTTATTTTATAAATGAAATACCAAAAGGGTTCCAGTGTTTGGATACTATGATCAAAACACTTAGGATGTTGCCCGATGTTTGAAAAGCTAAAACCACTCGCCTAGCGGCTCGTGTTTTTTACGCTTTTCTTAAGTCTCGCAACGTCCCGCGTGTTTGGATCACAGCATCCAAACACGGAAATCCATTTGGTATTTCTCAAATCTTCATGGAACTGATCCGCCAAAAGCTTTTCAAATACCAAATGATGACGATTCAGTGTAGATAAGCTATGCCACTTTTCAATGATGTTAGCGTTAGTTTTGCCGAGCTTAAATTTCATTTTCGAAAAAATATGTTGTTCAGTGCATGAAATTTGTAATTGTGCGGAAAATATCAATAAACAATTCATTACGTCATAAATCGTCATAAAGTAAAAATTGTTCTCTAAAAACGTCTTCCACCTGGCAATGGGAAGATCAATGGCAATTTCGATTACTACACTAAAGACGATTTCTGAGAATTACGAGGCGATGCACGAGTTGACGTTAATACTAAAATGTAGAATTCGAAGAAAACGTAAGCGTAACTGCCTCGGAATGACAAACCCTACCTAAATTCATAAATTCATGAATTTTGGTTGAAATCATACTGAGAGGTCGTGGTTCCGAGTTTTTAGGACGGGCAAAACTAGATTTTCCGACCATTTCTTAAGATAATGAGAGACGACCGTAAGCAATCATTGTCATTTGTATCTTTAACTTCATATACGTAAAGCATGGTTTTCCACTAATGTTCCCTCGTGATGATTCAAAGATAATGTCAAGCAATCTGAGCAGTGCCGTACTAAGAGGGGGACACTGGGGCGCTTGTCCCGGGGGCAATACTTTATGGGGCGACATCTTCAGAAAGAAAGATTAGACTGTTTGGATTTTTTTTTCTAGATTAAAAAATATTTGGCAAAGCTTGAGAAAACGTTAAATCAAAGTCTCGATTTCTTATCGCTAATTGACGACTTTGCACCTATCAAGGCCCGAAAGCGCCTGTTTTAAGTTTTCAATTACATTTTGAGTATTAAAAAAACAAAAACCACAAAAAAGCACTTGTATCTACAGAAGTACAGTCCCTCGATTATTTCTATACCGTTAGTACAATTACCATAATATAAGCAAGCTAGGGTGAGTTTGATAGGGCTGTGGAGGCGCCTTCAACAGAATTTGCCTCGGGCGAATTACCATCAAGGTGATTTTATGCGCATGTTCTCAAGCTATTTTACTCAGAAAAGCTTTCTCAGTCCCTGACGGGAATCGAACCCGTAAGCTTCTGATCGCCGGTGAGATGCTCTAACCATTGAGCTACATTGACTCAGATGGTGAGCGAAGGTTACATTTATGTACTGGTTCGTAATGATGGTAGAATATGGTAAAATATGCTTGAGAACATGCGAATAAAATCGCATATCTACCAAGCTACCACAACTACATCATTGATTAACACCTTACACGACAGATAGGCGACATATTGACACTTGCAGACTGGCACTGCATATGTCTACCGTCATTGCGAACCAATACATAAATGTAACCTTCGCTCACCATCTGAGCCAATGTAGCTCAATGGTTAGAACATCTCACCGGCGATCAGAAAGTTACGGGTTCTATTCAGGGATTCAGAAAGTTCATCTGAGTAAAATAGCTTGAGAATATGCGCATAAAATCACATATCTACCAAGCTACCACAACTACATCATTTACCACCAAGGTATGGCTCTGAATCTGGGATCCCTTACCGAGCCGACACTTTCCTCGAAAATTCGTAAAAGTTTAGATGACCGAACGCTTTGCGTTAAGGAATTGACAGTTAAACACAACATGAACATGGGATCGTAGTGATATCTCTCTTGATATTTGTCAGGCTCACACCCTCAGGAAAACGATTGCTGAGTCCCAGAAGGGATCGAACTTGCAGTCTTCTGTAAGCCGGTGAGACGCTCTAACCATCGAGAATCGGATGGCGAACTAAGATGCAGGTTTAACATATGTGCCACCTATGCGGCAGCCACCATCCGCCAATGCCATGGAATGATACCAGGGACCTCCCTAGGGCCTTTTTAGGGGGCGGTGCGCCCGCTGTTATCAATACGAACGACAGGCGTCGTGTAAATAGACTTGCTTTCCCAGTTAAACAAAGACTTGACCTGACTACAGAGGTTTCTTCAGCAGTTTAATTAATGAAGATAATAAAAATGGATTTTCAACGAGTAATTTCGAAGATGGTAGTGAGGACAAGAATTTTTGCGTCTTTGTATCACGTGTAAGCCTAGAACAAAGGTCTCACGTGAGATTGCAGCATGGTGTTAACCCATCAGAACCCAAAGTCAAAAATTTACTGGGGAAATCACTGGATAGGTTACACATACAGTGCATGTCAGATCTTGGTGATGCCTCGTACGATATACGAAGGTTTATGAAGCTCATACCCTCAGGAAAACGATTTCTGAGCCCTATGCACGTGGATCAAACCTGCAACGTCCTCATAAGCAGTGCGAAGCTCTAACCATTGAGCTACTGGGACCCAGTTGGCGAGCTAAGGTGCAGGTTCAATATATGTGCTGCGGCGTGCCTATGCGACTACCGCAACATGCTTACATTATTGAACGAGATGAATGTTACACACAATGCCCACGTGGGACCTTGGTGATATCCCGAACAAGCGGACATTCGTCAAGACGGGAATCAAACGTCTTTTCTGAGGGTGTGAGCTTCACGGACGTCCGCATATCGTCCGACTTATCACCAAGTTGCCACATGCACATTGAGGTCAACCGAACGACCACCTCTTATCGATAATTTTATCAAGGTATTTTGGCCGCTTCATAGGCAGCACATTTGTTACACATTAAACTTGGACATTCGATCTGCGTCTGGGCTAAGAAATCGTTTTTCTACTGGCAAGAGTTGTAAAACATCCGCATATCATCCAACTTTGTATTAAACTTAGCTCCTCCTTAATTAATGGCGTTCATTTAATCCAGTTTGAATAAATAATTACTAATTTATAGACCTACTCACTTACTAATATTTTTACGTCAATTTACCTCATTTATGTGCTTGTAGGTCTTGATTAAGTCGACACTCAATTTCCGCAGCGGCGCAACAGCTGGATCCCGAAATGCGTTTGGCAGTAAATTGACATCATTTGGCACAGGCTGAGTCCTTTCATCATTTGTTGACTCAGCCATTTTAGTGCCAGGTTAATAACTTTTTGTTAGCAGGGTTGGAATTTCATAGTTCTTGACAAACCATATGGGAAGCAGGTTGCCTCCTAAACGAAAAGAAAAAAAACAATTAACTCCAAGGTCCCCACAATCTTCATTATTAGTGTTAGTAGTGAGTTTAATGTGGTTTGTCTCGAGGGAATAAACGATTGTTGTCAAACCGGCAAAAAGATTTTAATGAGGAAAGTTTATTGGATTGCGCAATTGAGAACTTTGCATCCAGGTCTCTATAAAAGGAATGAAATGATATACAATATATACTTGTATGTGGGAAGTACTGTCACATCATTTAGATTGAGGTTTAATAACCACAAGAGCTCGCTTGATAGGTTTGGTAGGGGACAAAGGGAAATTTGAGGGCAGCATTTGTAAGCGCAATTCTTTTTTGAGGAGGGGCATTCTGGATTAAGGGATTTCTTGGCACAGGTGATTGATGTTATTGATTTCAATAATCCAACGGAAAGAGAGAGTTTCTGGATAGAAAAATTAAAAAGTTATGTATCTATGGGATTAAATGTTAGGGAGCAAAGTTAATTTATGTGTACAAATTAGGACAACTATGGTATTTATGGACGTGGCTCTGAACACATTTCGTTTCTGACGAAGGGGCTGTGCCCCGAAACGTAATGTACTTTCTGGTTTTATTGCTATATAAACGTATGTGTTTTGGTACTGGCCCCTGATATATATATATATATATATATATATATATACGTGAACGTTTAGGTTTACGAAATGCAAAGAGGGCTCAATAACGCAAAGAAAGAGCAAATGGGATTATATCGCTTACCTCAAAAAGTCACTACAGCCTGTTTCATCTTACATCCCAAGATGAAACAGGCTGTAGTGACTTTTTGAGGTAAGCGATATATATATATATATATATATATATTTGTGTGTGTGTGTGTGTGTGTGTGTGTATGTATATACATATATATATATATGTGCATATAAGCCTTTACATATTTAAAAACTGAGCAAAAGTACTTAATCAGATCTAAAACACAAGGCCACAGCCAAGTGTTTTAGATCTAGTAAAGCACATACTAAGAGTTTTTTAAATAACTGATAAACTAAACCTCTTAATATGCTCATTCACCTTAAAGTTTTAAAATTGTTTTCTAAGCCCAAAAAATTTGAGGAAAAAAAGTAAGTATGTTTTTATCAGATTTAAAGACACAACATGATTAAGATTTTTCTTTGTATTTTCCTCACAAGTTCTTAGTTTCAAAAAAGGCTGTCACCACAATATAAATAGGCAGATATACCAAGGGGATCATCAACTTTCCAAAATTAAAAATATACACCTGTAAAGGTACACCAAATGATTACTGCCTTGCCCATTTGCAAATGAAGATTTATCAACATGTGTACCTATACAGCATTTTCCCCTGTATTCACGAATAGCACCCAACCTAGGACAGACAAATGGGCATTTTAGGCAAGTCAAGAGAACTTCAGTTCTTTTCACATCCAGGGCATTGAATGCTTGTGACAGGAACCACACAAAATCAGTTAATGATAAAAAATAGTATGCCAATTTAATATGCACTGTGATGCTTTATTTTTTGACTAAACACAGCACACATATGCACATGCATGCATGTAATACTCTATATATCTGTGCACATAGATATATACATTTACATTTATTGTGGACATAGATACATGCAGTATACCATTACACAGAAATCTTCAATAATTTGCATCACTAGATCTCAAGCTAGACCAAATGAGAACCTGCTGACAAGCCCTGGTGATTTTAATCACTGTACTCACATAAATCTTATGGAGGAAAACATAAAAATAAAATAAAAATTAAAACAGAATAAAAAAGGGGGGGAAAAGGCTAGCTTAGCTTTGCAGCTGTCCAATTAAATTGCAGCAGAAATTAAAAAGATGTCACTTCAATTACTTGCGAATGATTGTAAAATTTGCTTTGAAATCTAACATGCTAAAACTCTAGGGTTTTATTATTTTAACATTTTTAGTCTTTGGATGGGGGACCTAAATTCATAAACATTGAACTATATTGCAGAAACCAATTTAAACATTGCTCTTAAACTCTGCGAGTATATTTATACATAGTACTGCAGATGATATACTGATTGTTTTCACTGTAAAGTATTTTACCAAACACTTAATAAAAATGTCAAACATCAAATTCAGTTCAGAATCTTAATTAAATAAGTTACAGTAACTACACACAAACATTATCATTTTTCTGAGATGTTTGATATTTCAACTTATAGTTGCCAGTGAGGTACCAGGCAGGAAGTGAAGTCTACAGATGTAAATTACTGTCCAGCAGATAATTTTTATGACAGGCATAATGGCTCCATAAGAAATTGTGAGTGAAGATGAGAGGTGACATTTTAATGCTTTATAAGTAACACTGTCAATGTGATTTGGATGACAAAAATTTAAGATCTGAAAACTATTAAATAAATCCATACTGCTTTGATTTTAAATTTAAAGTGAGGAAACATTAGCTACACACTATTACTGCATCAAAAAAATTCTCATTTTGAATCACAAGTCTAAATGTGTTCATCATGGCTATTTCAAAAAATTTACCTGCTGGGCAACAATTTTAACCAAGTTTCAACTTATGATTTAAAATATTTTTACAATATCTACAGTAACTCATGAATATCTGTAACTGGACCTGTCAATCATGATTTTTTCAACCATTTGAAATACTCTGCCACCAAAAATCAAAATCACCAAGACATGCTAACAGGCCCTAATTTCTGCACAGAGCCAGCAGGCTTTTATCTTAAAGGAACCTTTTTTAAATATTCATTTCAGGACACAATTCCATAGTTACATGTACATTTAAATCAACAAAGGCTGCATCATTTTTGTTTGTTTTGTTTGTTTTTTTGGGGTTTTTTTTTTACATAAAATTTAACAAGCTTACATGTAACACATTATTTCAACAAAGCATCTAATATCAATCAACAATTCTAAATGCTAAACATAGAAATTGTTAAAACCACTGGCTTGGCTGAGGAAATTTTTTTTTGCAAAAATCATTTATACACCCCCAATTCCAGAACAGAGCTGGGAAAATAAAACCTGAATTTTAAGACTTTCATCAATATTTAAACATGTTATTCTTCTCTTAAGAAGTCTGAAATAAGTTCAATCCTACAACAGGTAAATAAAAATAAATCAATGTAAGTATTGCACATAAACTTAAATATATATTTAGAAAAGGTCAACCTACCAAGTTGTATTATTCCCCTTGGTTGGTCCACCAACCTGCAAAATTAGCAAAAGATTTCATATGTTCAGATCTTCTCATGCATGATTTATATTAGGTTCCAAACATATTTGACATATTGTAGTAATATCCCAATAACATTTTGATTTCTTCTTCATAAAATTACTTTGTCTCCAGCAAAGACCACAACTACAGCATCTATACCAACACGTTGCAGGAACAGTACCTATTTCATCTTGTACTAACAGTCCTAGTCTACTTCAAAGTAGTTACACATGTATTTTATACATAAAAGAGATTACTTTACAATAGAAATTTGACTTCCAACATTTCTGTCACTTTCCTTGCATCATTAGCATGATAGAAAAATGGAGCAAATTTCAAGTCAGTCTTCTGCATCAAAGCCACTTCAACAGAATACAACACAGACCATTTCCTTCCTTTCCTGACTAAATTGTTTAATTATTTACATCCTAACCCTTTCAAGATAGAAAGGTTGTTTTACTGTATATCTCGTCAGATCTACCACATTAGGGAAACAAATTCAACCACGCAGTCCCACATTAAGAAAAACAGGAAAAAAATGAAAATATTGATAAAAAAATTGACAATTCCTCTAGAATATATTTCAGTTAATCACTTAAGATTTCTCTTACAATAATAAGAAAATAAACTCTTCCACTCCTAGAGGGTGTTGGAATTTTATTTTGTCTAATTTATGACACTTTTGTCCAGATGTTGTAGATGTCTACAGATTAATGGTTTACTGAGACTTATGAGCATTTCAAAAATGAAGCATTTTATGGTAATAATTACATTTATTAGACATGAAATTAGGCTCATCATTTGAACTTCACAGAACATCTAATCTGCTCCATAAGAGAATGTGATAGGGATATTCAAGTGATTATGGTATTATCATATATACTACAGGTTTCATTTCACAATGCATATTTGTCAAAAACCCCTACTTTGTCAGCAATGACAAGACTACCATAAAATCAAGTCTCCACAAATAATACACTTACAGTACTGTATTTACATAATCAAATGCTATCACATACTGCAAACCACATACAGGTATGCTTAACAAGGAACACATTTGAAAACCTTGAATCTCCCAGTTTTTGCTTACGGTCAATCTTGTAATTTAGATTATCACTTCAGTATTCTCTGCTAAATATTAATATTAAACAAACAAATTTTCAACACAGTCACAATCTGGTAAAAAATTAGGCATGGTTTCATACTATCCTGGCTTGAAAAAGTTCATTATAACTCACAAACTAAGCTACCAGTAATGACCCAACATTTTGACACTCCATGATGATGATTGGGTGAAAAAGATCATGTCATTCAAGGTGGAAGGTAAGAAAGGTCAGGGAAGGCCAAGGACGACATGGAGCCAGGTGGTGGAAAGGGACATGAGAGAGTGCGGGTTGAAAAGGGAAGATGTGAAGGATAGGGAGAGGTAGAGGAGGCTGCCTATATAGAGTTGCTGGCCAACTCCTGCGTAAGCGGGGAAAATGGCCGTAAAACGACTGTTGTTTTTTTTTACACTGTATCAACAGCACCTTTGATCCACAGAATCACAATGATAGTGGTTTACATGGCTGTAAGCCTATTCACATCTTATTAATAATGTCATCAGCAGTTAAATAGGGACCTCATCTTCAGAACAACCATCCCTGATGAAGAAGCTGAGCATCAAAATCTTGGGTCATCAACAGAGGCTTGTAAACTATGTTCTAAACTTTTGATGCCAGAGTAGCATGACACCATGTCTAATTCATACCATGTAAAATTATTTAAAAGTGAATAGTTGTTCCAACACCTAAGAATAAATTGTGTACTAGTCCACCTCCATTAAAGATCAATGTAAAAAACAATATTTACGTAGATATTTGACAACTCTTGAAACATATGTGACCATGTAGCCCTATTGATATGTGCCTTTTAACATTTAGGGAAACTCTGATTTTGTGACATCAGCATATTATAATCACTGTGAAGGGTATATTCAACAGAACATTATGGCATTTACACTCGACCACTAACTGTTAAATTGGTAATTTTTTAGAGGAAAATCTCGAGTGTGTATATTTTAAAATATCTATCAAATATACCCTTCACTTAATCAGCATTACCATCATTATAAATACTAAACTCATGGCCATGTTCTCAGCAATGGCCTCCGTAGCTCAGTTGGCAGAGTATCGCACTAGATTCATGAGGTCATGGGTTCAATTCCCAGCCAGATGGCCCAATGTTGTATTTCTTGCAACAGATCCTGGTTGGATCTTAAAATATCTACACACTTGAGATTTCCCTCCTTCAAAAATTATTATAATCACTGTCCTTTCTTATAATCACTGTGACATCAGCATATTATAATCACTGTCCCTCACAGAAAATAACTTCAGGATTGCACATAAAGAAAATATGTTTAGAAAGCTAATTACAAGACTAGTTTTGCTTGATTATGGACTGCACATTTTAAAATCCACAACTCCAAATAGGAGAGGCTGGAGTGCTTAGATGGGAGCCTTGAAAGGAGCCGAGTCCAATTCCTAGTCAGAACCAGGCCTGCCTAAGGATTTGCAAACATAAATTCTCAAGGAAAGCATATACAGCAAAGCAATGGTTTAAAGTTGTTTCCAGCAATAAACCAAGGTATCTCTTGCCCTAAGGTGATCTAAAGGTATACTAAGGAAGCCTATTTAGAGAGAAGTTTAGTGGCACATCAAGTTGACAGTAACATATGAATGAGGTAGGATTATAGTCTAGTAACATGCAGAATGCAACAAACAACACAGCTTGTCTCCATTAAGAGTGGTTTCAGGAGAATGAGGTTGACACATAAAGTGGCCATAAACAAGTGCTTATCAGCAAACCATTGAAAATGCACAGGACTTGAATTGCATACAGTGTTGAATGACATGTTTCTAGTGACCTGCAAGAATTGAAATGTGGTTTTCCTGATTGCTGTAGTACTCTGTGTGAAAGCTCAATATTGAGGTCAGACAATACCTAATGCCAGGAGGAACAACCCAATACATAGACTGTGAGACTTTTTCATTTTATGTATTCCCACTTTCTGACTATTGTTGAAGCTAAGTGATGTACTTGGAAATATAGGTACCTTGCTGTAAACACATGTCAAGCAGCTCTTTTCAACAACAATTATATATAAATATTAAAAAAATTAGGTATGGACAAAATATGGGGAAAAAAACCTTGATTGTTTGGTTTTATTCCTAAAAACCATGACTTGTTGTTTTCTAGCTTCTATTCAGTAACCACAGGTACAGCATACTTAAATTACACAAAAAATGTATTCTAAAATTTAATAACACCCATTATAAAGTGCTATTAAGAAAGCAATATCTGTTTCATTAATATCTGTCTTCCAAACAATTAGCAACAACTCAAAATGTTCAAGATCACAAACAAGCTTGCTGCAGATTAACAATGACTTATGACAATTTAATAAAAACTTTCACCTCCCAACAATGAACATGTTGCAGGGGTTTTTTTGGTGGCTTTTCAGTTACCTATCCACCCACAGGCTTGGGCAGGTTTTCAATCAAAAACACTGACTTTTTTAAACACAGTGCCTTTTTTTAATCTTTTGACCAATTTTTGAGAGATCCTGAGATTGCCAATGGACTTCACTGGTACACCATCTACAAAACGTTTTGTAAAGCACTGACGGTTTCATGACCTTCATTTAAATGGCCCATATTTGCTGTGCAGTTGGACATTTAATTTACTTGAACAGATGAGGCATTCATCTTACTGTACATATTCAATTCCAAGGTCATTTTCATGTTTAGACAAAAACCTTGTGCCAATTTAAGGGCATGATTTTATGAGTTAGGCTGATTAATTTCAAGAAACACTTGCCTATTGGCTTCAGTCATTTTGTTCTGAGTAATAATTCATGATTTTACTAAGCAACAGGAAAATTTTAGCAGTGGCTGTAGGCTTAGATCAGAATCTCTTTTGACTGATTAACCCTATGTTTACTGAAGTTCACCTCTCTCAACTTTAATCCCTTAAGCATTACATCTGGAGGAAGAAGAAGGGATAATAAAATCATCTGGTGAAATAGGGTAACCAGTATTGCAGTAATGTTTAAGAATGCTGGTTGGTGAAGGTTTGTCATCCTATTTTAACAGATAATTTCACTATCCTTTCTTCTTCTTCTTCTTCTTCTTCCTCCAGATAAGACCTCCTCACAAAAGAAAGCTTACTTATTAAAAAACTTAAGCATTGCATGTTCTACTTTGCTGAATAAAATCCCCAGGTCTCAGCCAAAATACATATCCAAAGTGCACCCTTATTTCTCTTTGACTTAAATTTTTTTTTATATGGCTATATGATTTTATTTGGCAAGGGAAAAGTCTAGCAGTGGTCAAAGAGTTAAGAATTTATAATTGTGCATTGTCCTACACCCAGACTATACCAATTCAGCTTTGCAAGTTCATTTTAAGTGAATTTTACACACATGGTGAGACCTTGACCAAACAAGTCACCTAAATCTAGAGGCTAGCCTGACCTCATGTAAATATCCCCTAATACACTGTAAAGAAAGATATAAAAAATTTGCTTAAGATGTATCTTAATACCAAAAAAAACAAGTTTATAGACAAAAGGAGCTGCCTAATGAAGAGAAACAAAGCTGAGATTACAAGTAAAATCCCTTATCATGATATTTTTAAACTGTCTAGGCATATCTACACCATTTTGGTGGACCAATAAGGGAAAAGCAATTAAAATTTAACACTAAAAATTTACATATGTAGAAAAATTGTCTGACATTCCATACTCAGGGTAAACCCTGAAACATTATTGTTGTTGTTGTTGTTATCAGTTGATTTGTGGTAGCTCCTCACCAAAAAGTGGTTTCAATGTATTTGTGATTTGGAATAATAGATCTTCAACATTGAGACCTAAACCTACAGAGGTAGATGCTCATTATTGAAGTATTATTCAATTTTGCTTGAAAAATACTACTCAAGAAATGGTTTTGTAAACTGTAACAGTAAATGGCATTTCTAATCATTCACAACTTTGAAAAGACACATATCTCTTTAATCCAAACAAACACCACCAAAATACCGAAAGTCGTCACTCAAAATCCCAAAAATCTCGTAAGACCCCGAAGGTGAATCGATTGGATAGAAATCTACATTGCCCAAGTACATTAATACATGCCAACAAAATGAACCGATAAATTCATCTTGATTGTTCTGCTAAGCATGGCAATATTTGAGAAGAAAGGCAAATCACCAAACCGGAAAAAACAAAATATCACCTTTTTAATGCGGCTTTACTTGACGTCTCTAGACAGAAGGCATGATCAACAATTTGGAGCTACCGTCATTTGCAAGCAACAAAAAATCATCACCCGGCAAAGGCAAGTAAATAAGTTTACACTTATTTCCAAACAAAACGTATTTGAAAAACGTTTTAAACTATCTTCATGAAGTTCTTGACCAATATAGATTCGCAACAACAAAGCAGCAATTTGGACAAGCTGGCCGGCGATTTTTTCCAAAAATAATCAGGAACAAGAACATCATGAACTAGCCTAATTTTTAGTCAAAATTGGTAGTTTCATTACCTTTCAATTCTTCCCTGAATTATAGTTTCGAGCAATTATTACGAAACATTCTCTCTCTGTTATTCCCTCGAACAAACCAACATGGCCGACTTGGCGGGAGAACGAAACTTGAACTTTTTCGACATCCTGTGTATCATTTAAGTGCTTAATGATTGGAAAACAAACGATGAGTCGATTGATTCCGAATGCTTCGTATTTAGTAAAAGTTGCCACAACAAACAATGCACAGATACAATAGGAACCTCGTGAAGATTCGGTTGTCAAATGCTGTGTTCATCACTTCCGCGAAAACACGAGCTAATCGGCGTTCATTTACAATTTATAAAGAAGCTTTATTAGTTCATCCAGCATGGCAAATGCGTGTTAAAAGTAAATACAAAGTAACTAGAACGAGTAGTACAAAGATACTAAGTTCGGATACAAAAGGAACAACGCACACGAAACGAAGCTGTCAACCAGCCTTGCTTCGGGGAAACCTTGGTTCGCCCGGCCGACACAAAAGCAATGCCAATATGGTCAGGCCAAGACAACATATAGATTTCACAAACCTTGCCTGCGTTCACCAAGATAGCATCATCATTCAAGTTCATAACCGGACATAACCAAAACGTACATCATGTAGATCCACAGAATGACTGATTTGTTGTCATTCAAATAAATACTCCACAGTAAAAATTATATTAGCTCTCGTCAAAACAAAACTCGCGCCTTTGACGTTCAAACGGTCACGTTGCGGATGGCCAAAATTTTCCTCCGTCACTGAGAATCTCAACGTCTTCTAGGGTCAAGTAAGATAATTTCCGCTCCAAAATTTTCCCTTGGTCGAAATCAGGAATCGGTTCAGCACACGATCAAATGTTTTGAAGGTTTAAAGATACCCGCCATTGAAGGTTTTCAAAATTTGTTCGAAAATATGCGAACAAAACGGCTGATGGCGATGACGAAGCGAGGGTGATGACGCGATGAGTTGTTGGCATGGAAACGTCCATCTCCACTAATAGTCTCGGTAAGGAGAAGATCTGTTCCAATCATTCGTTTTCCGCTAGATTTAGGCGAACTTTTTCTCAACCATTTTCAGCCAGTTTTCGGTAAATTTTGGCAGATTTTCTTTTGAGAATCTGCTGAAATTTTCTGGTTAGAAACTGAGTATATGAACCATCGAGCCGGTCCTGAAGAAGGGCCTACAGGACCCGTTGATGGTACATACTCGGCTTCTAATAAGAGTACAGAACATTTCTTGACAGGAACACAGAACGAAAGAAGGGATATACGGGGACATACCACCTATTTCTATCACCGTGCCTCGACGTAGAGTACGTTTTGCTGGTCATTGTCTCCGTGACAAAGATCAGATCATCTCTGATGAAATCTGCTTGAGACTGCCCTGCCCCAACAGAGGAAGATTAGAAGGCCACTGGATGGTATTGCTAGGGACACTCAGCAAGAAATCGAGGACCTTCAATCTCGATGAAAGAGGGATGCGTCCGCTTGACTGACTGGAAAGCAAAAGGATATGGACATACTCCCCGTGCGAGCCAAACTTTATAAGCATTTTAAGCTTTTTGAGGGAGACATTCCTGGCGGGTATACGCAACGTAAATTTATTAACAGATAACCTTTCGTCCCCTTGTCTCGGATTTAAACAGAGCTTCAAAACAAGTTCTCTCACCTGACAGACGTTACTGGGAAATCCATAAAAACGCACATCTGTTGTGCGAAAATAGCTGACCACGTGCTTTTGATGGTTGTCCTTACTGCAACAAAATCTCCGCCAATTTTTGGCGATCTCATTGGACTCCCTGACATATCTCCAGAGGTAATGGTTGTCACTCTAATACACTCGGTTGGGTCTTAAAATAAAATTACACTCGCGTGACCAAGCTTACGGTAACGGCATTCGTAGCTCATATAGCACTGCACCACTACACTAGATACGTAGGGTGACGGGTTTCGTTCCCAGCCGAAGGCCCAGGAGTTCCATTGTTCCCGATTAGTCCCGGTTAGGTCTTTAAATGTATGATTCTGCTTTCGCTTAATATTGACTCAGACCCCGTTCACACGATACCGGTACGAAACTGCACCGGCATCAAAATATCACGGTTCGAACCTGTTCACACGATTACAGTTTCAAATCGTTACGGTTAGCATTACGGTTTCATGCTTTTTCATACCGGTACCGTGTGAACGCAAGGCCTAACGGTTAGGCCCTAACCGTAATAATTTCGTTACGGTTTCATTTCGTACCGGTATCGTGTGAACGGGGTCTCAATTTCATGATTCTACTCTTGCTTAATTATTAACTCTTTACCGTATACAAGTCCAGTCTAAGCGCTGGACAAGTAAAATCGTCTAGCGTTTGCCGTTGTAAGGTAATAAAATTGCCATACAAAAACTACGCCGGGTGGATGGGTAAATTCGTTTGTACTGAAAAATCGAGGTCACGATAACGCAGGATTGGCCCTGACCCCCCTGGCGAAAATTTTTTACGCCCATTTCAAGATGGCGGATACTTACCGGGAGAGCCTGAGATTCAGGTGAGGATTATGGTTAGGATCGAGTTAGGGTCAGGATTAGAATTAGGGTTAGCTTAATCCTAATCCTAACCTGAATCTTAGATGAAAGGACATTTTGAATTATAATATAATGCGAGCGCGAATAGTTCTTAGGCTCTCACGGTAAGTATCCGCCATCTGAAGTGGGCGTAAAATAAAACCAAAAGACATGCAGCTCAGTACGCACATCACACAAGCTGAGTAGGATCCTCCCCAGTAGAGCCTCTCACACAAGACCAGGAGCACAGTGGTGCATATAGGCTCATATAGCACTGCACCACTAGGTCTATAAGATAATGCTCAAAGGTAAATCAGATAGTCAAGATTCAACATGGTGGTGGCTAGCTCCAACTCATTTTTACTAGTCTTAAGTTTGATGTTGAAAATGCATTTAAACAATGCAGCTCCAGCTTACATGTTCTATTAAAAATTTACTCAAATCATTTGCTTCTAATTTATGAACAGGGTGGTGCAAGAGGGAGGCAAAGAGGGCTACAGCCCCTCTATAGGGGAACCTTATCCCCACCTGCCAGGGAAAAATTAACCACCTGTCAGGGAATTTTCACGGATGAACACATATATATTGTACAAATTATGATAACTTGTTATTGATTTAGCCAGGAAAGATAATAGACTCTTCTCTTCATGTCAAATCTGAAAGCAAACTGTTTCTAGTCAGAAGTTCATATTATTCTTGTGAAAAATAACATGTTTTCAATCTTCACATAATGGGGGCATGGTCATGGCCCCTTTGGTTTAGCTACCCTGTTGGAAACATTAGCCCCTATGTTGAGGAATCCCTGGCACCACCACTGACTAGGAAATGAATCAGGCTACATTTACACTACAGGAAAAGTCACTGGAGTCAAAAAGTATTCAGATTCATATAAAAAATGTTTTTGGATTCATTGGTTGCCTACACAGAAAAAAGTACCTGAGTTAGTAGCATGCTTGTGTTTATGTAAACACTAGTACTTTCTTATCTAAGAATGAACATAAATTCTCACAAATTTTGTTGAAAGTAACCTTGGACAACCAAAAATTTCTTTGTATTAATTATTACAGCCTCTGATAAAAAATTGGCTACTTCTGCTGTTATACACAAAAATGAGGAAAATTTCTCTAGAGTCTTAGCTCTCCAGATTCAAAGTATCCGGATTCTCTTCTGGATTCACATTTACCTGGATTAGTGTGCAATCTGGAGACTTTTTATACCAGACTTGCTACTTTAGTGTAAAAGGCTACTTTGAATCCAAAGAAAAACTCCCCAGATTGCCTATGAATCTGGAGAAATTTGGTCCAGTGTAAACATAGTCTCAGAGTGCAAGTTATGCATCCTTTTGTGTAGGACCTAATGGTGCAGATTGCATAAGATCATGTCCTTTTCTAACCCATTAGGGGACAAGGGCACACTTTATAATTTTACTCTTGGTAATACCTGACAATTTTACTTGTCAAGGGGACAAGCCCTGCTCCTTAATAAGTTACATTAGCCAATAATCAGAGGTGGCATTAAAGAGGAGCTTGAAAACTAGTACAGTCCCCTCTCATGGATTGATCTACATTAGTTATTGCCATCAAGGAAAAAATTAACAGTTTTGTTAAAGCTGCAGTGCAGAAAGACTTCAGTCACAAAATTTCTACCAGATGTTTCAAATCAGAATAGTAACAATTGTTCAATTACAGGAACCAGTCAATCTCTGTGTGTTGATAAAAAACTTGTTGCAGTTATCCTCCCTTGACATGATTGTGCTTTAAGGTGGTCTTACAACCAAAATGTGGATTAATTTTTTTTTGTGTGCTTATATCTTGTCTAAATGTTTAGAATGCAATAGTAGTGACTTTGGGGTGTTTTAAACACTTAACCATGATGACCTTGAGTGACCTTCTTAATTTTATGTTGATCATTACCTTGACTCATGAGCCTTATCGAAACACTGAGCATGTGAAAAGCATCTGTAGATTCTTCCTGAAGGTGTTTGAAGACCACAAACTTTACCCTGCATATTGAATATTAAACTTTAAATCTGCTTCTCTCAAGTTTTTAAAGTGGTTGAAAAACATCTTTTTCTTTGTAACACTTTCTAAAGCTGTACATTGTATTATTACTTTGTCTGAAGGTTTAAATTTTTTCTAAAGAATTTGAATTTTTTTAAGGAAAAAAAAGCTCACAAAATTTGCAGTTTTAGGTTTACTACCCAGAGTAACTTTCTGCTAATGCACTAAAACCTAAAACAAACTTCCTTGACCATTTGATTGCATTATATAATGTTTTAAAGTAACAACACTATTTCACTCTTTATGCTCTGTTTCTTTGGTTACCATGGACAAGTACAATCTGTACAAGTTTGCTGTTAGACAGAGTAAAATTAAAAAGTCGGTTATGGACTGGAACAGGTTATTTATTTTTATTCTTTCATTCTATTGATTATTGCATGTGTCAGTATTTGCCTGTCACTATATAATTGGCATCACTGTGTTTGTTATTTATCTCTGAAGATGTTGCATGCTTTGCAATGGAAATGTTAGATTCATTAAACAATTTTGAAATTTACTTGTCATTTTTCTATTTAAAATGCCTATCTTTTGTATTATATGCTGGGCTCTGATATTGTAATTTATGGTTCCACTTAAAGATTCTCTGTATCCTTTAACCTAATCCCACTTATGCTTTATTTACATTATCTTTCTTATTGTAATTAGTGTAGTTCCAACATATTCCATCAAATTCATCCTCACTCAGCAACCTATATAATTCTTCACCTAGGTTCCACTCATAACAATATTAATCAGATGACTCATAAGCTTGTTATTCTCATTAGCATATAGTTAAGTATATAAACACCTCTGTTAAATAGTTAATTCATTTCCTGTACTGAAGATGGCATAAGCTTGCCAAAACATGTTTACTATTAAAAAGAAAGTCATTTACTTGAAGTTTGTAATTTTCAAAACTTTTGGATAAGCTGACAGTATATTTTCCTATTCATGATGAGATGCAACACATCATATACACGACTTTCAGGTACCATATTGTCACAGGGCTATTCAATATCCTTCATTCCTCTTTTGTCAACTTGTTTTTAGAAATGTGCATGTAATCAATTGGTGCTTGTCCATCAAATGCAGATGGTCTTTTAAAGGACCCACCAATTCTGTCCCAAAGTGTGAAAAACTGACCATAGTTGCAATTGTAGAATATGTGGTGGTCTGTATGGTGTGCAGAGCCATTCACAACTGGTTTTAATGTTTCTGGGACATGGTAATCACCATCATGAATAGATACTGTCCATATGTTCACAGCAAAAAACAGGACGAGGTAAACTACCTTATGAAGAGGGAAGAGGAAAGGGTATATATGATAAGGACAACTCTGCAAGAAGCCATCAATGGGGTGGAAGGCATGGCTTGCGTATGGTGTTGGTACCTTCCAGCGGTGATGCGTCTTATGAATGTATTTGTACATGAACTTGTGATGTAGTCCTCGATGTATCCAATAAATAAGACAGTCGGTAAAGAAAATGAAAGTACAAACGCTGTATAACATTTCAGGAACCAAGTTAAACCAAGTCTGCGTCACGGTATGCTCGTTGCTCGACTCCCAATAAAGTTTGCTGTAACCTCGCACTTCTAGCAAGAAGATAAGCACGGTCGGCAGGCTCATGAAAGGGATGGAACATGTCGCGACTGTAATTTCCTTTCGGATTTGGTTCTCAAGAAACAAGGGATGCTTCATTAGTCTGTGATCAAATATAAAAAGGTAGCTGAACGACGCTAGGGCAAAATACGCAATCCATCCACCAATATTTGTCAACAAAAGCAAACTCAACAGTTGTCTTTTCCAATCATGCTCTGCCCACCAGTCGGGATAGACATAAGGCGTCAAGAAATAATAATCTGCTTTTTGCAGTATTAGATCCATCTAATAAAATTTCACGTCCAGTAGGTAACAAGGAAGTTCCAGCAGTTCTCCCTTCGCTTGGTTCAAGCTTGGTACCAAGTCCGTCGCTACACAGTTGATCTTTATTGGATAAAATTGTATCCGGTGAAATTAGGTATTTCCAGTTTCCACATCACAGAATAATACCAGAAGTCCCGCTCAGTGTCGGTACCTCTGATGTACAAGTCCTCGCTCATGCAGCCTCGCGCACGCAGGAAGTTGAACGGCCGCCATGTTCTTGGAGGGTATAACTGGGTCATTTTCAGAAGGAAACAATATGGAGTAGTTCAGTTTCAAGGGATCTTGCAAATTTTGCACGTCGGATGGCGATTCTACGACCGAGGTCGGTTAAAGCGAAGGCAAACTGACTGTTTTTGTTAAAAAAATTCCGAATACGACGCTAAAACTGATCACAATTAGGAAATTTAACAATCCTTGTCTCTCGGTAATTCACCACATTAATAGTCCGTCTAGCAATTTGAAATTTATTCAAATAATTTGAACTACATTTACACTACGTTCTTACAATCATACTACAATTTCTATTGACTAGTACAGTTTTTAAAAGTTACCTAACAACCGTTGTTATATGTGTTAAACGTTTGACTTGAAACGATTAAAACTCGCTGGATGTGTGCATACACTGCATTCAGTGACGTAACGGACTAAGGTCAGGGTTAGAGCAACTCCTAAGGGCCCCCGACCTCAAAGGGGCCCCCGATGAATCTATGATGACGTCATGACTTTAAAAGTTTAAATTAATTAGAAGAAATGATATCCTATGATTCCTATCACACGATAAACCAGGGGAGTAATTTTCACTAACATTTTATTCACAATAATATTCGTATTTCTTCTGTTGTTGCTGCCATTTCAAATAATGCGGTATATCACATAAGTGTATCTCAGGCGCCAATTCGCCGGCCGAACTCTGGTCAGCGGTCTTTGAGGGCTACTTTATGTTCGAATAACACGATGGTCACAACGTTCGGCGGACGTTTGTTTCGCTAGGACGTCAGTTTGGGTATGGTAATTTCGCTGTTAATACAATTTCAATCAATTTTACTTATTTGTGATTGGCTAATGACATCGAAATTAACTTTTCATTTTTTTACTAGTGGTATTTAGTTACTGACGTCAGCGCTGTTGTTTCTCGAGCTTTTACAGACGGTAAAGCAAATATTTAGCGAAACACGCGTGCCATTTTTCATTAATTCTTCTCGAACCGTGTTATTTCCTACACTAATTTATGGCCTCAAATTTAAAACGAAAGTATAATTCTGGTGCATTTAAAAGAGCAGAGGAAAATCGTAGGATCGAAGTTGCTACATCAAGTACGAGAAACATATCGTCTTTTCTTCAGACCGAGAAAAAAGATGAATTAACGATTTGTCAAGGTGATACTCGGCTTCAAGGTGATTGTCCTGCCTTCTCGAGTGACAGTGATGGCAATGAAGATTATGGGAAGCAAAATCCTGAAATATCTGAAAATAATAGACGGAGTAAAGAGAATGAAGCAGCAGAAAAAGAAGAGAGCATTGCGCCATTTAACATAGAGAACATTGTCACTGCACCAGTACTAGAAAATGGTGTCGCTATCAGCCATTCAAGTGATCCATCTTCAAGATTGAATTCTGTTAGTGAAAGATCTCAGTTTGATTTTGATTCGTCGAGACGTTATCGAGCAGACCGCGGCCACTTTTGCGAGACAATCAACGACGCTTCTTTAAAAATGGAGATTTTAAACCATGGACTATGTAGACCATCTGGCCCTTTTGAATACAGAGATGAAGCAGGAACATTGGTCACTAATTTCCATGCCAGGTATTACAACAAATTTGTCGATAATATTTCAGTTCCAAGAGGCTGGCTTTGTTATTCCAACGAACTGAAAAAACCATACTATGAGGTTTGTTGGCTATTTGCTGATCTTTCGAACAACAATTACGAGAGTCAAAAGGCTTGGATAAACGGCGTATCGGGTTCTATTCATAATATGCCTGCCAAGATCAATCGGCACGAAAAGTCAGTTTTGCACATAGAAACATCCGCTGTCTGTCTAAGGTGGAAATCTGGAAAAGTTCTTGATGAAGAAAACGAGAATGAAATACACCGGAATTCACTGTTTTGGGTCAAAGTCCTGGAACGAATCCTGTCAATCATCTTGACTTCGGCATCGTTAAGTTTAGCTTTCAGGGGGCACCGAGAAGCCGTGTCTGACGGAATATGTGAAGGTGGCAACTTTCTGGCATCGGTTGCATTGGTTGCACAATATGATGAAGTCCTTTCCGAAGTTATTTCGCTTCCCGCTAAAGCTACTAAATACCTCAGTGCCAAAATTCAAAATGAGCTAATTAGTCTTCTTGCAAATGCAGTAACGTCATCACTTGTCAAAAAGATCAACGATGCACCATTTTGGTCTGTGATTTTGGATTCGACTAGTGATATCTCACGGGTGGACCAACTGAGCGTTGTCGTTTGGTGGGTACAGGTTGAGGGTGAAGACTGTAGGGTGGTTGAGAATTTCATGGGTTTTGTTAAATTAAATGATGCAAAGGCAGAGGGTATAGCTTCTACTGCGAAGGAGTTCTTGAAGGACTTGGTTTGTCTTTTTGTAAGTTAACAGGTCAAGGGTATGATGGAGCTAGTGTAATGAGCGGGATTCACACTGGTGTGCAAAGTTCAATTAAAGAGATGGTCCAATCTCCGGTTCCATTCGTACACTGTGGTTGTCACAACTTGAATTTAGTAATAAATGATGCGGTTAGCTCAATACAGGAGAATGAACGTTTCTTTGGGCTATTGCGTGAGGTATTTAATTTCTTTGGGTCATAGTTGAATAGGTGGGAAGAACTTTGAATACATGCTGCTCGCGGATCTCTCACTTTGAAGAAATTATGTGTGACAAGGTGGTCTTCGCGAATAGATGCAGTTCGTGCCGTCCGCGACAGATATCGGGACATTATGAAGATTTTAACGCGACTGTCTTTAACATTGACAAATAAAAAAGAAAGGGACAAGGCTAGATGTCTTAACGAAAAATTAGGCAGTTATGAATTTGTATTATTTATCGTTATTTGGGAACGAATTCTCCACGCAATAAACTCCACTTCACGTAAAATGCAGTCTCCTAAAGTTGATCTCTCAGTTGTTGCAAGGCTCTTAAGCTGCTCTCTTTCAGAACTAAGAATTCTACGGGACTCTTGGGACTCTGTGGTGCTAACGGCTTCTGCATTGGCCATATCATGGGATGCTGCCCTCCATTTTAAACAAAAGAGAAAAAGAAAGGTCAAGAGGTTTTTGGATGAATTGTGTGATGACGAAAATATAGATAATCCTGAACAAGCATTTAAAGTGAATGTCTTTTATAAAACAGTAGATACAGCTTTAATGCAACTGCGGCAAAGATTTGAGGGTCAAGACATGGCAACGTCCACGTTTGACATTTTATTTCCCAAACGTATGGTAAAGGCTACTCAGGAAGACCTTTTAAGAGCTTCATCGGCAATACTGAGTCAGTATCCAACTGATTTTACCGAAGACTTGGAATCAGAGCTCAGATCGTTTGTTAACGAATTTAGAAAAGAAATTGAAGAAAAAGACTGTGTCTTGGATGTGATAAAATTGATGCTTGAAAATCGCGTCACTTCGTCGTTTCCAATGGCGTACAAGCTACTCCTTCTCTTCGTTTCAATCCCGGCAACTGTGGCATCGGCAGAGCGGTCTTTTTCCAAACTAAAGCTCATTAAGACATACCTTAGATCAACAATGAGCCAAGAGAGACTAGATCACTTGGCTATTCTGTCTATTGAAAAGCTAAGGCCAGATCAATTGATAAGAAGGAATTGATTAACAGTTTTGCAAGTCTCAATGCACGTAGGTGCAAACAGTTTGGCTTGTAATTGTAAAGTGTAAATGTTGGGTTTTATTATATTGCCTATTGGACATATTCTCAGACAGTGGACACTGTGTCATGCAGTCTCGCGTGGACATAAATGTAGCTTAAATACTTTGTCCTGTTCATTTTAAATGTCATAATTCAAAAGAAATAGAATTGGCATTGTATTTTTTCATTGCTACCAGCCTATTTTGTAAAAATAGCATTTCTGTTTGTAGCTCTGTTGTATAGTAATTCATTATTTTGGTTCAGCATGACCATAAGAATTATCTCTGTACATTTACTAGATCTTGCACATGCCACGTTGGTGTTGATATCTACATGTTATTGTTTTCCATTTTCCTTATCTTTCATCAAATAGATGATTTCATGTGTATTGTGAAGGTTCAGTTGCAAATGTAATATCTTTTTATCTGATTCAGATTTCAGACTCTATAACCTCTAGCAGTCCATTGAAGTCTTGAAATGTATGTCTAAGCTGAGGGCAGTCGGGGGCCCCCGAGCAAAATTCTCCTAAGGGCCCCCACTAGCTCCGTTACGCCACTGGGTGGATCGGTGTGGGACTCTGCTCCAGTGAACTCACTGTCCCCTTGAGGAGGATATAGTGAGTTAGCAGAGACGAAGGCTCCACTTACTCGCTTGTTTCGTCATTTTTAACAATGTTATAACTAAAAAACTTGAAGTTGTACTTGATCGGTTAATTTGTCGATTTGTTATGGATGGAAACCTGTAGAACATAGTGTCGTGCATGACCCTACTGGCTGGCTAAGAGTTAACTTAAATAACGAATGCTGTAAGTTAAGATTAACCCTTTCAACAGAATCCATTTTTTAAATAAAGCTTTTCCATTTTTTCCTCTGTAAACTGCTAGATGCCCTTTTTTCCGCTAAGAATTTTTCACAATTTAATTTTGCTACATTCTCATTCACAGATGATCATTTGCGATGCGCCAGCTCACATTTCTGGAAGGACGGTACGAGCTTCACGTTCTCTTGAATCAGAAGAAAGAACTGGCCGAGATGAAGGAAGTGCCTAAACGCGACTACTACAATGTTCGAAAAGTACGTTTTTACTCATACGACAATGGCGTAATTTGCTGAACAGCAATCGAAGTATGTCAATTTAAGGGTTAGAGTTCTTGCGTAAGTGTATTATCGTGTTCGACAACTACGAGGTTATTAAATGACGAGAAGTTATGTGCTTGTACGATGTCCTGGATGAGGTGACAAGTACTAATCACCCCCTCTAACAAACTAAATTCACAATAAGCAAAATAACATCCTTTAAGCAGGAATGCATGAACCCGTACCTCTTTTTTTTTCTTAAATATCCATTTCTTTTCTGTAAGGATATTGTCAACATTATCTTCCGGGTTTGTCCCCTCACTGCAATTATACCCTTGTCAAGTGCTACATATTTGAGGGTGCCCTTTCTGTATGCAGGTGTGCTCCTGTCCTAACGAAAATTTTACAGGTCCTTTCACATATGAATCAGGTATTTCTTTAGTGAGTGTCGTCCAATACCATATGCGAAATGAAAATTTTGGAGTGGAGTTAATTTTTGCACATTAAGTTTTACAAATGTGAATTTTTCCATAAAAACATTCCTCATGTGAATGACATACTTCATAAGAGAAATGAAAATTTCATTTTTGAAAATGTTCCAACCCCAGGTGTTTGACTTGTGAAATGACATGTGAAATTTTCGTAAAGGTGAAAGCTTTGGCCCCCTACTTCAACTTGGTTCCTACGCTCCTGCTACAGAGTCGAGCCTCCTTCAGGTTTGGAAGATTTGGAAGTTTCCATTATTGACATAAATGCGTTGGGTACCACAGAATGAGAAGGCGTTTGTGATTGATCTGGATATCTTTCCCTCTCATGTAAAGTAGTATATAATAGAGAGTTTAAGCAACAGGAGTTCTTGAATCGTGAACAGGTTTTCTTTCAATAGAATTTTTCATTCAAAACAATTAAAACGAATATTTTCAAATCCCAAGGGCGTCGTCGAACTTCTAAAATGCCGTTTTATTCTGTACAGACGTCCCTAACAGCGTTCCCACGTTCCAAAGACGTCTCCTACAAGGTCAACATCTGTCGGTTAAGTTCATCGCTGATTCACTGATTAGACATGCTATTAACTCCCCGGCGATTTTAAGTTATTCATCATCTGCGCTCGGATAAACTCTATTCAAAGAATATATGGCCCAAATATCAACTATACCTCTTCCTCAAATCTTTCGGTTGATGTTCGTGATTCAGGAACGTCGATTGCTTAAGGTTTCTAATGTGCATAATTAAGACACCACCCCGACATCGAGCCGAAGGGGCCTTTTTAATTCGTGATATACGAGAATTATTGATCGAATTAGAAGTAAATGTTAGTGAATGTTTACCGCTACAAAGTCGACGTGAATATTCATCAATGCTTCAAGAGACGGAGTTAAAGATAACTGAATTTATTAGTTCTTCAGAGGTGAACAATCACGACATTTTATGAAAGCATTTCCGACCATTTTCATTGGTATTGTTTCATAAAAATCACATCAGTAGTTTGGTTTTTTGCACCTTTGATTTGTCAGGTGGATTGAATATTTTCATCTCATTTGACTGTTTTGGACATCACTGCTAACACATAAAATGAGTGATGAACATTTTAACACACTACATTTCTACACGTACAATCTCTCAGTTTGTGTGGCTAAAGTTGCCTGTCTAGAAGTACTGATTTCATAATTTTGAAAATATGTTATGAATTTCAAACTCAAAAAAGAAAGACAAGAACTGCCTCAGAAAATGTGGTGTTGCTAGAAGGTGTAGAGATAAAAATGGACAATGTGTACTGTATGTGAAATAAAACAGAGATTGGAATAAAATGTTAATCCAATTTGTTTTTCTGTTCATACTTTATCTTACCACTAGGTTGACACCCATATCCATGCAACTGCAAGCATGAGCCAAAAAGATCTTCTGAAATTCATGAGAAGGAAGGCCAAACGCTTCCCAGATGACATAGTGGCTGAGGAAGAGGGTAAAAAGATCACTTTGATTGAGGTAATAGGTTTCGACATGTTGCTAGAAAAAGTAATGTAAATTGGCAAAAGATAATAAGGTAACTAAAGTTAAGGCAAACGGTAGTATTAAGGTGGGTCTACTTGAGTAATTGTAGAGAAGAATAACTGAATTTACAAATAATCGAATGCTGAAAATAAGAAGCAATTCTGCGAAAATGAAATTTGTGCTTTATGGTCCATTCCCAATATTGAACTAATTACGAACTTTTACCTTGAGATTAAAAAGAATAAAGTTAGCCGTTGCAACAGGATTTTACTAATGTACTTAAATTTGAATGCAACACAACTTTAATGTCACCTTGCGCGAACATTTCCAACCAGTACAAAGTTAAGATGTTGTGATTGGATGGAATATTTTTACGTGTGCGTACTTCGCTGTGTCGTCATGTCTTATCGAAATTTATTCCTGGAGTGGAGCTTCCAAATGTGGTGAGACGAGCTCTACTGAAGCAACGAATTAAAAGAATATTATTTTACGTGTTTTAGTTCTCCTGTTGTTTTCATTCTTGAGTCTACGATCATGTTTTCGTCGGTAAGTTAACTTTCTCCACCACTTTTTGCAGGTTTAATCAGGTGGAAGCAGTACGTTGCTGAAGCGTTTTCTCGCGCATTTTGCCAATAACCTGCTTAATTTTTTCAATGTAACTTGACAATGGTAATTTATGTATTTTTCAAGTTTTGAAAAACAAATGTAGGGTAGAAACCTTCAAATAATATTTTCAAAATCATGAAAGTGACAATAAATGAACAAAAAAGTTGAGCTACCGATTTTATTAAACTTTCACCATAGATGCCTAAATAAAAAAGGTGGATCAGCGGTTTCAATTGTTAATTAAAAGAGTTGTGCGTGTAAGGAGCATATATAAGCTGGCTTTACATTGCTATGGCAATACCGAAATTTAAAGATCTCGTAAGGAGCATAATTTGTTTGATATGCGTATGATCTTACATCTCTGGTTCAGAAAAATAAAACTTTTTGAGTCCCTGAGGGCAATCGAACTCGTAAACTTTTGGGTGTGAGATTCTTCCTCGTCATTGTGCTGCAGGGAAACGAATGGTCAACAAAGGCTAGGAACCGGTGCTGGTTAGTAACGATTGTATGACATACGTACTACCAAATCTGCAAGTCTCAATATGTCCAACATTTATTTACTAACAATGGTTCATATTGAGAATTGCAAATTTAGCAGCAAATATGTCACACCATCCTTACAAACCAATACTAGCTTCAAGTCTTTGCTTACCATCTGAGTTCGTGTAGTTCAATGGTTAGAGCGTCATCTTGGCAATCATGTCGAAGGTCACAGGTTCCATTCCAATCACGGGCGCAGAAATGTTTCGGAAGAAGCGGAAGAAATTTCAGAATTTCATTCATCTCAATAACCCTGTATAAAGATCATCAAAATATAAATCGATCCTTAGTCTTAATACTCCCTAGTACAGAGTTTGCTACAAGACATCCTTAACCAAGTAAAACTGTAGAGACCCTCTTAACCCTCTCCTGCATACGGTTGTCTAATGTAGATCTACTTTAGACCAAAGATTTTTCTACTTTATGTAGTTCTTCGAGAAGTTGGGCTTGACGCCCGATGACCTCAGTGTGGATAGCCTTGATGTTCATGCTGTAAGTTCATCATTTCATATCTCTTGGCAGTCACAACTACAAAATGTTTTACGATCCATATCCCATGCTTTAAAATATAGTTCCACAAGTTTCGTTTGACAGTTTTCATGACTTTAATCCGTTCGACTGAGTTGGGCTTTTTTTTTTCTATAAAAACTTTGGGGGGTAGAAACTTTCAACCATTTTGATAACTTCAACAAAAAGTACAACCCCGCCGGTAAGTGAAATATGTTTCATATTTTAGATATTATCTCATGATCAGTGAGTTTTTCTCGATATGGAAATACATAAAACAGTCGTCTAAATATGATATATGCAATACATCATGTAATGCTCTGCATGGCAGTACGACACTACGTGGTGAGACGTTTCTTAGCTAACTTCAAGGTAATTAGGGACTAACCTTTCCTTTCCAGTGAACAACTGAACGACTTAAATTTGCAAACTCTTAAAAGATTTAAAAAATCAAAAAAGCTATATTGATGTTATCAGCTCTTGAATTATAAAGCTGTTCACTTTCGAACTAATATGAATAATTAACTTGCTGTTAGAGAAACCAAAAGCAAATTTCTTGAAGAAAAGTATTATCTATTCGAGAGCATTGAAGCAATGTTTTTAGAAATTCCCAAGAAATTTGCAAAGCCAAAGAAAGAGTCTTTAGCCACTGTCTTATAGAATACGGTTAGTTGCAGGTTCCTTTATTATGAAGGAGCGTTCAACATAAACGAATCAGACGTTAATGCATTCTGGCACTAATATATCAGCAGCAAATGCACGACAATTTACGTGGTTAGTTATTCACCACCATTATAAATATGATTAAGTGTGTTAAGTTCCGTTAAGTAGTACAGTGGCATTAAATCTCTTCGACATCCTCAGGGGGTCTCGAAATTGTCTTGTCCACTCTCCTGCGTTTCATAGATTTCGTCACAGCATTTCTTTTGGTATTACGAGTAAAATACGAAACGCGTGTGTATTGGTCGTCATTTCTAGTGGGATTTGGAGTTAGGTTACGGTGTTCCTTTAAACTTTCAAGCTTAACTTTTCAACGTGAGCTAAGCTACACGTGAAAAGTCCTCTTTCTCCAGACATTCTTTCGAACGGCAAGTTCAACTTCGGGGTCTGGCGTGTGCCGTACCGTTTAATTACTATTAAATTAATATTATCTATAATAATTTATCCTGGATAACCGCCAAAATATTTTACTCTGACTTATGTCGGACAATTTTAATCGCCAAAGAGAGGCCACTAGAAGGTGTAACATTTCATCACTGTCTCGTTTTTAAAGGACAAGGAAAACTGAGAAAACTTTTTCTCAAGAAAAACAACTACATTGGTGGACGATATCTCACAGAGCAGCTGAAGGGAGTGATGGACAATTTGGAGAATCAAATACGTTAACTCTGAGTTGAGGATCTCTGTGCATGGGAAATACAAGGATGAATGGGAACAGCTTGCAAAATGGGTGGTCAAGTTTAACCTTCAGTCTACCAATGTACGCTGGTTGATACAAGTTCCGAGGCTGTTGTAAGTCCTCAATCTCGTAAGACTTAAATCCCACGATCGGTGCTTGAAAAACATTGTGCAGCTGTCATAGGCGGGGAACGCACCATTTACACTTAAGGTTTTTTTACCTTCGTCTGTTTGCCCCGAAGAAACTCGAACTAAGATTTGACGTGTTAGCAGGAAGGGAGACAAAAAATCCAGGGACGTTTGAGGGGTATTTCAATGCTTTTAGATTTATCTTGTATGCTGTGTACTTTAGAAAGTGACTTAGACTTTTTTGAAATTTAGTTAAGTCAATTTAGGTACTTTCTACCAGACCCCCCTTTGAGTTGGCTCCGTTTTTATCTTTGGTTCGAGATCATGACTTAGTTGAATGCAAGTTGATGCAATTCAAAGAAATCCTCTGAAAATGGCTGTCCACAGTTACTGTATTTACACACTGCAATTGGTACGGTCTTTGTTATGTATGGCTATATCTGTACTTCAAATCAATACATGTTCGCTACGGAGTATAGCTAACTGCAAGAAAACTGTCATGAAGCAATATAGCGTGCACGAGGAGTTTTTCGTCTGATTTCCAAACACCGAGAAGTGAACTGAGAAACGAGGTGATAGCTGGGAATATGGTTAAAATTTTGGCTAAGACTAGTTATTTTCAGTTTTCTTTGAATTGTCCTGAAAATTAGAGCGTGATAGACATCTAACTGAAGATAATAACATATCGAAGTATTCGGAGAGGTTGTAAGTCTGTTTACATTTACCAAGTTTTAAATTTAACGAAACAAACATTAAAGCATTTGACAATTGCATGGACGATGACACTGCTGTCCCAGCAAGATAACTCGACAAAATCTCTACCTGCGCAAGAGTAATCAGTATTATTTAGTTACCAGTTTCTCATTGAAAATTCCCCTCGGAAACCACTTTAAACCTGCATCTAAATTTGAAGACACTCTATACAAGCTGCTGATACTTAAAGCCCAAAGGATTGGCAAATTGAAATGTGGTAACTTGTATTCTTGTAAGCAAAAACAAAAATGAACCCATTTATCCCTGTCGATTCCTATGAAACCACAGATTTCTAATGACATAAATTTAGATAATTTGTTTTATCAATATTTAACATGTGAGGTTAAATAATAACGCGAGGTGTTTTCCAGGACTTTTCTACATCTTCCAATTAAGGATATTTTATGTTGGCATGTGTTAATATGGTCCGGCAATTTTAAACTGCCAGGGACCGTGGATTAGAGAAATGGAGCGATTCCTCCCGCCGTTTCTTTGATGATCTACTTTTTTGTTCAACTATCGAATGACTGGTTATTAAGTAGGTGGACATCAAAGAATGATTTCGACATGGCGTTAAAACTAGAGTAACTCGTAGAGTCACTCACGCCACCGAAACAACATCTTCATCAAGCCAAGAGAAATTCATCCATTTTCTTCCGGTTTTCCTTTCATTTTAAAATCACCCCATGTTCCCTGGTTGCGAGAAAGCATTAGATAGTACTATGCAAGTATTAACTAGAGATTCTAGTTTCCCTATTAAGTTTTCTGAGGCTTTGTTTAAACTGGACGCCAACATCGATTTCCCGATTGATTTTGTGGCAGAATGACTTCATGATGAATGGAGATTCTCAGATTTTACAGTACTTACGAATATGGCTTTAGACTCCCAAACTTAATTTATCAAAATTTATTTTAGTGACATTTACCGTTCAAGAAATCTTTACCAAAGTTTCGAGGAAGTTATGCAGAACCTTTTTGGTCCCATGTTTGCTGCCACTATTGATCCTCAGTCTTATCCCGAGATTCACAAATTCATGACTCAGGTATGGAATTAGCTTGAATGTCACATTTCTTCTCTTGTTACATCAGAGTTTTACTTTCTTCGTTTCAATACGGTTGTGATTGTTAGAAAGAGGTATAACTGGACGGGAATTAACCGAGAAATATGGGGGCAAAAATGCCGCATTATGAGTTTCAAATACGATCACCTAACTGTTTTACTCAGCCCTCTTTCACCATAATTAAGGACTGTTCGCACAGTGAAAGTTGTGCGCAGGGTTGCGGCACTTGTAAAATTACAAAGTCGAGAGGGAAGTTCCATTACCAAGATGGTAGTCGAAGCGAGAATTAGAGCAATGATTCCCAACCGTAGCGGCACAGAGGATTTTTGGGTAGGCCACAGAGGCTGGCTGGCTTTGTGTTACCTTTGGAAGTCAGTTAACACTGAACTCTTAAGACGGACACATTCGGGACCGCTCTTAATATGCGTCTTAGAGATGTGTCCGTCTCAAGATTGATTTTCTCTAGGCGAGACTTCCGCGCGGATGATATTTTCTCTTTGCCTCAGGAGCTTTCGAGTGGAACTAATTAGAAAAAAACAAAGAGAACATTTTGTCCGTGAGAAAAATTCCGCCTTGTGGAAATCAAGATTTAGAGGGAGATGACGTAGTCTGATACCGGCCAGCAGGATTAAATCAATTTAGTCTCGGTCACTCAGCGCCAGTCTTTCTGCCGCGAGAGAAAGATACTGACGTTTGAGTGAAAGCCCTTCAACGTATGTCCGTCAGTTAAACATAGGACAAAGAATTTAATTTTTGGAACACAAATTGTCTTCGTTATGGTAACATACTTAAACTTCATCATCCGAATCTATTTATTATCCATTACCTGTCGGTTCTGGGAGGTATTTTGAACCTTTTTCCACATGAAAAGTGTTTGTTCTCCAACATAGAGAGGTGTTCGACTTAGAGAGAATTTGGTTTTAGGGAAATAAAGGATAAACGGCCAGGACCAAACGTGGTGTCCGTCTTAGAGAGCTGTCGGAAAAAGGAGTTCACTGTACTACGTGATTTTTTTAACCATTGAACGTATTTTCTTTTATTTTTAACCATTCAATATCCCAGCCAGCGAAAATGGTAAGTCCTTGCCCTTACATTGCAGACATTTTCTAGTTTTTTTAAAATGTCCTTTCTTGCCATCAGAACGCGGTAAGTTACTATCTGGGGACTTTCAAAATTTATAATATATCGTTGAGGGAACATTCCCAGATTCAACTGAAGAATGAACTCCTTTGTTTCTTCACTTCAAAATTCTCCCTCTTGTTAATCGTTAGAATACCAGGAGTGATCACCGATTATTTTTTTAGTCATAATGATCCATCAATCTACCTCTAGAAGTGGGCCATGCATTGGGTGCTTCAAATTGTATAATTGTGGGTCATCATCAAAGAAGGATTGGGCACTATTGGATTAAGAGCAAGGTGGAGTTAAGAACAGGACAAACTTTCGCTAACTCAACCTTAATACCGATCTATTTCTCCTGGTAGTCGATCTTCCTTCGTTTCTTTAAAGGTGACAATCTTGAAACACTAACTTCACTTGTATAATTCAGCTACAAGATTTCAATTTTGCGTCCAAAGTTGCACTGTATGTCCGAGCCTTGAATTCTTGTGGTCTGCCAAGTAAACCGGTTTGATTGCATGAACATTCCCATAAACCTCTTTTTCCACAGCAGAGATAGACATGACTGGGTATTAGGTTCGAGTCTTATTAGGTTCTTTAAGAGGTATTATTTTAATTTTCCTACAGGTGATTGGATTTGATTCTGTGGATGATGAAAGCACACCTGAGCTGAGTCCATTTAACGAAGACAGCCCTACTCCTCCGAACTGGACAGAAACAGAAAGACCACCTTACTCGTATTATATCTACTACATGTACTGCAATATGATGATACTCAACCACTTGAGAAGGTCGGTGGACATGTAATTAGCTAGCTTCAGCTAATTGTAATATTAAGATTAGCAATCATTTTACCTATCGTGATGTACTGTAACTACCACAATAGGTATGAGTTCATCTTAATAGCTTTAACCAGTTGCAAGTAAGTTAAGAAATGATACACGAACCTTTGCCCAGGTCGTATCTTCGAATATTTTTCTGAGCCCGAGGCGGTGATCCAACAGGTAACCTGCTGATGGCTATGGAAAGTTTACAAGTTAGTTCCCTGTTGGAGGCTCAGAAACATTTCCTGAGAATTTGAGAATTTCCTGACGCACTTTAGTCCGTCTGTCAGGAAAGTGTTGTGATGTTACAACTGTTAACAAAAAGCCAAATCAAAAATTGACTGCGGTTCCTCTGTTGATTGCCTTACTTCAGCCTGTCGCATGTGCAGAATGTTCTGATTTACGTTTAAATATACGTGTACTCTCTATTGATTGGTCCGAACCGATTTAAATTCAACTCAGTCATTCAGACTAAAATTATTATTAATTCTAAAATTCATGTAATTACCGTATGAGAAATATAAAGCGTGTGCGTGTTTTTTACTACCCCTGCAATGAAAATTGAAAAGTTTGACTAAGGTGATAAAAATCCTAAATCCGCCACTGGAGTTGTTGCAATTATTCTTGTGAAAAATAAAATGATGTTTTCGACCTTTAAGCAAGGAAATTGTAAAGAGGGCTTGGTCCTGGCCCATCTCGTTTAGCCTCCTTGTCAGGGACGTTAGCCCTGCGTTGGAGAATTCCTGGCAGCCAATTTTATTTGGAATTAGAAAGTACGCATTGCTTAGTTCCTCTCGTCGAGCTACACTCGGCATGTTTATCAATGACTGTGCTAATAAATAACTATTATGATATTCTTTCTCAAAATTGATTGCAGGTTCCAGCAATGCAGTACTTGTATTACCTTTGTCAAATTGGTGTTGCCATGTCGCCATTGAGCAACAATTCCCTTTTCTTGGAGTTTAGTAAAAATCCACTGCCATCCTTTTTTGCTCGAGGATTGCAAGTTACCTTATCAACTGATGACCCACTGATATTCCATTACACACAGGTAGGCGATCTGCAGGAAAACTTTAATTCAAGACTCAAAAGGTCAATATCTGATTATGAATTCGAGAAAAAATCCTAATCTTGTGCTGTGTTGTTCAACTCATTATTAGTAAGTTCAAGATGTCCGCCTAGTTATTTTTGCTTATAATAGCAATCATAGAGGAAGGGATACATTACCTATTCATTTTTAATAGTGGGAATTTTATGATAAACTGTTATGATTAAGTCAAAGCATTACTCAGATCAGCGTTCCTATGACAAAAAAGATGCTAAACAAATTTCTACATATGATATCCTATATGTAAAATGTACTCTAACAACTGATAGTAAAAACACGATATTCATTACGTAACCTATGGATGCATCCTCTGTCATTCACCGTGAAAACGCTTAAATCAATAACAAGCCAATGGCAATCAATGCAATATCACTTAAGAGATGTTAACGAGTGTATAGCGTAAATGTTGTTCAAAACAGAAAGAAATAGAGGCAATTTATGGTCTTAGAAATGAGTTTAAAAAGTAAGTTAAGATAAACTGAAAGGTTTAAATTATGAATGTGCTCTGAAGTAACTGAACCGTTGTTTAAAGTGCAGAATGACGTCGCTCTGCGTCACATATGTAACAGGCTACACGTGCTTATTGAAAAGGTAGGAGATGTAACGATACCAAGGCGGTAAATCAAATCATAAAGGGAATGGGTTTCAGTTATGTCTTAAAGGGAAAAGTCTTTCACTGCCAATTTTTACCCAATATTTGATAAGTTGACGAAATATTAACCGGGTTTATGAAATTTGCTTTTTGGCACTCGTGAGTCGAGTAATGTTATCTACGAAATTTGTCGATAAAAATGTTCAAAACAATTCTACCACAAGCAAAAAAATTTAATTAAACGTTCATCTTCAAAGTACGACTTGCGCATTCGATTGTTCGTCCAGGAGTTTCCCCTCTTGTCTCAACAGCGCATGATTCTATTATGCGCTGATTCGTATCATGATTCGTTCAATAATGTAGCAATATGTCCTGAAGACTTTAATGACTTTATCACGCATATCGAGTAAAATGAGCTTCAACGATGTCTCGGCTGGAACATTTCCCCTTGATATGTAATATCGTCTTGCGTTAGCCATAGTAAAGTTATTAAGTCTGACTCGGCCAGGAAAGAGTCTTCAGAATTTTGGCTCTTTCCCTTTCGTCGACCTTGACAAGTAAAATCGTCTGACGATAGCCAGGGCAAAATAAAAACAGTTCAACTTGGCGGTAACACAGTAAACCTCGACGGGATTTCTACCCATGTACAATCCCTGGATTACCAATACCAGTTGCATGCTCTAATCATCTGAGATAAAGAACTGTTTCGCTGAGCTTCGTTAATATTCGTGAGGTACTATGGGTTGATGAAAATTAGTAGCATATATGATTAAGTTTTCTAAGTTACAGTTAGACATTCTTTAAGAGGGAACTTTATGAATTTCTTAAAAAGGGTGAATTGTGCTTTTTGAGTGTCTCGTCAACATGCAGGTTTTTCAGTTCTCCGTCATATTCCAGCAGAATAATTTAGGTCTAAAAACAAACTAAAGAAGTACACTAAGCTATAACCTTTCCTATGTGTGGTTGTTATAACCATATAGTTTCCGCTAATACTTAAATCTTTGCTTGCCTCTCCCATTGCTTATATTCTAAAGATGAATTTTGTTTTCATTTGAATGTTCTGCCTACAGTGTTACTTTCACAGTTATGGTTATAGTTCCTTTACATTTGATCTTCTTTTTGCTCTTGTCGTGCAGCAACCGCTTGTCGAGGAGTACAGCATTGCAGCCCAGGTGTTCAAGTTAAGTGGAGCCGACATTTCAGAGCTTGCGCGCAATAGTGTTCTCATGTGTGGATTTGAGGATGAGGTAATTACAAAAAGGATTTAATTGTTTTGCATAAGGGAAATAACAATAAAAAGATCTGCCACAATACAGGTTGCGGATCGTTTTATAAGATAAGAATGCTATTCAATTTTTTCGGCATTTCCGACGTTATGAGGATGAGTGCGCCTATCCACACAAAATTCCAACAACTCTTCACTGCATTGTGGGCTCACCAATGCAGTAAAAACGTTGGCATCATGACAGGACAAAACGTCGTAAAAGGCGAGAATCGGATTCAATTTAAACTTTTCTTACACGCTAACGTATAGTACAATATGTCAGCCTTACCTCAGTCCGCCAAGTCAAATTCTACCATCTTCTTTCTCCCCCATCTCTTCTCGTCCAATTTCCTTGACTAATAATCTGTTTCTAGGTCCTTGATATAACAGTATAAAAGTCATCATTTTATATTTTATAACTTGTAAAATTAATTTTATTCTATACAAGAATGGTGAAAGCACCATAATGTTGTTCATTCTGTCATCAATCTTGCTCATTACTGACCAACAAGAAACGGTGGTTCTGGTTTGTCATAACACGGGAAAATGCGTTGATTGAGCAAACTTGCTAGCAATTATGAACACGATTTTTCGAGATCTTCAAGTTGTTATACCCACAAGTGGCTGAACATGGTGGTACAACTCTGCATGCACGTTCTTGTCTGTAGTTCAAAGTTGTGAACAAGTTCATCGTTTTTGTGTGTAGACTGAGACACCTCAAATACACCGCGCCTTATTCACCAGGTTGTTATCAAAATGTCACATGCTCTTACATCAGGGGAAAACCTTTGTTAGTATACTGTTCGTAATAACATGGTTTCGAGTGCAATTTGGGAAAACACGCGCAAGTGAGTTTTTCTAAAGACAATGAAAATAGCACGAGTCCCAAGGACGAGGGCTACTTGAGATTTTGGAAAAACTCACGAGTGCGTGCTTTTCTAAATTCCCTGGAAACTATGTTGTTAACAATAATACTCATGTAAAACGGTCATTCAAAGCTAAAAAAGGTAATACAGTGCCGAGAGAAAATTATTCAGTGCAAATTAGTGTTACCTGTTTTACTATGAAATTGCATATTGTCTCTCCACCAATCAGAATAAAGAAATTATTTCATGCGTATTATTACATCTGGAACTGAATGAAATATATGCAGGTTTCAAACTCGCTAGTATGAGATAACCACTGTGATGAGTGGTTGTCACAGGCTTTTGAAAGGTTGTCACACTCTTAAATACTAGTCCGTCGAATAAAGCATATGATGCTTTTGTTGAAACAATAAATGCTGGGTGGGTCAAGAGGTAATTAATTTTAATGGTAGTCTTGGTTGCAATCGTAGGGCTCAGGCTAGTTGTGGGGGCATTCGCAGGGCTCATTGTAGTCCTAGGCTATAGCTTGGTTCACACGAGTGATACAAATGCAAGCACAAACAAAATTTACGTGTGAACCGGGGCAAAACAACCACAAGCGCAAGTACGAGACAAAAGAACCTTTGTTTCCTCTTTTATCTGGCTCTTCTTGTTTGCACTTGTGCTTGCGTTAATTTTGTGTATTTGTGTTTATGCTTGCGTTGCCCCTTAGGAAGACTTTTTTCTGTCTCATCTTTTGTTTCCTTTTTGTTCTTGCGCTTGCTTCGCTCTTGTGAACCAGGCTTATGGGAAGTCGCAACTGCTGGTGTAGCAGCCGCATTAATAGTGTTATTAGGATCACTATTAACATTATTACTATTATTGTAATCAGTTGTGTGATGTTAATGTTGTCAATATTATCAATATAGTTGAGATTATCCTACGTATTATTAATTTTAATCTCTGGTATCGCGTTTATAGTTCAAGCAACATTGGTTGGGAGAGAATTACGCCAAGGACGGCTTGATTTCAAATGACATTAGAAAGAGTAATTTTCCAAACATAAGAGCTTCGTTCCGTTACGAAACCTTGTTGGAAGAGCTTACTTTCATTTGCAATGTCGTCAAAAATGCCTGAAATGTTGTTTCTGGCCTTCATGTCGCATCTGTTATGAGACTTCCTATACTCAACTATAATCTTTACTAAGCTATAATCTTTACTAATTATGAGTGAAATGTT